>CAJNOP010000006.1:2559577-2998319 GCA_905250075.1 Rotaria sp. Silwood1
AAGACCCCCTATATTAGAAGACCCCCTATATTAGAAGACCCCCTATAATAAAAAAACCCCAATAATAGAAGACCCGCCTTGGATAAATGAAAGAAAAGACATATTAGAAGACCTCCCCCTGACAAAATCGATTTTTTTTTACAAATAATTTCTGGAGTTTATTAACTTTTTTAGTATTAAAGTCCATAATTGTATCTTAGATCAGTATGAACAATATTTTGCTTCATTCATGAAAATGATGCATTAGTTCGAAGTGAAAAAAGTCTTGCGAAACGATGAATAGGAAACAACTATTTAGAAAAGAATGTATTTCTTTATAGAATACATATCATGGAATTTGTTTAGTGGTCTTTTGCAGCATATTCCGAAGGAATTTTTACAGTTTTCTATGCAAAAAAACTTCTCATGGCCATGGGTTATGGTGGACTCAGTGAAGAACCGTGGATGTAACGCATGAAAAGATCTTTGTAAAATAGTACCATAGTAGGTGAAACTTCATTGCCTAATAATTAAAAAGCCTCATTATCTGGGATTTCTAGAAATTATGAAACATATTCATCACAAAGGAGTCTTTCATAATTGAAAAACACGTGAACTCATGGATATACGCTCAAGACAGAAACGAATAAGAAAATCTCAATTCGGCAACGTCTTCGATCGGATTCAGTTCGCCTCAGACAAATTCAATCGAATAAGATCATTCGACAATTCGATTTGTTTTCGTCTCTAATACGCATCGGTTTTTTGTAACTACTTCTCATGAGACTCAGAACGCATTTCTATTCTCAATAAAACCTGAAGTCAATTTTTAAAAAAAGACCAAGAAGAAAACACAAAATGTGTATCCAACTACTCTTTCTTTATTAATTGCTTATTCTTAATACAAATGTATTCATTGACCTTGGTTTGAGACTTATAAATATGCTATTAGTAGATTTTGACGTGAACAGAGTCCATTAATACTAGTCAAAACTAAACAAGAACAATAAATTTAATTGAGTTTGATAAAACAAGTTAATTCTTTTTCTGAGTTATATAGTTTTTGAGAAGTTACAATTTGTTCAATGGCAGATCTTATTTTTTAGAAAAAAAACTGTTAGTGAACATTTTACCAAGGTGTTCGGGTACGTTTCCTTTAATATTCTAAGAATATTTATTACCAATGATAGACTCTTTTTTTTACAAGATAAAATTTGTTACTATCTCATCATACACATGTCGAATAAGTAAAATACTGTTTTTCTAACAATTATGTAGAAAAAAATTGAATTGAAACAAAAATTTGTTGGAAAGGCTGGTGAAAAATATAACTTTTTAGGGGACATAATAGAAGACCCCCTTGTAACTTATGAGCGATAAGACAGAATAGAAGACCCCGGGTCTTCTAATGTGTCGGTGGCTTTACAAAGATTTCGTATGGTATGACTTTTAAAATCGAGACACAATAGCTTTCAAGTTCCAGAAGACTGCTGGAGTTTTTCTTTTAAAGTAGCTATTTTATAGCACGCTAAATGAGGGCTCACTGCATTTTCCACAATCTTTCCTTTCAAACTTTAAAGTTTCACCAATAAATTGACAAAAAAAAGTGTTTTTTAGTCGATTTTTCAAGAAATTCCGTTTGTTGTGATGCTTTTAGTTCTTTAAGGAAAGGCCGCAGAAAATATGGCGAATCCTCATTTTTCTCAGAACTTCCTGTTTTTTAAAATAGTATTGTTGAAAAATAGCTGGCATAAAGTCTTCTAGAGCCTGAAAAAATACGGTGTCTTAATTCGTAAAAATCTCGACTTATGAAATCCATTAGAAAGAAACTTCATTGGCTATTACAAACAGTAGCTAGATTTAAGCTTACTTAGTGCTTAAAATTATAAAAAATAAAAAATACATTGTTGTTAAACATTTTCCTACCACTTTAGTTTATTGTCTTTCGTCGTTCATTCACATTTAATTTTATGTATTAATTGTGAATATATCAGATTCATCGTCTATTTATCAGAAGATTAATTTCAATAAAAAAAAATTAAAATATATCGTTAAGATTGTTTCTTTTTTTTTTCTATCGAAATAATCATACAAAGGCTTAAGAAATTTTTTATATTCATTTGAAAATCAATTACAATTTCTTCTTTTTTTTTGTTTGTTTTTATTAAAAATTTACTTTGAAAACCATCCCTATTACATAAGTCAAACGGATATTTATTGTCTAAACATAATTAAAGATCTTAATTAATTTTGAATATTAAGATTAAATAAAGATATTGAATAATTTTGAACAGCCAATGTACATTTATCAATATCCAAATAAACCATCATTCATAAAAAAAAAACAAAACACAAAGTAAAAACGCACACACAAATAAAAAAAAAATGAGATTTAAGAAACGTATTGTTAGTAAAGAATAAATACTGATAAATAAGAGAATAATAATAATAAAAAAAAACAGAAAACCGAAAACCATAAATTCGTTGATTAAAGTCGAGTAATTTTATTTGGAATTGGTGGTGGAATATTTGCTCCAGCAGATGATGATGATGTTAATGTACTATTAACAGTCGAATGTGTTGTTGATGAAGCCGATGGATAATGTTTTCGTACAAATAAATTTAATTCATTTTGTTGTTGTTGACAATCTGTTGTTGTATTTGTTGATGCTAAACTCATTTGATCAACAATATATGAAAAATCATCATCTTCATCATGATCATCATGATCACTTGATGATGCTGATAAAACAGCATCAGCTACAGGACGTGATCCAGCGGGATATACTGGTGAATTATCAAAATCATGCCCATCATTTGATATATCACTATTACTTGAAAAATCAGTTCGTGGTGGTTTAGAATAACCTAATGGTGGACGAACAGGAGGTGTTAATTTTTTTCGATAACGACCCGATCGTCTTGGTGATGGACTGAAAATGAAAAACAGAACACTAAATGCATTGCTTTTTTTTTTTTTTTGTTTAAGATTAAATAATTACCAATCACTAGTTAATGATGGATTTTTAATTCGTTTTGTTCGTGATAATGTTGTTGTTGTTGGTGGTGGTGATGGTGAGAGTATTTCACTAACAATTGTTAAGTCACTTGGTACTATTCGTATAGGTTGAGCATTTGATGCAGGAAAATTAAATATTCCCATATCAGATTGAAAGACTTTTTCATTTTTTCTATCATCTATTGTTGATGTATCATTAAGTGATGCAGTTAAAAAACGTGTTCGACCACTACGTGCGAGAAGACGATTTCTTGTCGAATCGTTTAATGTTGCTAAATCTTCACTTGATGATGATATTTGATCAGATTGATGATAAAAATAGTCATTGGTAAGATTTGTCGGCATATTTGATGAATAATGTTCTTCATCAGAATCATCTTCATCACTGCCACTTAATTCACCAACACTTATATAGCCAGTTGTATCTAATAATGGTAATAATGGACTTGCTATTGGAGAATGTTCACCTATACAATTTGTAAAACAACAGTAACTATTTAGTATTCATCATAGAAATATGACAAAAGAAAAGTTTTAAAAGATCGAAAAAAGGATAAAAGAATGAGATACGACAAAAAACATTAAAGCCATGAATACTAGCCATATTTATTGTTTAGAGATTAATTCGGGAATGATAGATAATAAATTCATAAACATGTCGGTGTATGATATTTTTATATTGAAAATCAACAGAAATACAGATAGAAATCCTAAAGACACAATTTAGAATTCATTTGAAATTCATTCTTATTTATAAATATGTTATAAATCTTTAAAATGTGCTAATTACTATATATACAGACAAATTTTTTTAATACCATTAATGCATATAGATTTGTAAAATCGGTTAGAAGCCATGCTTTATCCAGTATGGGAACTCAGGGGATGGTGCTCCTTCAAAGACCAAGTTCACCCTCTCGGAATTTGTCATTATTGAGCCACATAGAATGTGTTTGTGCTAGAGATGTGCGAAAACGATATTTGAAGATTAGTCGAGACCAGACTAAAATTGTGCAGAGTAAGCTTTTCTCGTATCCAATAGCCTTCCTGAGAAAAATTTTGTAACTCTTCCCTTGAACATCTCTAAACCGGATCAAGACTACTAGAAGAAGATTTGCCACAGAAACACAGGAAAGAGAAGTGGTCGATATTGAGACGGAAACTATGGAGAAAAAAATTGTTCCAATCGAAAGTCAGATTTCTGGTAAAATATTATGTCATTTTAAGCAATTTATCATATAATCATAATCAATCAGAGTATAGTTCAAGTGAGATGACACAAAAACGTACTAGTTGTCGATTCTATTGAACAGTTTTTTAGACGTGATCCCAAAGAATCCTGAAAAAGTTTGCTCTAGATCAGAACCACATTAGATATATTCAGGCCATAGTCGGTAACACTAGAAGAGAAGTCGTCGGAATTCGAAACAAGACAAATTGATGCCATACTTTTTCTGAGTGTAGTCTCGAAAAGAATTTTTCATCCTGGTGGAATGTTAAATCACACCTTCAGGACACAAAATGTAGATAAAAAACTGGTTAGCGACTTTCCATCGATTTAAAACTCATAGACAATAACTAGTCAATAATTCATATCTTTTCTGTTCAAAAAAAAAAAATACTTCTCCTACTTTCAATTTAGATAACAAAATCTTCATTATAGAAATAATTTTCATATGTCATGTGACTGATCAATTCAAGCCTATGAAAACCAAACAACCAACAAAATTTTTATATACCTGAGCTTGTATTCGTTGAATAGGTTTGTTGACGTGATAATCTTTGTTGTTGACAAGTATTATTTGATATATGATGAATTTTTTTTTGAAAATTAAATCTAACAATTAATACTGCTAAATTTTCTTTTGCACCATAACTTTGTGCTATATCAACAAGTTTTTTTGATGCAAGTACAGGATTATGTATTGAACGTATAGCACGTACGGCTTCTTCATGTGAAAGATGCTTTAAAAAAAAAAGCAAGAAATTATTGAAAAAAATTTAAATCAAAAACAAAAAATTCTTTTTATTCAATTACCTGCCATAATAAATTATTTGCAATAATAAAAAATTCATCATTTTTACTTAAAATAAATGATGATATATGTGGTGTTGGTAAAATAGCTGGATAAAGAAATGAACAACCTAACATTCTTGTTTGAGATGTTATTGCATTTAATGCATTATCTTCATTAATAATTATATTTGATGTTTTTCGTACACGTTTACATTCACTTTCATCATGTGGAACTGTAAAACGACGTGTTAATGGATGTATTATTGATGAACGACAAAGTATAGCTTCACAATGACCAACATTAGCTGCATTTAATTCATAACGGAAATTATTCTCTGTTTGAGATGATGATGAAGAATTTGTTGTTGTATTTGATGAATAAATATTTGAATTTATTGTATTCGATTGTGATAAACTACGTATATGAACAACAGTTGATGCTGCGCCTAAACGTTGTCCAGTTGTTTTTAATCGTCTAAAAATAAATATTAAAAACAATATCATTAATAACTAAATAAAAAATATTTAAAAAAAAAAAAACTAACTTTTGTAATGAAAGAAATGTATGTTTCAGATACACATTTGCTTGATTACATTGTTCATATTCATTTAGAAGAATATCAGGTAATTTATTTTTAAGAATAAGTGGAACTTCATTATTTAATCCACCATCAAACATTGCGAATAAAGCATCATTATTTGAATAATTAAATGATGCTTCATTGACAGTTGTTATTGCTAATCTAAATATATTCAAAATAAAATCATTGATAGAGAATATCTGATTGTCATTACAAACCTATTTCGACTACCAGAACTTTGAGCAAAACCAACTGACCATAGTGATGCATCGAACGATGTATCTGATAATCCAGATATATTTATTAAAGAAACGGTTTTTTGACTAAAATTAAAAACAAAAAATTGTTAGCGAAATTACTGTACGATCAATATGTTAAACACACTATAACTGCTGATATTATACATGAGGGAATGTACCAACATATGTTTTGATTTTATCATAATGTGTTATACTATTGAATGAGAAAGAGATGTAAAGGATAAACATCTTAAATATTATTTGTGTTTCATACTAATCCTGCATTAGACTTCAATTTCTTGTATACATGTGGCGCAATGCGTTAAGAAGAAGTGACAATACCAAAGTGTCTGTCATGGTCTGTGAGAAGAGATGTATGACAGTAGTAGCTATCATCTATGTTCTCTCTTTCTTCTTGTGATGTGTACATAGTATTCATCCTTTATCGGTAGCCACTGTACTTCATTCATTATTATATTTACTCTTCATCACATATTCATTTTCTTCATTTACACTCATCTGATTTACGCTTTCTTCATTGCACACATCTTTACTTTAGTATTAAACTTTTTCTTGAGTGCTATTATCAGTCATTCACCTCTTCATCTATTTAAATTATTTTTGTTCATTAAAATTTCTACTCTGATACTTGAACATTCCTTGTAGAGTGTATTTTACAAAAAACAAACGCATCAGAATTAAACTATTAAATAAGATGGAGATTGTCATTAGATAGCAGTAACTGTATCACAATGTTTATCAGTATGAACAGTTTATTTGAAAAATGCCCAAAAAAGAAAGTCTGAAAAATTTGAGATCACTTAGTTAATTCAAGATGTATTATGTTTAAGTTATTTACTCTTTCAGAAGTTTCTTTCAGAAATGAAATTTTTGGTTCTGAACTCGATTTTATAAATATCTTTTATTTTTGCGTTTAGATACAAACTCAACTGACTTTAAGGAAAAAAGATACTTTCGTATACTAGAATTCAATATCTAAAACATACCTTAGCGTTTTTAAACTATCTCTTCGAATATTAATGGCTTGATTGCCAGACAAATCAAGTATTGTTAAAGATGGTGGAAATAAATTATCAATAGAAGCTGAATCAATTGCATTAAAACTTAAATCCAAGACCTAAAAAAAATTCAATCATTTTAACAAAAACATAGTTCTAATATAAAAGAAAAAAAAACAATCACACGAACAATACTATTGAATAACTATTTATCTTAAAGACTTTTAAAAATTCTTTGTTGAAAATTCAACTTTTCATTTACTTTAAGTGAATTTAATCGACGTAAATCAGGTATTGCACGAAGTTTGTTTGAATGAAGACATAATACTTGTAAATTTTCCATTGATGATAATGCATTTTGTGGTAATGATTGAATATTATTTCCTGATAAATTTAAATCTGTTAAAGAATTTAATTTACTTAATGAACTAAACAATAACAACATTCAAATAAATAAATAGAGAAAGAAAAAAAACACAAGTCTTTTCTTACGCATCATCAATTTGTTCAATTTTATTATAAGCTAAATGAAGAATTTTTAATCGTTCATAACGTGATATTATTGCAAATACATCATCATATAAATCATTACATGATAAATAAAGTTCTTGTAGACGATTTAAATCAGTACGATCATTTGGTAATGGTAATGATATAAGTTGATTATGGCTTAAATTTACAACTTTTAATCTATGCATATGTTTTAATAAACAAGTAGGTAAATGCTCAATTTGATTGCAATGAAGTAAAAGTGTTTCTATATTACAATTAGAAATTTTCTCCGGAAGATATAATAAACAATTATGATCTAATCGTACATATTGAAGACGTTTACTTGATGTAAATAGTCTATAGAAATTAAAGACAGAAAAAAAGTTTGTTTTTATAATTAGGTTTTTCTTAAAGAGAAATTTACTTATTAGGTAAAACATTAATTCGATTATGATCAGCAATAAGTCGTTCTAATGATGAATTTTCTTCATTTAACCAATCCGGAAGACTTTGAAATTCATTTCTAATTAATAAAAGAAAACCTATTAGTACAACTCTTGCGAGATTAAAATGTGAAACACGATGTAGTTGCTGTTACTTATCAGACGGACATTGTTTTATTCTATCTATTTTGGAAGACATTTCTTCACAATACTCTTACTACTGTAGAAATTTAATAAGGAACTACTTCATAAATTACAGTAAGATGTGATTGATATACGATCACAGATTGTATATCAACGTCTGCTACGATTTAAAACGATATCTGACACTGTTTTACCTAGGATTTCTCTCTCGGAGGAGCAATGTGAAAGCCCGAGAACAAACGCCTATTCTCGAAAGCACAGACTCATAGCATATCGTATAACAACTACAAAATCCGAGAGGGCCAACCAGATCTCCAGAGAGACATCGTCCCTACGCTGGATAAAACATTGGTCTCCGACTAGCGTCTATCACAGTCTATAGGCGTGAATTTCGATTCTCTTTACACCTACAGCCACATCCATATTTTAATATCCACGGAAAATATTGTACCGTAAATATTTGTCATCTCTCATGGCATTTCGCGTATCTCGAATTTCTAGATGTAAGACACCAGTGCAGCTGTTTAAAATTTGTAGATAAGCAAAGCGTGACGGTGTCAACTTCATTTAAAATATTAGGGTTGGTCTGTTACCTAAATTTCAATAAAATCTTAAGTGCTGTGAGTGCCTTTAGTTATTGCAGTTGTGAGAATTTCAAGATTTCTTCGAATTCTGAAGATTCTCTGAGTAAAGGTGCATTGTTCAGAGTCCCATGAATTTAGAACTCACGGAATTCAGACACAGTTCAATTTAAATGTTAATAAATAATTTTTGTTTGTAAACAACAACTAATACTCATTTCAAAAAAGAAAAAGTGTAAGTATTTTTTGAATAACTTTTGATAGAAACTAGGTAGAGATGTGCGATTTTAATCGTTTAAAAGAGGAAATGAAACTGCATCGAATTGTTTATACCAGGTTTTTTTGAACAAGTTTTCTCAGAGTCTACCATCAAGTTTGTTAAATACAAAAGATTGTCTAGTGTAGAATTTTTACGATCTCGATTTTCAAGAGTGAACTATTATCATTAACTGAAGATTTATAAAATCTGTAAGTCGTATGTTATAAGTTTTAGCCAATTGTGAGTTATAAATATTTTACTGCATGTTATCGGCAGGTTTTTCATAGAAAATTTACCTTTTTCCTCCTTTCTCAATGAAAAAAATCAACCTTATAAACTTATTCACAAGCCTGGATTTTTTGAAAACATTGGTGAGAGACTCTGAGAAAACTTGTCAGAAAAATCTGTTATAGACTATTCGATGCAGTTTCATCTTCTCTTTTAAACGATGAAAACCGCATTTCACTACCTAGTTTCTATCAAAAGTTATTCAAAAATACTCATATTTTTCTTTTTTGAAATGGGTATTAGATATCGTTCCATGAGAAACTTGTTGTTGATGTTCTTTATAAGAATTAACAGAAAAGAAAAAAATAACAAAAATATTTTGACTTGACTTATCTAACACTGCCTTTTAGATCGTGTTTCACAAGAGATGAAATTCTATTCTTAGTAAAATAATTTTATAAAATCTTACGAGCTGATATCCAATTGAACTAAATTCATTGGTGGAGTAACTACATCAATATGTTTTAATTCTAAAAATAAATCATAAAATAAAACAAATAATAAAGAAAATAAATTTTACTATTATGTGAAGCATTTAATTGTTTTAATGAATGACCATTTAATATTAAACGGATTGTATTATTATAAGAACAATGCATTTGTTCAAGTTTACTTAATGAACGTAAATCAATTTCATTTATGCGATTATTATGTGAAATATCAATATGTGTTAAATTGTTTAATTGATTTAATAAAATTAAATCATTATCATCATATTTAATTTGATTCATACGTAAATCTAATTGACGACAATATTCAAGACTAAATAGAAAAATATTTCGCATTAGAGAAAAATTTTTTTTTTTGTCTTGTTTTTATAATTATTTACTGCTGAATAACATCAATCGATAATTTTCGAATATTATTTCCGGCTAAACATAAATTATTAACATCTGAACAACGAATATTTGTTAGACGTGCTAATGGTATTGGAATATCTTTAAATGAATTAAAACTTAAATAAAAATCACGTAATCGTTTAAGATATTCAATTTCATTTGGTAAACTTGATAAATGATTGCTTTGTAAATTAAGAACTTCTAAACTAAAAACACAACAAAAAGCAATTTTTCAAATAAAAATTAAAAAAAAAAAACAATTTACGATTGTAATTTGACAATATCAGATGGAATTGATTCAATATTATTACTAGCAAGATTTAATTCAACTAGACGAGGAAGATGAAATATAACATTAGGAAATATTTTTAAACCATTATCAGCTAAATTTAAACTTATTAAATATTGAAAACGTGTTAAATCATCCAACCAACCTAAAAGAAAATAAAGTTTTTATTAAGTACTGATTGACCAGTGCAATTTATATTTAACTTATAGATCGAGTTTATTGAATGAGCGATGTTAAATTCAATATTTTAACAGAAGCATATAGTGAACAACAACGCCGACATTAGATAAAACCATGATAGTAAGCTGTTTTCGAGATTTAAATAGTAACCTATACACTTTGATTAACGACCCGTTTTTTTTTTCAGTAAAAAAATATTAGTCCCAGCTGCTAGATTCATTTGAAAATCTTAGTCGCAAATTTACTACCTCTAGAGAAAAACATGATTTTTTTGTGAAAAATAAAAAGAGTTGAATAATAAATCATGTAATAGTATGAGACAAAGACTTTTGCTCTATCGATTTATAAGAAAAGTTTTTGCTTTGAAAAGATAATTATTCTTTTTACGCTAATGAGAAAACTACGCCAAATGACAACACCGTTTGAGTTCATATTAGACCCACAGACAGGTTGCCAGTGCGTATAGCAAAAGCCTAAAAATAAGTTCGTTTCCATGAGTTTTTGTCGTTGACTTTCGATTCATTTGTAGGTAATTCCCAAAAAACCAAATGGTAAAATTTCGATCTGAAGTTTTGCATATCGATAGATTTTCATGATTCATAGAATATCCTAAAAGTTGCACTCGAAAATAATGTTCCTTCGTCAAGATACTAAGTTTTCCAAAATAGCTCTTTTCGCTATGGACAAAGAACAAAATCGAGTTCATTTGAAAATTCAATAAAAGAGGAGAAAATTGGAACCATTGTAATCTTAATATCTCATAGGAAATAGCATCTGGGAATTTGGAGTTTATGACAACTTTTTCTCACTCATTATTATCTAACTGTCCTGAAACTTTCAAACTTTTCTGATAAGTCGCTCTTGAAAAACCTTGGAAACGAAGAAAGTACTCTTACATTCACTCACTTCGCTTCTTATTTCTCATTCCCACCCTTTTAAGCAGGCAGTTCGACAATAACAGTATTGTTTTTCGTTTGAACTCAAATTTCTCAAAAGCATGATATCTAAAGTCCTGCAGGATTAATTTTTTATTGAAAAAAGATTAAAAAATCAAGTTTTTTTTTGCTTTATTCTTCATCTACTGATCCATGTGCATACGTCTTGATGTCACGTACACAAAATTGTCTGATATGTTAAGTATTACTCACTCTCACCTTCAAGATATTGACAAAATGTCTTTTGGATGAAATAGTTTTACTGAAGTATACACAAGAAGAGTAAAACATTTAGGGCAGAAATAAGCTCTTATTATGTTTTTACAATTTTTTTTTCCAAGAAAGCAATTACTATATTTTGGAGTGTTGATGCGCTGCATATGCTTTATCTTTAAAGGATTTAATTATTCTGAAGATATGTTTGTAACATTAAGTGCCGATCGTAGCTACAGTTTGACATGATTACGGTTGTCCTAGCAATACAAATATGAGAAAGCAATGAATTCTTCTTGGCTCGTATGAACTATTCATATGATTTGCATTGAGAACAAGCTGACAGCCAATCGCTTAGTGTCATGTGCAGTCAAGCGGAGAGAATGTGACAATTTTTGACAGTCATGGTTTAAAATCGATCGTATACGATCGAGAATGCAAATTAGCATATGGCATAGAAGTATATAAATGTTTTTTTAGCTTGTTATATTTTCCAAAGAGATGAACGAAAGTATTTTTATTTACGCGGGAACCACTCGAAGTAGTACTCGACAATTGTGCTCACATCAGAGACTGAAACAGAGCGAGATAAGTTATCATGTCACTTATACTCAATACCATGCAACTCCACTGCTGTCGAAAGAAAGATTCCGGTAACAGATCACATTGTCAACCAAGAAAGATCTAATGTCGATCCAACAACGTTTAATAATATTTTATTTCTTCGTTCGATAGAGAATAGCAAAGTAAAACATTCATTGATCTCGAGCTATATCGTTCTCGTATTCCTATGTCTTTTCTTTTTGTACTTTTGTGTCTTTCCTTTGCAAAGTATAGTGATACAAATCAAATGAGCAAAAGATACAAACAACTTATCAATACGTGATGAGGTAGTAAAGAAAAAAAAATCTAGGTTGCGGCGGGGCGGGACGAGAGAAGGCGGGAATAGCTTTTTGGGGGCGGAGAGTAAAATATTCTCCTCGCTTCGACCTCTGACTCATATTACATTCACAAGGACGTCTTAATGAAACTAACAATAGCGTCAAAATGTTCGTCCTCATGAATCTTTGGAGATCAGATATGATCATTTCAATGAGTTTTTGATTCCGTTTTAGGTGTACATCGAAAAGTCAAAAAAACAAAACTTTCGATGCAAAATTTTACCCTCGGAAGGATCAAGTAACATGTAACATATGCTGAAAGCTTCAGCCAACAAGAACATTGTTTTGTAAATATATCAAATTTCCAAAAATATTTGTATGCCACAAATAAGATACAGATTTACTTGAAAATTTAATATTACCATAAATGAACATTTTTTTTTAGATGAAACTTTCAGCAGATCTTCAAAATTATCAGACCTATCTATGACTAAAATTTCAGATCGATTTTTCGGTAAATATCGAAAGCTCGATCAAAATTTCAATGAAACAGTCATAAATTGGTTCCCAAGGCCTATGAACATGAACTCTGTTAGTATTTTTCTAGTCTTAACAATACGTCCTTGTGAACACAATATGAGCTCAAACGACAGGCATCAATTCAAAGTAGTTCTCTCATGAGACTTTATAAAAACTCGAATCTTTAAAAAATATATCATATACAAAACAACTTTTGTAGTTAGTCTAATCAATTCATTTTTCGTACTGTTTATAATTCTTACAACTGAAATAAATCGTGTTCTCGGGAAAAAAAAAATTCCTTAGATAATGATTAAATGAAATAACATAATTATGATCGTGTCAAATTGTGAACAAATAATTACTCAATAAATCTTGAATTATCTTTACAAAAAAATCATTTGTTCGAAATAATAATTGAAAAACTACCTCTATCTATGAACATAATCAGTTATGAGTATTCTCTGATTAGATAATCGCTTTTACTTCTTGCCAATAAAGTATATTTAGTATAAAAATTTAATTGTTTGTTGAAAATGAAAGGTTTCCGATGGAACTATTAAAAGCACCTTGCCAGTTAAAAATTAAGTATGAAACCATACTAAATGTCTTTTTTTAAAGACATCAAAGACAAAAAGAAAACAAAAAATTATTTTTCTAAAACATACCAACAGTAAAAACTGCTTCATTTACTGGTCTCATAAGTAAATTATTATGTCGTAAATTAAGTACAGTTAATTTTGGATTAACAAATAAAACTTTTGGAATTAATTCAAGATGACTTGACGAATAATCAGCAATATCAGGTAATTTATTTGTTGTCTAACATGAAAAAAAACCAAAGAAATATAAAATGTTGAATTTTACTTTGTAAAAAAACAAAAACAAAAACAAATAAATACCTTGCGTAAACGTTTAAGCCATCGACTATATTCTTCATCATTATTTAAAGCAAGAAATAACGCACCACTTCGTCCATCATCGACTGTTAATTTAATACAAAATGGTTTATCTTTATGATGAACTTCTTCAACATTTGCTCGTTGTAATTCAAGTACACATGGATTTGTATTTGCATCTATAAGAAAATAAAAAAGATTTTTCTTAAACGAAATTTATTTTATTATTTACAAACCGGGATAAACTGTTAATCGACTAGTTGATATAACACATTTTCGTTTAATCCATTTTCGTATTAATTTCCCTTTACGAATCCAAGCTATTGTTGATAAACTTCGAGGTTGAATTTTTGGATCAATTATTAATTGATCTTAAATGAACATTTATATTGTTATAAACAAAACAAATAAAGAATATTTTGTCTTTTACCGGATAGAAAACGAATAAGATAACCAAGATCATGTTTATCACCTTCTTGTTGTAAACGTGGAACACTTGAAAATCCAATAGAAAGAAGATAACTATGCTGAATAAATAATGGTGCTTCATCAGGTCTTAAATGGCGAATACGATCACCATGATATTGAACATACCATGTTCGGGGATCTAAATCATTATTTAGTCTTGAACATATTTGTTCAATTGTTGTCCACATTGTACATGGTACAAGTTTTGAACGTGAATATGATGTTGATGCATCATTTGGATCATATAAACGAATAAAACCATTATTTGAATCAAGTAAAAGCCATTCATCAATATTATTCGTATTTGTTTGATTAACTGGATTTATAGATGATAATGTTGAATTTAAACAAGAAAGTCCATTATCGCCTATAGGTGGAGTCATATCTGTTGTTATTAATCTATGTTCATTTCCACTTATTGCTAAACTAATATATTGTTTTAAAAGTTGTCGATTTGGATAATAGAGTTCATCGGATATATGATGTGAAATATCGGAAGACGCCAGGTTGAATAATAGTATGGTAAGAGAGAATGTTGACACGAGCGTGTTTTATAACAATTATGAAGATCATGGCATTCATCACGCGCAAACGCGTGTAGGAACCCGTAAAGAGTAATTTAAGCTTTCTCTTTCGCTTTCGTTTTCTTTTCGATCTCTTCTTTCTTCTCTGCCCTTTTTTTACTGTTCTTTCAACCAATCTTGATTTAGAATTTAACGAATCAAGTTTTAAATATTTTATTTTGACAACTTGCGATATCTATAGAAACAGGTGAATTTTATTTGACAATGATGACCAGGATTTTTTTTTGCTCTTTAAAAAAGCAAATGAAGTCACAAGAAACATGTTGATCACTTAAAATAATCACGAAAAACGAAATACTGTTGATGACATTTTTCTTAAAGTCTACAAACATTCGCAGCCATACAAATCATATTTTTTTTATGATGATGAAAAAGTCAGGGATTTATTGGTAAATAATGACTGAGATTAACAATTGCACACCTTGATAACATGACTATTATTGAGCAATTGAAATATTTTTATACTTTATAGTCTTGATAAATAATGAAGAAACAATATCGAAGTTAATTTGTTTCTCATATAGAAATTGTTTTAAGTAGTATATGGTAGATCTAAAGAGCTATGATTTCCATCAATAATACACTGCAAATAAGTTTCGCTTTGTAAAATACAATCTAACAGGAGTGTTCGAAGTTACATCAGTGAAACTGTCAAGTATTTTTACTCTTACATAATTAGAAAGCTTATGCTTCATATGTTAAGTAGTGAACAAAAACACCCTACTTTTTAAATTCATATTTAAGTTTAAAGGAAAGAAAAACATCAGAGAGACATTCACATTAACAAGTTGCACAGAAAGAAGTATATATGCTTGTCAAAGGAAAAAATTTTTTGCAGTGAAAAAATTTGATCTTGCAGGATTCTAACTAGAAACTTGCACTCATGCGTATCAACTCTTCACTCCATAGATAGAACCAGCAGATAGAGTTCGGCAATTCCAAAAAGAAATGAAATCGAGAACCAAACCGTAACCGTTAAATTATCAAATAGATATTAAAAATTTTAATTCATTTCGAGAAATCTTCATTTCATCATTCTTGGGACAAAAGATTTCAGTTTGTATGTATGCATAAAATTGTTCTGTTCAAGTATTGAAATATGTAGCATCTGTAATCTTAACGATTCTACAATGAATATTTCTTAAAATCCATTTCGATTTTCGTATCTATCTGATAATGTAACGGTTTCGGTTTCAAATGATAGGTTGAGAAACGAAGTGAAATTGCCAAACTCTACCAACAGATCATTGTAACGAGTAATAGACATATGCACAAAACCGAAGTCCATTGTATGATTATTATGAAAAACAATCGAATTGAAGGTCATTGTTTATCAGCTTCTCTTTCATGCTCATTTTAACGTATCACGACTAATATCTTTTATAATTGACACACATTAACAATGCATAGTAATTCACAAATCAAAATACTGGATAAACCAAATCGATTGCAATATGGAGTTTTTTGAAAATATCTCGGGATGAACGAGTCCCATTACTCTGAACTTCTTTTTAAAAGATGGATTGTGAAAAGCTCTACAACGGACCCATATAAAGAAATTCCTATTGATTTGGGCCAATAATGTTCAGATACTCAAAATAAACAACCCATATATCCATGCTATGTCTCGTCATATTGAGAATGATAAAAGTGTTCGAGTAACTTTCTTGTTTTGCTATAAGAAAGTGATGATATAGCTTCTGTAGGTCTTTCGAAGGAACATTTTCAAAAAAAATTCAAGATTTTATCACTTTCTTGAACCGAAATATATACAAATAAGATCTAAAAGAGCATTATCATATAGGTTGTTCATTTGTAGTATGGAAACAATCATCAGAACAAACCAATAAGAATTTCATAATACAGTTTTTTGTAGAGTTTTTTTTAATGGTGCATCAGAAAAGAAAGATCAAGATTTTATCATTGTTTTGAGTCGAGATGCACGCAAAAGAAAAAATTTTCTTAACATTTTTTATGCCTGATACGATCAGATATAGCATTAACATACGGATTGTTTATTTTGAGTGTGTGCAAATCATTAGTTCGAATTAATAGTAATTTCTTTATACGGTTTTTAGTAGAGCTTTTCATGGTATATCTTTTTAAAAAAGTTCAATGTTATAGAGTTTATCCATGCTGACATATTTGCAACATACTCCTGTTGTTGTCGTTTTGGTTCACTCGGTGTATATGTGTAAATTCCTGTATTTGCTTTTTAAGACGTTAGATCGTGTTTCACATTATAATCTTGGAAGGATTGTACTATTAGCTTTCTTTTATAGTAAAAATTTCTGGTAGTTGTGATGCTCTCATCACTGGTAAAGCCGTGTTTTTTATTTAAATGTTTATTGAAAAAAAAAGAAAAATGATATTATTATAGATTCGAAGTTTTTTTGTCTATTGAAATTCAGCATTACTTAAATATCGAGATCGATACAAAATGTGTGAATTTAAAATACATTTATTTCAATCATCGCTGTAAAAAGGCTTGATTGACAATGAGCGATCTCTATAGAAGAAAGAAAAAAAATATAGGTGCTGTTGTTAAGCAGTGATTGTGAATTGAATATGGTTGTTATTCTCAACAAGATTCGGTCGCTTTGAAACAAAGCGGACATTACTTTTTGCATACATCAAACATCAAGACGAACGATGGTTAAAAAAGACGAAGAAATGAGCGTTTCCTCGGAAGCGAAAGGTCCATTAAAAAGTTTTCAAGCATTGATGGGCGAAGGTGAAAAGTTTTCTCGTGATAAACTTTATACCAAAGCTATTCAATGTTATACCGAGGTAAATTTCTTTATGTTGTCAAAAGATATGATATAAAAACAAAATATTCAGGCACTTGATCTTTTACCACAAGATGAAGAAAAATCAACAGAAAAAGATACTAGTGATCGATTAAATGGTTTAGTTGCACGATCAGCATGCTATTTAAAAATTGGAAAAAATGATTTAGCATTACAGGACGCTGAACATTCCTTAAAAGCTAATAAAGAATTTACAAAAGTAGCTTTTTTTTTCTTGTTTTCTTTGTTGTTTTTTACTATTCCATTACTCTACAGGGCTTATATCAAAAAGCCGAAGCTCTTTATGCAATGGGTGAATTTGAATTGGCATTGATGTTTTATCATCGTGGTAAAAAACTTCGATCTGATCTTCGAGAATTTCAATTGGGTATTAACAAAGCTCAAGAAGCTATTGATAATTCAGTTGGAGGTATTAATTAATTGAAACAATTTTATTTTAAAACTTTTTCTTTTTCGTTTTAAATTAAGATCCCAATCGTGTTAAACTTGAAGCTAGTGGTGATTTATCAATTTTTTACAAGAATGATGAGGTAAAACATATCAATTAAAATAAGACTTCTGCACATATGCATGTCATTTCACAGGACGAAGCCAAAAAGGTGATCTTTCTCTATTTTTAATCTAGTTATTAACGTGTGATTAAAATGCTAATAACATTAAAGAAAAGGCTTAACGGATTTTTTGTTTCCGCTATAGAATATTAATTCGTAGTTTTATTCATTTGTTTTTTTATAAACTACTAATAGAAAAAAAAACAACCAATGGGTTATGTACGTGCTTCACAAAAGAAAGAAACTACTGTGCAACGAAAACAACATACACCTGTTTCTAATCCAAAAACAACTAAACAACTTTTAGGTGATCTTTATGAAGATCGAGCTTTTCTGGAAAAAATTATTAATAATACAGGTAAGATTTTCTTAAATGCATTTATCTCTTTGTTTTTAAAAATGAAATTTTATATAATAGTTGTTACAAAAGCAAATACAAAATCAGGTGATGCTATTTATCAATTAGCATCAGATGGACTTGATTATTTGGATAGTCGAACAGATTTTTGGCGTCAACAAGAACCACTTTATGCTCGTTCGAGATTTATTAAAAAACTGGAAGGTGATGAAGAATCTTATAAACATATTCGTCATGAACTTGAAGCTATTGATGATCGTAAATATATATATATATATATATTGTTTTTCATAAGTAATAAAATTTTTATTGTCGTTTTAGAACAAAATAAAGATCAATTTGTTGATGCACGCCGTCGTGCACATCGTTTACTTGATTTCTGTGATCGTTTAGATGAAAGAAAATTTGCTGAAAAACAATCTGTACTTGCTGATGTTTATTCACGTTTAGGAAATGCTTATTTAGAATTAGGTGATTATAATAAATCATTGGAATATCATAATCGAGATTTAAAAATTGCTGAAACAAAACAATTTACGGAACGTTCATCACGTGCATTAGATAATTTGGGACGAGTTTATGCTCGTAGTGGACAATTTCCACAAGCTATTCAAGTATGGGAAAGAAAGATTCCTTTAGCAACATCATCATTAGAAAAAGCTTGGTTATTTCATGAAATTGGTCAATGTCATTTTGGACTTGGTTTGTTTGAAAAATAAAAAAAATTTTCTTTAATGATTATTTTCTTTAGGTGATTTTGAAAGATCAAAACGTTATGGTGAACGATCATTTACAGAAGCTGTTGCTGTTAATGATGCTGTATGGCAATTAAATGCTAAAGTTCTTGTTGCACATAGTCAAACAAAATTACGACAATATCGTGAAGCTGAACAAACATTCGATGAAGCACTTTCTCTAGCAAAAGATCAAAGTAAGTTTATTTTTTATTATAGGAAATTTAAAATTTTATTTTCAAAAATTTTGATAAATCAATTAAAAATATTTAGAAATTAAAAATTCACCAAGTGAGATTATTCTTTCTTTTTGAAAATATGTTGCATGAATTTATTGAATACTTCTCCAGTTTTATTTTCTTTTTTGTTCGCATGAAAATTTTTTTTCTCTTTTTTTTTTTGGTAGATTTACAATGAAATGTGATGAATTACGCTGTATATTTTGTCTTTTAGACGATGTTGCTGCCGAACGAGCTATTGAACGTGCCATGAAAGAAGTTCGAGATCAAATTGCTAAAGGAGCAGCTGATTGTAAGTTAATAAATCCCTTTATTTTTTTTAAATAGATTATTTTCTGTATGTTTCTTTTTTTATTAGCTCCACCTGATCGAACAGGTGATTTGAAAAGAAAAATAATTTTTCCTAACGATTAAATTATTTTTTTGTAGAAATAAATTATGAAATAAAAGTAAAAAGTAACGATCATATTATGTATGGTGATGAAGATCAAAGCTCAATACGATTAATTATCTATGGAGATAATGGAAGTTCAGGTCCTATTGATCTCCGTAGTGATGAAAATGATACAAAGAAATATGATGGACAATCGATGACACTTAAAAAGAAAGCATTCGATGCAGGAAAAGTATGGAATTTTAATATTTAATATTTTAGAAAACATTTATTTTTCTTTTTCTTTTTCTTTAATAGATGACGAAAATTGCATTAACATGTAATAATATTGAATCATGGCCACTTGATTCGATTGAAGTTTCGGATAATAAACGAAAAACCAAACTTAGGTATGATGATTTTTATTTCTATGCAATATTTTCAAAGATAATCTTCTTATTTAGATTTTTATTGTCTCAACCAATTGATTCAACGACAACTATTGTTGATTTATATCAAGAAGGATGTAAGTGTAACAGAAAAAAAAACAATATTTTTATTATGATTACTAATTATTCTATTGATTGATTTAGCCCTTGTTCAACCATCTTCGGACTCGTCAGGAAAAGATGAAAAAAGTAAGTTTATACAAATAAAAACTTACTAACTAAAGAGCTCTTGCAATTGATAACCTTTGCTCTGTCTCATATTTTATTTTTGACTATTAGAATCTATTGTGAATATTAATATTCTAAAATGGTGTGTCATTAGTGTTTTCTTCTTGAATTATGATCATTTTACTGAATTTTTTTCAGCCTATGACACATGATTAAAACGAAGACACGATTGAGGAGTTTGAATCGGACACAGGTCTCTAGATTTTTATAATATTCTAAAAGTATCAGCAAAAACAAACGCTACTATCTGGCGTGAGAACAGCATCCTTCCTGGATTTTATGATTATTTTAACACATAGTATGTGTGTTGGCCGTTCCAAAAGAAAACATCTAAATAAAACATTGGTCTCAAGATAACGAAATTACAAAACCTCTGGTTTCTAGCAATAAATTTGAACGAAGTCACCTAATATCAGTATACAATATCTTGAGAAGAAATTATTTGTTTTTGCTGAAACTTACAAGATACTTTATGAATCATAAGGACTATTTTCGGATAAAATTTCAGACTAAAATTTCTTGATTTAGTAGTCATCTTAATAATCTACAAGAGACGAATAAAATGATCATAAATTAAGTAGAAGGCGCTCATGACACAAATCATTTCAGGACTTTTATCTAAATAAAGGAAACTCACAAGTATCAAAATCTAGGCTAGAACCGACTTAATCAGTTGAAAGAGTTTCCTCGTCATCATAGATGTACGCAACTGAAAAATCAAGCTTTACTCGAACTATAAAAAAAAAATTTGTCGAAATTAGAACTCAACTTTGTAATAAACTATTTCTGCGGTTTTGAGCGAATTGTCTTGTAAATCACATAAATCAAAACATAGCTCAAGAGAGATGACACAAAAAACTGTTCGACATAGACTAAATTAAAAAAAATATGAATATTGAAGAGTTGTTTGAAATTGAACACGAATAAATTCTGGAAGAGTTTTTTCTATACTGGAACCGAACCAGAACTAAGACGGTGTGAAATTTGCTAGAATCCAAAAAAAGACTTGCTCCCACACATCTTTACTCGTAACTAATTTTGTTTTTTTTTCTTAGAAACTAAAGCTCCAGGTACGCTCGTATCTCGACAATCACCACAAACAATGAAACGAACTGAACAAGGACCTTCATCAATACGTACAAATGATTCAAATAAAAAATCAACAAAAACTGATGAACACAAATCAAAAACAACAAAATCAGATGAACAAAAAACACCTAAAAAAGATGATGCAACTGATAAAAGTAATAGAATATTTCATTTTTTTTAGTTAAAAAATTGAATTATGTATTTTAAGAATCAACTCAAAAAACATCGTCAACAATTGAATCCTCATCTGATTCAAATAAAAGTAAACTTATCTACAAAGATAAGCTTCATTTTTTAATCGAAAAAGATTTTTTTTCTTGTAGACATTGAATATACAATAAGTGTTCAAACAGGTTCAGTACAATTCGCCGGTACTGATGCTAATGTATTTATTTCTCTCTATGGTGATAAGAACAAAATCGTTCGATATCAACTTAAAAATTCTGTAAACAATAAAAATGTATTTGAAAAAGATCAAAAAGATGATTTTGTATTTGAAAACATTGACATTGGACAAGTTTGTTTGTTTCATATTGTGAAAATCTTCATATAAAATAATTTGTTGATTCTAGTTAAAAACAATTACTATTGAACATGATGGTACTGGTTTAGGTCCTGCTTGGTATTTAGATTTTGTTCAAGTTAAATACAACAATAATACTGTCATGTAAAAACGATGCTTATTTTTCATATTTTTTTTGTTAAATTCAATTTATTTAGGTTTCCTGTTGAACGTTGGCTTGATATAAAACAAGATGATCAACGAATTAGTCTTGAACTTGAACCTAATAAAAAACCTACATCAAAACTTACAACTGGTAAATAACAAGCTTTTTTGTATTTTTTAATTTTTCTTTTAAATTATTTAATATATTTAACATAAATCAGAAGTTGAAAGTGATAAAGAAGAAAAACATTCTTCAACATCGTCGACTGATGAAAAAAATAATAATGAATCCTCCTCTGAAAAAGATGCATATGATGACTTTTTCGATAATGATGGTTGGTTTGATAAATACTTGTCAAGCTGCTCTTTCTATATTTTTTGCTATTCTATGCTTTTGCTTTTATTATATTAAAAAACGAAAAAAAAAACTGATTTAATAACAATTTCTTTCAAATATTTAGAAGATACAAAAGAACCAAATGCTGTTGAATATGAAATAACAGTTAGAACAGCCGATAAACGATCAGCTGGAACGGGTAAGTTTAGTTCATTTTTTTTTTCTTCTCTTTGAATAAAAAACTTTTTATATTAATTTATTAAAGATGCAAATGTATTCTTAAGTTTATTTGGTGATAAAAATAAACTTGAGCGACGTCAATTAAAAGAATCATTTGATGGAGCACGAAATTTATTTGAACAAGGTGCAACAAATCGTTTCCAAATTTATGCAGCTGATGTTGGAAAAGTAAAAAAATTACAACAAAAAGAAAATTGTATTCTTAAATAATTTATCTATATTTAAGATTAAAACAATTCGCATTGAACATGATGGAAGCGGTTTAGGTAATGGTTGGTATCTTGATTCAATTGAAGTTCGTCATATTTCACGCAATGAAACTTATAAGTAAATAAATTTCTTTATTAAATAAAATCAATTTTCATTATTTTACATAGATTTCCCGTTGATCGATGGTTGGATGTAGGTGAAGGTGATAAGAGAATTTCACTTGACCTTGAACCAGATAAAAAACCTGGACAATTAAAAGGTAAAATATTCATCTTAAATACTTACGTAATATTTATCAAAAGAAATAAATTCAAAGCAAAAGAACTATATTGTTTTGTTTTCCTAACAAAATTATTCTAAATACTTTTACAGACGATAATAATACTGAACAAGAAGAAGAGCATGTAGAAGAACAAAAAGTCGAAACTGATGAATAATAACAAAATACACAAAATAAAACTGAAGAGTAAATGAATGATCAATTCTCAATTCTCGTTGTTGTTGTTTTTCTTGTTATTGTGCACATAACTCAAAGATATATGATTTGGCTATACTAATGTTTTCTATCATGATTAGCGAGTGTTTTTTATCATGTTTTTTCTTTGAATATAGTTTGTGCGTATGATTATTATTCTAATAATTAATTAGTATATTTTTTGTTGATTGCTTTCTTTTGTGTATCAGCACTTCAAATACAGAATATTTTATTTTTGTTTTTTTTTTATTTTAGCAGTTTATTAACAATTGAACGATGGCGCAAATAATATAGGTGTGTGTTTCAATGTCATCGGCTTCTTCAAAATTTTTAATTAATTGGCTTATTTTTACTATTGCTTTTTTTTGTAAAGAAATAATAAAAACAATTGGTTTTATTAGATCCTATGTGAACACAGTTGGTTATTATTTTATATAAGTTTTAGTCATCAAGTTATTGTGCTACTTTGATGTTATTATTATCAAAGAAGACTAGGAATACACAGTTTCGGTGAAAATACTAAAATATGAACTATGATTTACCGACAAGGAGTCTATTGGCATGCAGACTGTACTGGATCCATATTCGCTGATTTATCTGACATATTTATGCTATATGAATGTGCTCATACTTCAGTAAATGTCGATCCAGTTTAGTCAGGATATCAGTGAACTGTTGACTGAAACTGCACATCCGTATAGATGACAGTCAGAATATATTTTTCAACAAAAAAGACAAAGCAATACAGTATATTTGAATCAAAACTAAATGTATTTGTGATTTAAGTTACAATTTACTCAATAACAACACAAAGAGTAGTGGATAAAAGTCTCTCATCCTTCATATCTAGACTATCACACATGCTATGATATTCTGTTGAAAGACCGAAAAAAAAAACAACGAATCGAGAAATATCGAAAATTTCAACTAACAAAACATACTTTATTTTTGACATAAAAGATGTCGATGTTGAATGTGAGTGTGGTTGTAGATTCTAATCTTCTGTTCACCTATACTCACAACCACACCCATGTCACTGAGAACTTTGTTGGTGCAAATTATGAAGTCGAAAGCTGGTTTGCTACATGACCTGAGGGAGACTACAGCTTTTGTTAAAAAACTCAGTAAAACTTCGATGTCCCAAGAAAAAAAGCCCGAAAAACAAAACTATACTAGACTTTTCTATCAACCATGAAAACTCATCAGATAACCATCGTGTTAGTCGAAAAGCGATTTCACGCCTAGCAAAGGGTGCCTCCAGTACTATAATTAAATCATAATGAAATATGAAAGAAACAAAAAGCACTAATTGAACTATGAGCATGTAGAAATTGAATTTTACTTTGATCTATCTATACGCTATTGTACTGCCGGCATCCAGCTCCAAGAGAACGGTATTATATTCCGTTATATGAGAAAAGAGGGGCAAAAGTAGGGAAAATACGACCATTTTCTCGCGTAAAAAATCGGTATGATGGATTACGACAAAATACGCTGAAAATACGTGTTGTAATATATCGTTTTAGACGGTCAGAAGAATCGGCCTGGGTATCATTACTTTTGACTTAATCCAAGTAATCTGTATTTCTCTTTAACACACATGATTCATCAATAAATGATAAAAAGATGAAAGATTTTTTCTCTGTTTTGTATGAATTTCGATAAGCCATGTTATCAAAAAATTTATGTAAACACATCAATAACTACAAAGATGAATCAGATTGTTAGAGCAACAAGTACACCAATTTTCTTTGTTTTTTCAACACATGAACAGTCTATAATATAGCAACGATTTATAGATAAAAGTATGGATCAAGCTTGCCTAAACATGATGAAATTTTCTGTCTTAGTATTCTATCATCCATTTCTTGTAAAATGTTTATATTAATAGATAGTTTCTATACAAAGTATGTTATATACAACGATATACGATTATAGTTAAGATACATATATAATGATAAGAAATATAAAAACTTTCTATACAGTCGTAGAGTTTTGCAAAAATGCTTTTAGCTTCTTTTTATTGCTTTGAACTAAATGGTTGCAATATAATTAACAAGACTGATTACATTCTAAAGAAAAAAATAAATCTACAAACAAGCAACTTATACAGCATTGTTTTAATATTTTTGGCTTTTTCTCATAGACAAGCACATATTTATCAATAAGAATAAATGATGTTCATCGAACATCACAGTTAACATTATCAAAGTTGATGCTTTGAGGATCACCACCCGATGCTGAACCTGGCAAAGCTATCGAGGAGTAAAGGTTGCTTAATTTTGTACTATTGACTTCATCGAGGGGAGGTAATGAAGCAGATGTACTAGTGTCTATACAAAAAACAAAACTAAGCGTGTAAATAAACACAGCACATACGTTATGATACCTACCGTTTTCATTTTCCATAGTTTTCGATTAAATAGATTTAACCCAGTATCTAAATTAGTAGAGAGATTGACAAAGATAAAAAGGAAAAGTTCATACTCTTTACGTTAATCGTTTAGAAATATTCCGACACCTATTAGCAGGCTCTAGATATGATACTGTACGTTTATATTATGCGCAGTTTCGTTGTAATAAAAGTGTTGCTTATTCTTCTACTGGATGACACTATATAGACATGCAAGTTTGTTGTTTTCTTGTTTTTACTTGTGTCGTTCGGGACTCGATATATTTGAAAGAGAAAGACATACTAATTCTTTTGGTGTTTTCTATAGTTCAAAAGTATAGTTTTTTTTTTCTTTTTCTTTTTCTATTTTATATTATTTTTATGATAGGTCTAGTTAACTTTTACTAGCACAAATAGCATTGTACGATTCTTGTGTTGTATTCTAGAATATAATCAAAATTGATGTAGCGATATATCTTAAGTGTTGACATATGCTTTTAGATTATATTATTTCATAGATGAATAAATTGAGACTATGTTGAAAATCATGTCACTGTATATTTGAACGAGTTTTATAAATGATTGCAAGTCATAAATAACTATGTGCTACCTAACCTTAACTATGTGAATAGGCCGTTATTAAATGATTGCTATAATGATAATATAAAACTTTTATACGAAAATAATTAATTAACAGACAGCAACATTTCAAAATAAAATAATACTAAAAATGAAGTTTTTTGTTGTTGTCATAATTGATGAAATTTTTAAAGATAGCTCATCTAAGTTTGGTTACTGGTAATTGAATTTTAAATATTATGCACATTGTCTCTGAATTATTTAGGAATATTTTTTTTTTGAGTCAGATATTCACAACTCAATAATAATCTGTTAAAACTGTGTATGTTATAAGAGAATGAGTAAAAACTGATAATAACCTTGTACTACAATAGCCATCATCTAATGTTATGATATTGCTAAACAAATTATCTGATCCTGGTATTAGAGATGTACTCAAGCCAATCTATATGTTATTAGTATAAGGACGCACTTTATTTGACAAACTTCATCTCATGACTATGTAAAGTCAAGCTGTATCAGGTCATTACATGGAAGCACGTATACAACAATATGTTTTCAAAATTATAGCATTTCGTGCTATCAATAAATCATTTAAAGAAACTGTCAAAAGAGAAAGATAAGAACGACTGTGTGACAGTTGTATAATAGTATCAGAAAGTATATTTGTAGAAAGTTCCACATGAAAATAAAAAATGGTCGACTAATTATATCACAAGCAGTATCGCTTGGCGCTAGAAATGATGACATTGTTGAACTAGTAGTCAATGAAATGCATCGCAATGTGTATCCAATAACAAGTAATAGAATCGATTCCATTCAATATAATATCATTAGGACTCTCATTAGCTATTAACTAATGAAAATATAGTGTTATCAAAAATGAAATTAGTAGCCAAAATAATTCTCTTGATAACTTCCCAAAAACGTTTAGTTCGATTGGTAACAATTATATGTTTCATGTAACTTTACAAGCCATACCATAATCATATGCAAGTATTATTAAAATGAGAAAAATTACAGAACACATTATAAACTTATAACTGATATATTAACTTCATTGTTTTGTGAAACACGGTCTAAAGCGAGTGTTGAAGTAGAGGAGTAAACATTTGCTCTCCTCTCTCCCCCATCCGCAACAGACGTGATAGATATCCTTAACAACGTCTCTCTTTCGACACAAATTGTGGCAAATGTTATTGATATATGATGAAAGACAGTATATCAATAACGTCTAGTGATAATATATGAACAGCTGTCTTATCGCATTTTTTGAGAATTAAGTAGAAGTATAGCGAAGAAATGTGTGTCCAGATGGATAAAATAAAACAATCTATTCGTGATTGACAATAGTAACTACATCATGTTTCACATTTCAATCGTGTAAGAATTGTACTAACAGCTTTCTTAATTATTAATATTTTTTAAATCAAAAACAATCTTATACTCGATCGTACTTACTTGAAAGCGTCAATATATAACTAGAATTAAAATTAATGACCCATTGACTATTACTGGCATAATATAGACATATTACTGTTATATTGACAGATAAAAGAATGTCGATCCAATTTGGGTATGTCATGATGTCAAATTTTAGAACATAAAAAAAAAGGAATAGGTGGTTAAATGTCGAAAGAGAAAACGTCGAAAGACAAAATGTAGAAAAACAGGACGTAGAAAAGCAGATTGTAGAAAAAAAAAATGTCGAAAGTGAAAATGTCGAAAGAAAAATGGCGAAAATGAAAATGTCGAAAGGTAAAAATGGCGAAAAGCGTATTGACGAAAAATAAAACGTCGAAAGAAAAAATGGCGAAAAGAGAAAAATGAAATAAAGAGACGTCCATGACGTCTTCAAACAAATTTCTATCAACTGACGATGCATTGTCTCGCTAAGCGAATCTAACGATATTGATTAATTATTGAATTGCATATATATATATAGCAGCTTGCGTCCATTTCTACAGACATTTATCAAGTTGTTTTCTATATTCTTTGCTTATGTCAACATGAGTACTACATCTATCATAACTTTTTCACAAAGTAACGAAGGCAAACGTGTGATTATTTGTGATGGGTTTGTATATCAGTTAAACAAGTCATGTCCCAAGGTCAAATATTGGTGTTGTGAAAAACGTCTTGATGTCTTATGCAGACATTTTTCAAATAATGAAATTGATTTGAATGAACACCTCGAAAGGTTTGTCGATGGTCGTCGCAAAAGATATGAACAAAAAAAATGAATTGAAAATAGCTTTTTCAATATTATATTCAACTGCCAAGTTCTGTTTCTTAATTTATTCATTGTCTCTTTTTCTCTTAAAATAGTTATCCTTATTGTCAAATTTTGTTATCTTAATCTATTCATATAATGTTTCTTCATCTCTCTTTTTTTGGAATAGTTTTTGACTTGTGCTTTATTTGCTAAAATTCTTGTCAATAAAAGAGATGACTAAATATATGCTATTAGTGTTTTCGACATTTTCGCTTTCGACATTTTCACTTTCGACATTTTGTTTTTCTACATTCACAACTTTCGACATTTTTTTCGTTCGACATCCTACCTTTCGACATTTTTACTTTCGGCATTTTTTTTTCGACATTTTCACTTTCGACATTTTCCCTTCGACATTTTACCACTTTACCAAAAAAAGGACTGTTTTAATTGCTTTACTTATCATATAGCGAAGTTTTATGTAGAATCTATTACAAAGTTTTTAAGTATATATGAAAATTTCTGCGTCATCTCTATTGATTTGATCAAATTTTTCTCAAAGTTTGTGAACAAAATGAAGTTAATTTTATCAAATTATATAAGAAAATGAATGTTCTACTCTTGAAATAAAATCCAAATGTAATGAAAAAAATGTGTCGTTGAAACTTTTTGAGGGATACTGGAATAATTCTTTGATACAAATTTCATAAGCTTTTCTTCTAGTATACATAGTGTTCATTTTAATATGCAATCATGTAGCTTATAGTTATACCGGATAGAATCTGAAAAGATTTCTTTTTTTTCTATATCTACAAAATATCTGTTGATTCCGTTGATCAGCTTATTGAAAGAATTTATTTTTTGTTGGATTTATTAAACTCGTATTTATTATCAATTTTTTAGAGCATCAGGTTACATGAACCAAATGGAACTTGACGATGAACATCTTCGATCAGCTGATAATTTGTTTTTTTTTTTTTGTCAAACACAATCGATATTTTATAGTATAAATTTTTCAATCCTTTTTCTGTTAAGATAAACTTAAAAATATATACTTCTGATTAGAAAAGTCGGTTGCACAAAACAAAGTTGGATTATCTACTCTATTTTTATATTTTAGCAGGTACAAATTGACAAACTCGATCAAAATTTTAGGCGAAATTTCTTTAGAATGATACTAATTCTTTCATTTATTAGGTATTTTACTTACTGTTGTTAGTATAATTCTTTTCGATAATTAACTATTTAAGAAATGCCTTGTTTATTGTTTAACATTTTATTCTAAAATCAAATACTTCTATCTCAAGATAAATCGAACTATTCTTCATCTTTGATAAAACATGTGAACAATATAGCCTGTTTTAAGAACATATTGAAGGAAGGAAAAAAAGCGAAAAGAAAAAACAAAAATCATGTCTTTAAAATAATGAGAACAATATTATAAATTTAATGAAGCATTGCTATTATACACTAAGAAATGATAGAATAATTATTAATCATTTTGTGTCTTTATCTATGGTTTTATTTACATAGCCAGCTGCATTCAATACATTTCTCAAAGCATCTTTAATTTTTTCAAGATCATGACGAGTTGTTGTATCAATAACAGATATACCCATATGTCCAATACGAAAATATTTATCTTTTATTTCTTTATGAAGGCCACCAGCAACAACTATACCACGTTCAAGTAATCGTGGAATGATGTCCGATGCTGATAAACCATTAGGAAAATAAATAGCTGTCATTCCATTAGCAGCTATTGATGAATCATTAGGGACCTAGATAAAACAATGAACAAAAATGATGAGTATATCACTGAGCAATTAAAATGTACTTGTTTCAATCCAAGTTCATCGGTCACAAATTGTTTAAAATCGGTACTAGCTTGTTTATGTTTTGCCCAACGTTCTTCAATAGGTTTTGAAGTAATCTCTTTCAAACTTACATGAAGAGCACATATAAGTTGAACAGGTGGTGTTGCAAAATACACAGGTTTACCTTGTTCATAACCACGCATTACTATAATAAATTAGAAATTCTAATAAGACTAGTTAGAAAATTATTCAAATTTACCAGGTAACCAATTTAGCCACGAAGCAAAATACGAATTTATTTTAGTCTTACGTGCTTCAACTAAATGAATAGCTCTTTCACTAGCACATACTAGACTAAGTCCAGGTGGTACACCTAAACCTTTTTGACTAGCACACATCACGACATCTAATGACCATTCGTCCATACGAATTTCTTCACTACCTACTGAACATACTCCATCGAGTACTACCAATGTATCAGGACTTACTTCATGTACTACTTCAGACACCATTCGAGGATTACTAAGTACACCAGTTGATGTATCAACATGTGTAACAGTTACTATCTTGTACTTCGTTGCTTTTAATGCTTGAACTAGTTCTTCACGTGATGGACATTGTCCAACGGGTGCTTTTAGTTGAGTTACTTTAGCACCATATGCTTCTAAACAATCAGCAAAACTTTGACCAAAATATCCGGAATGTAAAACGAGTGCTTCATCTCCAGGTTCAGTCAAATTGGATGCAACCATATCCCAACCGAGTGTACCACTACCAGATAAAATAAATGGTTGACCACGTTCAGTAAGAAGTACTTGTCGAAACATTTTAATTGCTTCTCCAAAAGTTTGTGTAAAACTTTTTGACATGTGTGATTGAGATGGTGTTGCATTGGCGAATAAGACATCATCGGTAACCTCGATTGGCCCTGGAATCACTAAGAGAGAATGTTCAGCTTGATGAAATGTCATATTGGATAATGTTCTCAAAATAATCTAAACAATAAGAATAATTTTAGAATCCTTCTTTTATTCGATCAAAAAGAAATAAGATGAAGAACAAGGAGCACTGTAACGAATCGAAAAAAATATGTGCTCACAGTGGCGGGCCATCATGGTGGCAAAGTATGGCAGTTGCCATACCAAAAATTTTTATTCATTATGAGCTTTCCTGTACGACTATTTTTTTCGATCCAATCTTTAATCGAAAGCCAGTAAAAAAATTAGACCAGAAATGACTCCTGCTTGTTCATAGAGGTATCCTGAGATACGCTCGATTTACCTATTTTTTCTAGAAGTGATATAACGGGTGATCGATAATTATTTGGACAAGATGTTTGTTCACTTTTGACTCTCCAGGAAGTATTTCCGACGAGTCAAAATCTATGCGTTAGAATCAGAACTTTCTGAATATGAGCTTAGAAATTTTATGTCGATTTTTGTTCGAGAGTAGTGAAATAATCTTTAAAAGATCCAACAAATTAATTTGGACAGAACGTTTGGATCGAAGTTTCTGATCAAAATATTAATTTGTTTTGGCTTGCTTAAAAGCATTTTCAGATGAGTCAAAAATATGGGTTAGGACCAGAATTTTGTGCTCTTTCTGGACATGGGTCGAAACAAGTTGTGTCTATTTTTGTTCGAGAGAAGTGAGGAGACCTTTGAAAGGTTTAAATAGTTAGTTTGAACTGAGAAGAAACAGGTTTTGCTAACCCATACAAATTCCTTTGTGAAGATGCTTAAAATTCTCGGATTCGGTAGTTTCGTAGAGCAAACAATTCTTTACAAAATGTGATATTGAACTAAGCTGTAGCTTTTACCCAAGGTAAACTATACGCATTTTTCCAAGAGCTACTGTCCACATAAAACGCTTTTGGTAAAAAAAAAACGATTTTTCAAAAATGACGATTTAGGAAAAACGAATACTAAGAAGTCTTGCCCAAAGAAAAAAAAATACTCACACAGTACATTTTGTAGGGTAGATTTTGTCCTACAAGCTGGTATAATAATGAAGGTTCCATCTTTTTGTTTCGAATGACAATAGTAAAAATACAAAAATGTGCGGACAAAATTTCCGTTCAAACTAAGTTTTTGGACCTTTCAAAGATTGTTTCACTACTCTCGAACAGAAACTGGCATAAAAATTTCTAAGCCCATATTTGGAAAGAGCACAAAATTTTGATTCTAACGCATAGATTTTGACTCGTCGGAAATACTTTCAGGTGGGTCAAAAATGAACAAACATGTCGTCCAAATGATTTTCGATCACCCGTTATTTTAATTGTATTGATGAAGTTTTTTTATGAAAAGTCTGTGATGTCATATTTTTTTTTGTCACTTTTAAGAATGAAAATAATAAATATAATATGAACACGATACCTACCGTAGAAGCTTAGCATGAAAATCAAAATATATGAACAAAATTTAAGGTTCTATTTTTTTATAAGTTCCTTACACTTTTTAATAATTTTGCCATACCAAAAAAATGACCCTGGCCTGCCGATGTGTGCTAACAGTTTTATTCAGTGTTTTTTACTTCTTATCAGTAACATATAGTAATGATTGGTGATGTCCACCATGAATCATTTTCGAAAGAATATCAACAAATAACATACTTTTTCATGTAACCTGTATGAAATAGATAACAAGAGAGTGACATCTAATGTCATATTAAATTATTTTAACGATATTAAAAGTTTATCGAATATGATTTATTACAGAAATAAATTTTTAGCTTAACTAATCATCATTATAGATAAAATAATAAAATAAAATAATAAAAATAAAAATTTCTTTAAAAATTAATTTGACATTGAAATGATGATTGCTGTTGTACAAGAACAATAGCTATCCATATAACTTGATTTTCTTCATCATATGTAAAACAATTTTTTAATTGTTCTCTAGGTAGAATTTTTGCTACTGTTTGCCAGTTACTAACTTGTTCAAATGATTGCATACTCGAAGATGATATTGAACTTGCTGATTTATTAAATGGTAATTGTAAAATTAATAATCTATGTAGAGGATCATCAATATTCATACATAGTGATTTATTCATATTGCACGTATTTATACTAATATTTAATTCATCCCAAACAAAACCATGAGCTTCATTTTGTTCATTAAGAAAAATCCATAAATGTAAAATATATGATCGATCATAAATTGATATTGGTTGACCTGGATTTAATGTAAAAACACTTGGATCAATAAGAGGAATTATTGAACCAGCTCGAGCAAATAATGGAATTGTTAATAGATCAGCTTTAACATTCATTATCCATTGACCACCATGAAGTATATCAGATCTTCCTATTCGATATCGACCATCTGTATCCTGATCATAAATAAGATTGGTTGATAAATCAATCCAACTCTCACCAAATGGTAAATAAACATTTTGTATAAATTGATTTTTATTTACTATAGGTGCAACTAACAAATCATTACCAAATGTGTATTGATATTCTTGTTGAATAGCTATTTCATCATTATAATATGTCAATAAATGATGTCTTGTTATTGGAAGACCTGTTGCATGTGCTTCATGTGCTAATGTAAAAATATATGGAAAAAGTTGTGTTCGTAATTTTGCATATTTTCGCCAAACATATATAGTTTGATTATTTGTAAATAATTGTACACGTTCTTGAGTACATGCTGAACCTTCAGTTTCATCATGCATAAAACCGGAAAATGTTCCAACTTGTAACCAACGTGTCAATAATTCTACTGTTAAATCTGGATAAAATTCACAAACATAACCACCAATCGGACTTGAACAATATGGCACACCACTAATTCCAATGCCAAGACAAGCTTGTACATGAGCTGGTAAACCTGAATATGGATTCCAATCAGCACTAGCATCACCTGTCCAATGTAATTGAGTATATTGTGCACTATTTGTATAACCACTACGAGTATAAAATAAAAAATCTGATTGATAATTTATTGATAAATTGTTTTTTTCATTTGAATTCAAATTAAGTAATTGTTCAATTGTTGTAGAGTTTAATGTCATTTCATAAACTGTTTTTTGATAAAGTTCAATAAAACGGTTATGCATTTCATGACCAGTTTTTTCGTTTGATGATATGGAATTTACTGGTGTATATTCACCAAAATCTAACATAAATCCATTATAACCAAGATCACAACTTTGTTGAATTTGTTTTTGATACCATTGAGATGCATTTTTATTACTAAAATCAATGCTACCAACATAAAAATGACGACTTATTATATCACCAAAATATGGAAATAAATATGGTTGATTAGAACTATTTTTTAATAAATAATTATTTTCTAAACATTCATCAAATAATTTTTTATATAATGTTGATACGTAAGGATTAAAATAACATAATGATGTAACACCGAGTTCCTTATAAATAGCATTTTCTTGACGAATTTCATCCTCATGACCTAAAAAATAGAATTGATTTCTAACAAGAAAATCTCCCTAACTTGTAAATCATATTTGAGTGCAGATTCGATATATAAGGTATGTCCAAATGAGAGGTTACTGGACTTTATTTTATCCAGGGAGTTTATCTAATAATAGCGTATATTTAATTTTAACTGTATCAAAAGAGAACCATAATTCTCACTAGAGTATTGTACGCAGTGGCGTAGCCAGGAATTTTTGAGTCATGGGCAATTCATCAGCCGAACTATTTTGAGTTACGGGCAGCTAAGGGCAACCGTTATGATTTCAGAAATATCTATGGGCAATAATTGTTCAAGCACTGCATAGCCCAATAAATCCATGGGCAATAACTTTTGGAGCTATGGGCAATTGCCCAATGGCCCTACCCCTGACTACACCACTGATTGTACGGATGCAACTTTTCCTATCTGTACCTGTGTACGAGAAACTAACCGTAGGTTTCATTACTGTAACACATTACTGATAGTTTAAGAGAATGGTCAATTAATTATGTGGTTAAGGATATTACTAATAAAAAGCAATATTAAAAATATTTTTTTTCAATTTTTATCAATTGTACTGTTAAAAATGATATTTATATGACTATAAATCGGTACGTTTCACACTCATACACGATCCGCGGATTGCAGTACTCTAGTTTTTAGGAATCAGCTCTAATCTCTTTCGTTTGATAATGAAATATATAACAAGGTTTATAGAAAAGTCCCAAACAGCCCTCAAAAAATCTTGAAAACTCCAAAATGATAAAGACATCTATGCCTTCTCTACAGAGCTATAGCCGTTTCACTGAAATTTTAGCTTATAGTATAGTATATACAAAAGGATTGTTTGCTAATATTTTGACCTGAAATTTTGCCTATAGATAGGCCTATTTATAAGTAGAATGTTTTCTTCGTAAGATATTGAACTCTCAAAAATCACTCATATTGGAGAATCTTAGAATTTTTGGAAATTCTATATCTCATGAAGGAAATGCTCTTTTCGGCTGAGATTTTCAGGACATTTTAGTTATAAGAGGGCCTATCCATAGGTAAATCTTGAGATCAAAATAACATTATGCAATTTTTTTGTACGTGTCCTGCTATTGTCTAAAATTAGAGTAAAACATTCATGACTGTGTAAGCAAGACCCTAGGGTACTTATTTTTATACGGTTTTTAATACCTCATTAAGATCTACCTTAAGCAAACAATTCCAAATCCAAAGTACATTTCAAGTTGGGAAGATTCACTCGTATGATGAGTTTCTTACCTTGTTGATTGCCTGTTGGAAAAAAATGTAACACACCAATTCTAACCGTAATTGGAATATCTTGTTGAATCATTCTTCGTACGACATCAACTTCAGTTTGATCTCTTAAAACATTTCCTGTTTGTTTCCATGGTCCAAATGCAAATAATGGTGGTATACGAGTTGTTTCACCACGAGCTTGAATTAATGCTGTAAATGATGGATTAATTTTTCGATTTTGTTTTTTATAAAGATTGAAAAATTTTTCAAATGGTTTTGACATTTTAGGTTTTGATAGAAATGAATTTTTTATTGGAAAATAAAATTGTATATTTGTTCTATTCCATTCTGTTGTTATAATCCATTCATTAGGTGAACTTAAATCGAAATTAACTCGTCGAGTTTCATTTACCCAAACGGCATATTGACGATTTGAAATAAAAAGTGGCATTGGTATATAAGTTGCATTGGCTTGTGGAATTCGTGTAGAAATATTTAAAAATGACCAACTACCATCTTCACTCCAACAATATAATTTTTGTCCACGAAATCTCGTAAAACCCCAATATGAACCAAAACCATAATAGTCTTCATTAATATCTCGGGTTTTGAATGATAATATTAAAAATGGAAAAACATAATGCGAAGGTTTTGCATCAAAGTGTTCGTTAAATCCCGTATATTCAATTTGTAAATTTATATTACGATCATCTTCTTGTTGAATAAATGTTAAATAAAAATCATTATAAGAAAATGTAATTGAATTGGAAGACGATGAACATGAATATGATTTTAAAGCTCCTATTATTCTATGTTCTCTCTCATAACCAACACGAAACATATAACCAAAATACAGAGTTTCATAAGCACCATCCCAGATTCCCGCAAAAATATCTTTACTACTTTGAAGTAAAATTGTTTGTGTTAGTAGGTCGATTATAGTTAATTTGTATGAAAATTTTGATAAAATAATAAGAAGAGTCGGTGATGTTTGAAAAGATATATCTGTTGTATTTGTTTGAATATTAAATGATGGTGGACAATCATCAGCAAAGACAATATTCGATACAAAAAATATTAACAATATTTGAATAAAATGAAAAATCATTTTTATTTAATTTTTTTATCTTTTGATTTACATGTTAAAGGTTGTTTTTTTTTCAAAATAAAGAACAAGACCAACTTCTATCGGTGTTTAAAAACAACAAAGATAACAAAGACGAAAATCTTTAAGAGCGAGTTTGTCTAATGTTCGCAAACGCAGAACAGAAGTGTACATTGCACAGGAGACATGTTTACAATGAATGACTTTGCATTTAACAAAATAATATATACATTTTAGACTTTAGAAGATTTTCACTTATTTTTGAAATATCAATAAAAGAGTATTTTGTTTGTCAAAAGTTTTTGCCATAAGATCATAATAAAAATGAAAATTAGAATAGAGTAAACATTGATTTAAGTGATAAAGCATACAAGTGACAGCCATAGAAGACAAAAAAAAGGAGGGCGTTACGTTCCCTTTTGTTCCATAAATTTATTTTCTCAATTAACAGGTAAATTCTATATTTTGTTGCTTTTAAAGATACCTTGGAACCAGACAATAAAAACATTTATGTGAGAGTTAATATATTTTTGATTGATATTTAACAAAGAAAAAACACAATTGTGAAAAATTTTTATTATCAGAAAACGATAATTATTTACATCATTGAAAACAAGCAGAAAAGTTGATATTTATTTTTAAGAGAATGTTATTCTTCTAAAGCATACATTAGATTACATTATAACAAACAACAAGCACATATTGGAATATCCGTTTATGATTAATGAAGTTAAAAATCATTCTTTTTTAACTATGCATTTATCAAGAAATGGATATAATATTAGTATGACGAAAAAAAAAAATAAAGAGAAAGAATTATTAGTTTTTTTCTATTTGATAATTCGTTGTTTAAGTGGTATGTTTAATATTGATGGTCTGAAGTGTTTGCAACAGGTGGCATTGATGTCGATTTCTTTTTTACACGTCGAACAATCAATAGATTGATTCCAGTTTGAATTGTCACAATAAAAAACTTGATTAAAATAATCACTTTTAATGTATATCCAATTGGTGCATCACACAAGTCCTCGCTCACAGAATTGACACATTTTTGTAATAGACACACATCAGCAACAGATAAAATGATTCCAAGCAAAGAAAAAATTACAAGAAAAAACAATAACCGTACCATATAAATCATCAAATGAGATATTTGAAATGCAATAATTAACATGCTAATTGATGTGCCTAACATAACAAAACCTAAAAATATGCCTCGATAATATATTGAATAAGAATAAAGAAGAAGAGAGATTTCTAAACCAATTGCTAATGCACCCCATAGTAAATAAGCAATACCAGAAAGAATAAAAAATACTCGAAGTTGTAAAGTGATTGTTGTTACACTTCGATTGTTCATTAATATATGATGAGCAGGTACAACCAGAATACTATTTTGTGGATGTAATAGAACATGACCATAGTATTGTGCACTCGATACTGTATGCTCAGTATTGTTGATTGATTGTTTAGAATCTGGTGAGCATGGTGGTGGTCCTGGATATGGTCTAAAAAACAGATAGATAATCATTATTGTCAAAGAAACTATGTTAATTACTGATAAGCATATGTTTCATATGATGGTGGATTCGTCAGTGAATATCGATTGTCAAGGAAATTAGATTGGTTATTATAAATTATTTCACTTGAATCATGCTGCATCGTTTTGACTTCTTGTTGATGTTGATTAAAATCTTTTTTTGATTTTTCTGTTAACTTGTGTAGGAATATATGCTTATGACTTTATGGATTTGTTTTTCAATATTAGCCTATGAATACAAAAGAGAAAAAAAAATGTTGTTAGATATAGTTTCCTGTCTTTTTGTCAGGAACATCATAATAATGATGAAAGACGAGACGAATATTTTTTCCGCAACGATTGTCGCACCAATGGTAATATTAGGTAGTTGATATCATGTTTCCTTAACGGATAATAATTGATGATGAGAAACTAACAAACACCGTGAACAATTCAACATTTTAAGATACTATGATAATTTTCTGATATAAAAACAAGAAAGAATGGTTCAGTTCAAAACGTTATTGAATACTTTAATTAAATCATCTAATATTAAGAGTAGTATGCATTATTAAAATATACGTCAAACTTTTATAATAGGAAGGAAATTTCCATTGATTAGATTAGCATTTTATTTGTGTCAAAATACTTTATCGAAACGCTTATATATAATTATTTAATGTTTCTTCAAAATTTTTGTCGCATCGTAAAAAGTAGTAAAAATGAGCTTCAATAATTTGTTAGTATAAAGTAATGAGCTATTATCGGTTTCAGAAGTTAAGGCAGTCTGTTGTTTTTTTTGAATAACTTTTGATAGGAAGACGATAGAGACGTGCAGTTTTCAGCATTTGATGATCATGATCCAGAAGCATATTTCCATAAGCAAAATCTTTTGTAAAAAATAAAGTTCAATAACTGATTTTGCAGTGAGTCTCTGGAAAATGGCACTAGATTTCTGAAAATTGTCATAAGCGAGTAGTGATTGTCTTTTAACATATTTGGAATTAGCATCGAAAGCTGAGTCGACTCATGTATCTTTCGAATCTTTTGATGAACTTTTTTTTCCGTCAAAAAGTAAACTCAGTCAAAACGCCACTTTTATTGTTTGTTCATTTGCCATTTTATGATCTATTAACATTTTACAAACTCCAAAGTTACTTCATACTGTCTAAGTGAGTTTTTGGCTGAGTTTGTCTTTTGAGCTACCTCTCATAGGGGCGGAAGATGAATTTCTTGACGGAAAAAAAGTTCATCAAAAGATGCGAAACATACATGAGTCGACTCAGTTTTCAATGCTGATTCCAAATATGTAAAGAAAAATCAATAGGCCGTTATGAAAGTTTTCTGAAATCTAGCGTGATTTTCAAGAGTCTATCTGAAAAATCCATTTTCTGGCTTTGTTCAGAACAAATTTTGCTTATGAAAATATGTTTCGGAATCTTGACTATTAAATACTGAAAGTCGTAGATCTCTATCTGCTTTCTATCAAAAGTTATTCAAAAGCAGTCGAGTGCTTTCACTTCTAAAACCGATTATAGTTCTATAATTTCATTTTTGAAATAATCTTTTCAATAATCACACGATTAAAGATTAAGTTTGAATTTTATACTAAATTTCATATGTAATTTTTCACGATTTTGAGCGGAAGCTACTCGATCTTTACTTTGATTTTTATAGAAAAAAAATTGTTAGCATAATTCCCGTGGGATTAAAATGTGCAACATAACCTAGGTGCTGTTGCTCAATACAAGGAGATTGTTTTATTTTGCTTATCTTGGGATACATATCTTCAGTATCCTTTTACTTATTCCTTCAGATAGACAATAAGGAAATAATTTAACCAGACGTTATTCTTCGACGATTTATGATCGTATATCAATAAAGTCTGTCTCGTTCTGTACTGACGAATGCAAAATTCTACTCTGTAGACTTCAATACTCCTATTAGATCGTGTTTCACAAAAATAAATACGTAAATCAATATTAGTATATGCTTTTTTGTATGTCACTCATTAACTGCATATGAATGAAATACAAATTAAAAAAAAAATAATGTCATGTTGCACATCATCTAATATCATCTATTTTTTATCGATTTTTGTACAATAATGTTATTATTATAAGACCATAAGGATAGTTTTTTATTCATATAAAAAAATGTGCTCATTTATCGATCCGCATGGTTTCAAATGAATGTGTGTCATATATTTTGGAGTAAAAAGCTATTCTTTATCGAAGCATACACTAGCTGAAATTCTTTCATGTATGTAAAAATATCTAACGATCTTTGTCTATTCTCTTCAAAAACAGACGAAAAAAGACAACTGGTTGCTGAATGAGTCAATGGCTATATACCGATAAAATAACAGAGAACCGTTTCGAACCTAATAGATATTTATTATTGTTACACATGGAAAAACGCAGTTAGAGAAAACTATCTTCAGTTGAAATGATGATTGAGAAACAAAAACTCAATTGTAATAACGTTAAATAAGACTTCAAGTAACTAAAAACCAACTTATACAAATATCATATGAATTGCTTTACTTATTCAAACGATATTAACCATATATTTTATGATCTACTCTTCAAATAACCAGTAATTCCTAAACATTTTATTATTTCTAATGAACCAATTTTATTGTTGCTCTAAACAACTTCTAAATTTATATTCTGTCATATAAATGTTCATGACTTTAAAATATAAGTATACGGCTTGTCCGCGTAACGCGACACTTCGCTGATCAAGTTTTGAAAAAATTTTTTTCCGAATTGGACAGATCTCAGTGGGGTACTAGATGCAGTTTTTTACGCTGATTACGAATTTGGTATTAATTTTGTATAAAAATCAGATTTTGAGATCGAAAACTGGATTTTAAAGTTTTCAAAAACTGTATTTTGGATTTTTTAACCAAGAAATTTTTTCAACAAAGGTCAAGAGACATACCATTCGATGCAGAATAAAATTCTCTACAAAATGGTCTATTTAGTTTTGACTTTGGCAGCTTAGAACAAATTGGAGACTTCGATATAATTCCGAACTTCCTGCTCAGTTTATGAGCTCTCAGATCGATGTATCAATCTCATTTTTGCACAGGGGATTGTCTACATAGAAAACAGTAACACTTATAAAAATCAAGTCATTCTGAGTACATTAAGTGCCTCAAATTGGTCAACAAAAAACTGTGTAACAGCGTTACGAAAAACGTAACAGCGTTACGTTTGTTTTTTGCATTTTTTATCTGAGCAAAAATGTTTTAGAGAAAATCATTTTTACTGCCTGAAAGCCTATTCAATGCTCTACAAAAATGACTCTCGGAGCATTACATTTGAAGAAATGGTTTCGCAAGAATTTAGAGTTTTCTTGGCGGCACTGGAAAAAAAGGGTCCGTTTATGTAACAGCGTTACGCCATGCTAAAACCTTTCTAGATGCCTGAGACTTCAGTCAAAAAAGGCCATTTTTATACGATAAATAAAGTTCGATAAGCTGCGTCGAATGACGTTTGAACGAACTTCCTAGCTCTTAAACTTTTCGAGATAGTTGAAGAAGAGTGTGTCAAAAACGTAACAGCGTTACGTTTGGACAAGCCGTATAACACATTCTCTAAAAGTCTCTGAAAGATTACTAATCGCGTACATATAATCATCATGTGATACTCCATAATATTAAGAGAATCAAGTCTTTTGTAACAAGTAATCGAAAAGTTGTTAGACAAGACGTGAGTTCACTTTTAACATCAATTTTTCGGTTATCCTAAATATTCATTTTTGAGAAATCGACAACTGTTTTATTTTGAAAGGAAATCTTAAAAAAATACTTAGGTAAAAGCTACAGCGTAGTCCAACGTCACATTTTCTGAAGAATTATCCACTCTCTGAAACGACTCACTCGGACAATTTTTATTATATTCAAAAAATGACATCAAGGGTAAGCAAGAACCTGTTGGTTCATATTTAAAAATAATTTTTTCAGATCTTTCTAAAACTTTCTCACTACTCTTAAACAAAATTAGACACAATATTGGTAAGTCCATATTCAAATCCTGATTACAACTTATTTTTGGTTCGTCTAAAGTGCTCTCAAACAAGTCAAAATGAACAAACATATTCACCGGAAATGTCGGCACACAAGTACTACTCAAATCATTTTTTTAGACTTTTCAAAGGTTGTTTCACTTCTCTCAAACAAAAACTGAAACAAAATTTCTAATCCTATATTCCAAAAGAGCATCGTAACTTATATCTCTTAGCGCATTGGAAATACGTCAGAAGTGAACAAACATCTTGCCGAAAAAAAATTCCAATCACCCGTTAGTACATTTCTTTTTGTGCATGAAAACACTGCCTCCACGAAAAAATAATGGAAATAAAGCATTTTTTGAAAAATACTATAAATGAGATTTCTGATTCTTCATACTCTACTGCCATAAATATAGGTGCAATACGTAAACATATTGGTGTTGAAAGTGAGAGGTGTCTGGATCTTGGAAATAAGTTAGATATCACTGCTGAACAAATAAACTGGAAACAAGTAAAATAAGATAGATTATTAATACAGCAAGTATGCCAATATGTATCAATCACGAAATATGCGTGTTAATCGTTATGCCTTTTCACTTATTAAAGAGAATAGAAAATGTCCACTAAAACGTACATATAATAGCACTTTTATTTAATATTATTTTAGGAAGCAAAAGTGTCCTTAAACTTCGATGGACATGGAATCGTATGATTACATTACTTTTCATACGTATGAAAAGTGTTAAAATTTATTTTTTTCTTCTTATGATTAGTTCAGCAAGAATAATTTCTCTTCAAAAAAAGGTGTTCGCTTAACAATCTAAAAATAAATGAATGTGAACAAAACTAGGAGACATTATTAATTGCGTGATGTGTCTGAAAATAGGTTTAACACATTCCTGCAACAATACTCATCATCCAATATCAGACATATTTGTTTTTAAACACAGCCGAAAACGTGACAATAATATCAGCTTTTGCGATTCTTTATAATTTAACAATAGAATATACACTATAATTAAATAGAATTTTCAATGAACAACAAATATAATACTTAATTTCAAAGATAAAAATATTTGAAACAATTATTTTCATTTCAAAATTATATTATATCAATGAACTTAGTGATAGATTGTTTTATAACTGTCGATTGTTGTTTTAAGATAACATGCAACATGTGCTATTAACATTCATGAGCATTATACTTTTGTTCTCAGAATTTTGTACATGTAAGACAATTATTTTGAATATATTTAAGCGTCATCACATATAAAACTATAATTTAGTCAGAATAGATTTTTCGTAAAATGTAAAACATCGTAGCCGTCACCATTGTCGAAGGAAACGAAGATAGAAAATGTAAGATATATCGATATCAAGTGGACGGGCAAGTGAAAAATGGTCAAGAAATTCATAATAAAAGAAAAACATTTTTTTTTCACAAAATCTTCAAGTAAGAAAATTAAACTCTGATACATACAGTATCTGAATTTACATCAAAATGACCTCTATTAGAACCGTGAAAGTAACAAAAAACATTTTGAGGGTATTGTGTGAGGATTCAAAAAGACGCATACCAATATATACCCTTCATTTTTATTATTTCTGCCATGTAAAAATAAATGACCTAGAAGATGATATACGTTCACTTCAGTTTTACACACAACTTCTACAAAAAATTTGCAGGACTACAGATAATTTATGAATTGATATTCTTTTATTTTTCATACAACTGAAAGTTTTTGTTCGTTTATTAGAAGCTTTTCTTATCGTCCAACTTTCGTAGACTCCAAATGAACTCGTCTATTATATAGAAATTCATTTTTAGCAAATTTGCTCCAACAAATTGATAATCACATTTTAAATGCCATCGCATCGCACCAGCATATACTATTGAGCGTTAGTTTTTTTTTTGGAAATTTCTATTTACAACCCATATCGAAAAAAATACGTTCTATTATGTGCTGAAATTTTGATATAATCTATTGAGTCATTTTAACAATTATTTCTTATAACTTTTCGATACTAATAGTTTAGCAGTCAAATAATTATTGAAGTCATTATCATTCTCCTCCATTGCTTTGATCAAATCTCAATGACAGGATTACTTGACTACTAGTCAAATAGCATCTTTATCAAAATGAAAATGAAACAATTCATGGTAACAAACTCACACTTCAGAATATTAAACCATGATTTATCGTATGGTTGAATAATTATATGTATATAGCTTGCCAAAATATTAATAAATTATATATCGTATATATGAGCAAGTATTTCTTCATTGATACCTATAGATGTAAACAGAAACAATAAAGTAGTATATACGAATCATCTATTTATTAATCGATTAGGCTTTAAATGTCATGCTTTCTCGTACATAGGTGACTAATTCCAAGTTAATTGTCTTGTGGGCTTATGTCGATTGATTTTCTTTTGTTTTATAGTCATATTTTATATCTCACCATCAGGAATAATAATAACAATGAACAATCAATGAAAAAATGCAATTAAACTAAGAAACAAAAATAATTTAGTACAGTTGAAAGTCAGACGATATGTGCTATATTCGCGAGGAAAATTCTAAATACAGACACCTACAATTAGCTCGATGTACTATATGCTAACATCTATCCTCAAATAGGCTTAAGCAGGTCCAAATATGAGCTCTAATATAAATGTGAATGAAGTGCCACTATACAAGACACATCATAGAATAGGACAAAGTATTGCTCATGAATGTCACTGCGATATAATAGGAAAAAAGAACGGACAGGAGAGTAAAAGTTCAGTAGAGTAGAAGAGTAATAACATAAATAAATTCATCGCTTCATATTAAAAGAGAAGGAGAGAAAGAATTCTCTTAGGTAAGTTAAAGAAAAGAGAGAGAGAGAGATAGGAAACCATTTATGCATAATCAAAATCCAACTTATTGACATGTACAGTACGACCTCTTAGTTTCTCTCTCTATTTCTTTCGACTAATCGTTTATTCATTTATCGAATATATACTTTTGCTATCGCCTACTCACTCATACATACAATCTTACCGAATCATGAAAGTCGTGAAAAGGCGTTATTTCGTCGTTATTGTTGTTGCTCTTTTCATATAGCCGTTCCAAGAGATTACTATACAAGTTAAATAGACGAACTTGAAAAACACATTCATACATCAATTTCTTAATATTTTATAATTACATGAAATATTAGAAGATTTCTTTGAGTCCAGCTCTACACGCAAGTATTCTGCATTAATGCTTAGACATATTTAGGATGATGTATAAAATCTCAGTCTTTTAGATGTTACGCATTGTTATATTTTTTCAATTCTTTCTCATTCGTTGCATGCCACTTACAATATCTGTCGAAACTTTCGTCAGTATTATTTCGCCGTGTGAGTTTTAACATGCACGTACAATTTTTCTATCAATAACAATCTCCAATCTATGGTAACTCTAGTCCATCTCACACTGACACGAATTCGTCTCATGTTCTTTATTAATCAGTAAATGATTAATAACTTAGCATAGTCAATGTTGAACAGTAAAAGTTCTAATTCAGACAGTTTCGCAAATATCTTAAATATATCTAAGCAATATAACAGATTACTTGTACTTGAATAATAGATTTTAGGAAAGTCGAACGAAAAACACTTATCTACTGTTCGACATATTTTGAGTATATGATCACGGATGGACAAAAAGAAGAAATATACTTCGTTTTGTCTCTTTTAGATTGTTTTCTTACAAGAAACAGACTATTAATAACATTTTCTTCTCTTGTATGAAAATAATATTATTGAATTTGTTCTTGTAATAACATATAAGAATGATATCTGATGATTTTTGATAACTTATTTTAGATTAAAAATGTCCAATATGTATTTCTCTACTATAAACATATTATTCATATTATTATTATTCAATAATCGTCAGGTAAATTAACCATATGTTGCAGTTCTTTTTTATTGATTTAATTCTGATTTTTGAAATGGAAATCTGACGCACTTTAAAAATAAATCTCACATATGATTATTTACATATTGTCAATCTGTTCAATCATTCTTCTTCCATTGTTAGTCCAGTGTATTGACAAATTTGTAAAAAAAAAAAAAAGGAATCGAAGTTGATGGCTTTCTTTTTTTTTGTTATGCTGATGGCTGCAGGTGCAATAGTACTCAAGTATAATAACAATTATATTAATCGAGTACTTATATGTATCTACATCACTAAGTCATTGATGATGATATAAATGTGCACATCTCATTTGTTTGCATTGAAAGAAAGAAAAGAACTCTTTTGAACTATTGTTGTTAATTATCAACTGATATTTTCTTTTGAATATAGATTGATAGTCAAGAATTACCTTCTGTTTTACTTGTTGATTTAACTCAATTTGACATAATAAATGGTATTACTATTTCTGGTCAATGTTGTGATGGTTCAATGTCGTCAAACAATTGTTCCTCAACATTATCCTGTAATTTATATACGATCGTCTGTTTAGATTTTGTCTATAGGTAAGAGTATTATGTTTTCTTCATTGTGAATCACAATCGTTAGTGAGACATTTGAACTTTCATCATTGTGCATAAACATAATTGAATTATTGATTGCCTATGTTCATTTATGTATTAATGTATGCGTGCACGAATGATGAAAAGTGACAAAGCATCAAAGAAAAAAAAAACATTCAATGTTCTAGAATCTTTATTCATTGATGTTATATTATAATTCTCAAGAAAAAAAATACAAATTGAATGTATAGAAACAGTTTTGAAAGAATTTTTTACAAAAATGCTTATTAATTTTTGAAAAAAAAAGAACTCTCATCATTTTGATACGAACTACAGACGTAATCATAAAAGAACTTTATAAACAAATTGAAAAATCATTTATAATCAAAAATCATTTATATACATCTATAATCGTGATATAATATCTCATCGATATTTTACCTTATTTTTTGCGAGAAAAAGTTGTAGAAATATTAAAAAAAAAAATCATTTTTTTTTATTATTTGAAATTATTTATTAATTAAACTAAAAATGAAATTATTCTATTTTTTATTTTAGTGGACTACAAGCAAATTGGACTTTTTGTCCATTAGGTTCTCAATCATTTCGAGTAACAATAAATAATAGTGATTCATTAAATTTTCATTTAATATCAAATGCATCAACATTTTTACCTCTTCAATTTCCATTAGCATTAATATCTGATGTGAGTATCGAATTTCTTTTTCGTTTTTGAAATTTTTAATTATTTTTGATATTTATTAGAATTCTATCAGTATTAAAATCTTTATATTTTATGATTATATGAGTACTGGAAGTGTTACATTAATTAATCAAAATTCATTATTAAGTCGTTTTAATACAACATTTCGAACTGATTCATCTTATCCATCAGCATCGTCTGGAATATTTCAAAGACAAATGCTTTTTGATATATCAAGAAATACAACAAATATGAATCAGTGAGTAGAGTTTGATATTTATTCCTTCGATTATTTTCTTCACATAAAATTAGATTAAGTATTGGCTTAATGACTTATTGTCAAGCGACCTATTATGGACAACAATGTTCTGTTCGATGTATTTCAAATGATGATTGTACAAGTTCATATACATGTGATACAATAACAGGTACAAAAATTTGTTCACCAGGTTGGTATGGAGTTGAATGTGCATTTCGAAATAAATCTTATATTCAACCAATTTGTTCATCAAACAGTAAAATTAAATAGTAATCAAAATTTAAAATTTGATTTTGTTTTATTTTATTTTAAGCATTGACTTGTTATAATGATGGTTTTTGTCATGCATTTAATAATACAAATCAACCAACATGTTGTTGTCCATTTGGTTCGTTAAATTAGAACTTTATTGAAGGATTTTAATTTTTAATTTAAAATTTAAGGTTTTACCGGACTTAATTGTCAATATCTTTCCACATGTAGTATAAATGTAACTTGTTTAAATGGTGGTTTATGTAATCCATCATATGATCCACTGTCACGTTCATATTATTATGTATGTAGTTGTGCAATTGGGTAAGTAATGAAGATGATCTAAAATGTAAAAGATGTGAGGAAAAAAAGGTCGAACAAGAAAAATAAAATTTAGCTCTTTCAAGAATCATATATCATAAGTTAAATTAAGAGTTTTTTTTAATCATTGTAAGTTGATCAACTTTTTTTTTTGTTTCCTAAATATTGAATAGATCTAAAATTTATTTAATACACATTTTTGTTTTCTCGTTGATAATCAGAAATATAATTATATAGATTGTGAAGAACTTGCTTGGTATTTTTTTATTGTCATTCATAGTGAATGTACGAATAAGTTTAGGGTACCTTAAATAATTCATGAACTTTTAGCACTTTACTACAACATGCTTCTAAATGTTCAATCTATTAACTTGTTGAAAGGTTTAAACATAGAATGCTATAGAGACGATTCTCAGAAGGATACCTAACCACAAGACCCTGTGATCTACTGGCTATATGGTATCCTACTGACAACTGATCTAGTACATGGATACTTTGAAATCGATACATTGACTGAGAACAGAATTTTATGTTGCATATAATCAAAATTGAAACAATGAAACTTTTTTGTTTTATTTGAATATAAAATTTAGATATACCGGATTATTTTGTCAAGAAACACAACAATGTCCACCTATGTTCTATGGTCCTAATTGTACTATACCATGCCATGCACCAAACTCATGTTCTGAAGGTCATTTTTCTTGTAATTCTGAAGGTGGAAAAATATGTTTACCTGGTTGGAGTCCAATAAGTACTTGTCTAATAAAAAATCTTTCATCTTATCTTGATCCTGAATGTCCTGTTTCAACTGGTTGTCTTAATGGTGGTTCTTGTTTTAATGGTACATGTTGTTGTTCATCTACTTATACTGGTAAATTTTATTTGAAAAAAATTGAAATATTGTATTCAATTTAATTATAATATAGGTCATCTATGTGAAACACCTATTAATCCATGTGCAATTAATCCTTGTCAACATAATGGATTATGTTTTCCAACATCTACTGGATATCAATGCCAATGTTCAGCCTATTATACCGGTCCATTATGCGAAATAACTCTTAATCCTTGTGATTATTCACCATGTCGAAATGGTGGTCAATGTCATTTATCAGACAATATAACATTTTATTGTACATGTCCTACAGGTATATTTATATAATAGAAAATAATTTTCTTCATTGTATTTTTTATTCTTTAATTAATTAAAATTTTTTCTCTAGGTTATACGGGTCAATTTTGTGATATACAAATAAATTATTGTAGTTCTGAACCATGTGCCAATAGTGGTGTTTGTATTAATACGATAACAGGTTTTTTCTGTATTTGTCCAGCTATTTATACGGGTCCAACATGTTCAATTGTTATTAATCCATGTCTTTCTCAACCATGTATTACAAATAATACATTAAATTGTATAAATAATAATAATTTAACTTATACATGCTATTGTCGAGCAGGTTTTACAGGTAAAATAATATTATTTTATAAATCAAATAAACAAAAAAACAAAAAGAAAATTCACTTTTCTTTTTTTTTTCGATAATAGGTTCAATTTGTGAACAAACAATGAATTCTTGTTCATTAATACCATCGCCATGTAAGAATGGTGGTACATGTATAAATACTATAAATGGTTATAGTTGTCAATGTAATGGACTCTATCAAGGCAGTGATTGTAGTATTCCAATTGATCCATGTTCAAGTAATCCATGTATTGCATCAAATTCTATATCATGTCAAATAACAACAAATAGTACAACGTATGGTTATAGTTGTACATGTCAACCGGGTCATACAGGTTAATAGTGAGAGCATTTTTTTTTAAAATTCAGCATGAGAGTTGAGAGGGCAGCGTCCATCTAAATATCTGGTTCGCTCTCTCGAAGATTTAAATCGCCATTTCGGAAGAGACAATCCGGATGAAATATTGAATAAGAGATGAGATTTCGAAAAAAAAGATTATTTTGTATTTGCAGGCAATCGTTGTGAAACAGTATTAAATCCATGTGATAGTAGACCATGTTCATTTGGAACATGTGTTGCATCATCATCATCAACATGGATATGTGTATGTCAACCTGGTTGGACTGGAATTCAATGTAAAGATAGTATTAATGAATGTTTATCAAATCCATGTTTAAATGCTGGTGTATGTATCGATGGTATCAATGAATATCGTTGTATTTGTTTAACTGGCTATACTGGCACTAATTGTCAAATATCAATGAATCCATGTTCAAGTATTCCTTGTCAAAATAATGGTAAATTTCTATAAAGTGTGTCCTATAACAATTAAGGATAAAACATTAGTGGCAGTTTTCACAATTTTTGATGTAGAAAGTTGAAATTTTTTGTCACATATTCATCAAATTAAACCGTAGTTGACTAACGAGGAAACTTCTTCAACTGTCTCATTTCAATTTCAATGATTTTATTACCTACAAATATCACATAGAGTTTTAATAAAACCTTGAAAGGATTTAAGTGTCTACTGATATTTGACTAAGCTATAGAATTTTTTTCTAGAAATCTCACATTTTCCAAAAACAATTCTTGTTTCTTTTAACTTTAATCTGAAATTTTGTGCCTATAGAAAACTCAACAAGATCAATTTCAGTTAGAACAATTCACAAGTTTTGAACAAAGTCTTTTGTAGATACGAAACTTTCAAGATATGAACTCTTTTTCATAGATAGTGTATACAACATGTATTTTATCTAGGACCCTAGTCTACTTGAGTTCTCTATTTGAATAAAGTTTCAGATCAAGATTTGAAAATACAAGTTTCCGAAAAAAAAGTAGGATCTCTAGAAAATACATATAGGATGTTCAGTAAGTAACTCAACAAAGAAAAAGTTGAATATCTCCATTATGGCTCGACCAAACGGACTCATTGTTTTACCAAGGATAGAGGCATGTTCACACTCCAAATCCATACGAATAAGATTAGTGAGAACCTTTGCTAAGTATCACTATTGACCTCAACAAGAAAATTTTACTTTTTCACAGATAGGGAAAAAAACAATATATAAGATGATGCAAAAGTCACTTTATCGAAAAAGAAAATTGAATATCTCCATTACGGCTCAAGCAAATGAGCTGATTTTTTAACCAAAGATGGAGACATGTTAACACTCCAAATCCATACGGACGAGATTAGTGAGAACCTATGGTAAATATATTGCTTTCTTTTCCTATCGGTGAACAAGTAAAATTTTCTTGTTAAGGTCAATAGTGATACTTAGCAAAGGTTCTCACTAACCTTGTTCGTATGGATTTGAAGTGCGAACATGTTCCTATCCTTAGCAAAAAAAAATAAGCCCGTTTGGTCGAGCCGTAATGGAGATATTCAACTTTTTCGTTGTTGAGTTACTTACTGGACACCCTATATATTAAAAATTCTATAGCCTAGTCAAGTATTAATAGATACCTAAATCCTATTAAAGTTTTTATTAGTACAATATGTAGTATAATAGTTCACTATGAAAAATTTGTGTACGTCAACAACAACAAAAAAAATATTTATTTTGTTTATTTTATTTTTTAAGGTACATGTGTGAATAATGTTGTATCAATTTCATGTTTATGTCCTGCTGGTTGGACAGGAACATTTTGTGAAATAGATATAAATGAATGTACATCAGCATTAATTTGTCATCCAAATGCAACATGTTTAAATACAATCGGTTCATATAGATGTCTTTGTCCCATATGGTTAACTGGTTTAAATTGTTATACACCTATTGATTTATGTGCAAGTTTTCCATGTCAAAATAATGGTGTTTGTATATATGATTATGGTGGAATACTAACATGTCGTTGTCAATCAGGTTTTACTGGTGTTCATTGTGAAGTAAGAAATTTATAACCGACGAAAAAAACAACCGTTAAATATTATTTTTAGATTAATATTGATGATTGTCAACTAACATCTTGTTATAATAATGGAACATGTATTGATCAAATTAATAGTTTCTTATGTTTATGTCCATCTGGTTATACAGGTTTAAGATGTGAAACAACAATTAGTCAATGTATTAGTTTACCCTGTTTAAATGGTGGCACATGTCGAGATTCATATTCAAATACAAGTCCAACTTATATTTGTATTTGTCCACCATTATATACTGGTACACGTTGTGAACAAATAATAAATCCATGTGCAAATTATCCTTGTATTCATGGTACTTGTATTATGAATTCAACAATAATACCACCATATATATGTCAATGTAGTAATGGTTATACAGGTCAAAATTGTGATATACCTACTGATCATTGTTCATCATCACCATGTGGTTTATATGGAACATGTACAAATTTAATAACAAGTTATAGTTGTTGTTGTGCACCAGGTTATACAGGTTCACAATGTACGCAATTAATTAATTATTGTTTAACAAATCCATGTTCAAGAGAAGGTGTACAACAATGTATATCAACAACAGCAGCATCATTTACTTGTTTATGTAAATCAGGTTATACAGGTCGTTATTGTGAAGTTAATATTAATGAATGTTTATCACAACCGGTAAGAAATTTTGATTTGAAAAAAAAAAACAAAAACAAAAAAGAATTATATATTTTTATAATTCGAATATTTTTTAGTGTTTAAATGGTGGTATTTGTGTAGATTTAGTAAATGGTTATCAATGTATATGTCCATCTGTTTATAGTGGAGCGAATTGTGGACGTTTACAAGAGCAATGTACTGGTATTGAATGTCTTAATGATGGAAGATGTATTCAAAATGGAACTAAATTCATGTGCTCATGTACTAGTGGATACCATGGTGAAAATTGTGAATTGATTATTAATTATTGTCAATCACAACCAGTAAGAAATTTTGTTTTCTGAAGTATTTATTAAAAAAAAAAATGTATGTTTTTTCCTGTGTTTGATTAGTGTCAAAATGGTGGAATATGTTCGAATACAGAATTAGGTCCACAATGTACTTGTCCAAATGGAATTACTGGTTTATTTTGTGAAACAATAATTGATCAATGTCAATTTCAAACTTGCCAAAATAATGGAACATGTCAATCACTTATTAATCAATATGTATGTCTTTGTCCGAGTGGTTTTATGGGTAAAATAGAAAAGTTTTCAATAATTTCAGTATTTGAGTATACCTTTTTGTTTTTTAGGTGAACGATGTGAAATTGAAAGAAATGAATGTGAACCAGTCAATCCATGTTTAAATTCTGGACGATGTATTGATCATTTGAATAATTTTTCATGCATTTGTATTCCAGGTAGTATTGAAAAGGCTAATTTATGCCAGTCGATGAAGTTTGAGATTCAGAGTTTAGTGAATCCCATTCTGGAAAAATATCAAGAAGATAAAATATAAAAACTTGTTAGAATGAATAACTGTGCTGAGTTAAGCTTTCTTAATGTCTAATCATTGTTTTTACAAAGCTCTAGTGGATTAAATATAGATATGCAAGGCTCATTTGACATCTACACCCACACCCTTCGATAAAATTGTGATAAATAAACTTGATGGTTCTAGTCAGTTTAACATATGTAACTGAGCTACGTTTGACTTCAGTTCTCTAAAATGATTTAGCTTTTTATCTTTTTGATATTTTTCTGGAATAACTCACAATCTTAAGCTCTATCCGTTGGTATAAGTCCTAAGTAAAACGGCGAATACAATCAATTTTATTAATACTCAAAATAATTCAATAGGTTTTACGGGTTTTTATTGTGAAATTCAAATTGATCAATGTCAATCCAATCCATGTTTAAACGGTGGAATATGTCGAACACTAATTAATGGTTATAAATGTGATTGTCCACAAGGATATAATGTAAACAAAAGAACAAAGATGAGTTATTCTTTTTAAAATTGTCTTCTTGTTTTCTTTTTTTTAGGGAACAACCTGTTCATCATTAATAAATTATTGTTTAAGTAATCCATGTTTACATAATGGTTTATGTGTATCATTGTTAAATGGTTATCGTTGTATATGTCTTGATGATTATATAGGTTTAAATTGTGAAAATCAATCTAATGAATGTTTATCAAATCCATGTCTAAATAATGGAACTTGTATAGATCAAATATGGAATTATACATGCCAATGTTCACCTGAATATAGAGGATCTAATTGTCATATGTTAATTGATCATTGTTTAAGTTCACCTTGTATGAATGGTATATGTCAAAATAAATTAAATGGATATGATTGTATATGTTCATCATCATCATATACAGGTACTCATTGTGAAATTCAAATAAATAAATGTGCATCAAATCCTTGTATGTCGAATGCTACATGTATTGACGGAATAGATCATTTTATTTGTTTATGTCCACCATGGTATTCTGGATTAACTTGTTCTGAACAAATAAATCCATGTTTAAATCAAATAACATGTGCAAATAATGGAAGTTGTTTAGTTAATTATAATATAAAACCTTATGGTTATACATGTCAATGTTTACCAGGTTTCACAGGTGATATGTGTGAAATAAATATTGATGATTGTATAACACAACCATGTCGTCGTGGACAGTGTATTGATAAAGTTAATGGATTTATATGTACTTGTTATTCAGGAAGTGATGGAGTTTTATGTGATGTAAGTTGAATGTGTATTGACTTTCAAAAATTGAAGCTACTTTTTCTACGTAGTTTCGTACGATATAAACGGTTTATTTCTTTTAACATAAAATGTTGATAGTTTGTGATCAAAGAGAGATTAAGGCTTTAGACAAAATAGGTGAAATAATCAATGACGATTATGATACTTCTCATAAATTGAAAAAAATTACGGTTAGATGTTGAAGCATTAACTACGATAAGAAAAAGAAATATTGACACACTATTACAACGTAGTAAAAATATGAGTACCGTAGTTCTATACTTTTTTATTTGTTTGCTTCTTTATTTGCTGTTACAATTTCAACAAATATTATTCACTAGGCACAACTCTTATTTTTGCCTACATAACTATGTGATTAAAACTCATACAAATCTTAAGTCAACTCATTTATTTCGTATCGTTTTCACTTTTCATACACAAACAAGAAAATATTAATATCATATTTAAGATGAGACAATAAAACACATCGTCATCCGATCTTGTTATGTTTCTTGCATTCATGAGTTATTCAAAAATCAAAAAATTCTAAAAAGAAACATACCGAATTTTTGTTCATTAGTACTCAATGGGTGGCCAAATAATTAGTTTCAAGACTACTCGTCGTAGGTATATAGGTATCGGTGTGAACGAGTATCTTTTCGTGTATTCTTATCTACACCTACGAACAATTGTTCTAGCACTAAGTCAATGATGCTACAATCGACTTGATGAGATTTTAATTTTTTGTTTGTTTATAGAAAAAAAATTTTTTTTCTATCAGATAATCAAGATTTTAATCATAATTGCTTTTATATTTAGAATGATGTAAATGCTTGTGCAAGTAATCCTTGTTTAAATAGAGGTGTTTGTATATCATTAGTAAATGCGTATCAATGTCAATGTCCATATGGTTTTCAAGGAACTAATTGTGAACAAATAATAACTCGACCATGTTCAAGTAATCCTTGTTTGTAAGTTAATATGTTTGACGTAGTTTTATTTTAATTGTATAATTTTTTTTTTCGTTTAGAAATAATGGTACATGCACAATTGTTTCAAGTGTTGGTTTTCAATGTTCATGTTCATATGGTTATACAGGTCCACGATGTGAATTAACAATAAATGCATGTGCATCACATCCATGTCGTTTTGGTACATGTCAACAAATATTACCAGGATTTTATTATTGTTTATGTTTACCTGGTTATACTGGTTTTAATTGTCAAACAGATATAAATGAATGTACAAGTCTTCCATGTTTAAATAAGGCAACATGTATTGATATGATAAATGCTTTTAATTGTACATGTCCAAATGGATATTCAGGTAACCAATGTCAATATGGTGGTTATCAATGTAATTCGGGACCTTGTCTTAATAATGGTACATGTATTGTAACTAATACTGGTTATCAATGTACATGTCCAGCTGGTTTAACAGGTAATCGTTGTGAAATAGATATCAATGAATGTTCATCATCTCCATGTCAAAATGCTGGTATTTGTTTACAACCATCATTGAATTATTATCAATGTCTTTGTCCAACTGGTAAATAAAAAAACACAAAAAAAAAAAGATTTCTATTAAATTTTAGTTTTTGTTTTTTAAAGGTTATTCTGGTATTAATTGTGAAATAATGCTTGATCCATGTTTATCTGTTATTTGTTTAAATAATGGTACATGTATACGAACAAGTTCAACAACAGCTATTTGCTCATGTTTATCTGGTTATACTGGTATTGCTTGTCAAAATCAAATAAATAATTGTTTAAGTGCACCATGTATAAATGGTACATGTATACCATTAGTGAATTCATATCAATGTTATTGTTTTCCGGGTTATACTGGTCAAAGATGTGATTCAATAATAAACTATTGTTCATCAAATCCATGTTTAAATAATGGTACATGTTTAAATCAAATAAATTCATATGTATGTCAATGTTCATACGGTTTTCAAGGTACAACATGTGCTATACGTATTCAAGCATGTCAATCATCTCCATGTTTAAATGGTGGAATATGTAATGATATTGCTCCAGGTTTACTTAATTGTTCATGTCCAGCATCGTATCATGGATCATTTTGTCAATTAAAAGACTCATTTTGTACACAAATGCCATGTCAAAATAATGGTATTTGTATAGAAACATTAAATGGTTATCAATGTATATGTAGAGAAGGTTTTGATGGTGTTAATTGTACAAATGTAATTCAGCCATGTTTATCAAAACCATGTTTAAATAATGGTACATGTTCAACTTTAAACAATGGTCTTGGTTATCAATGCTTTTGTCCAATTGGTTATGGAGGTCTTCGTTGTGAATTAAATATAAATTGGTGTTCATCAAATCCATGTCAAAATCAAGGAACTTGTATTTCACAAACAGCATCATTCATTTGTCTTTGTCCACCAATGTATACAGGTGTTGTTTGTCAAACATTAATTAATAATTGTTCATTATTAAAATGTGGAATTGGTATTCCAATTATAACAAGTCCAACCAATTGTTCATGTGTTTGTTCAAGTGGTTATACAGGAAATTTATGTCAAACACCAATTAATTTATGTCAAACAACAATAGGAAATCTTTCATATTGTATTCGTGGAACATGTAATTATCTTGGACCAGGTTTAGCTATTTGTGTATGTCCAAATGATTATAGTGGACTTCGTTGTAATACACGATTATCTGATGGTGTATGTGCATCTTGTCCTTGTTTATATGGACAATGTCGAATAATAGATCAAACAAATAGTTATACATGTGATTGTTATCAAGGTTATACTGGACAACGATGTGAAACATCAATAAATTTATGTTTACCATCACCATGTGTTTATGGTCAATGTATATTAGATGCAATATATGGTTATCGTTGTATATGTTTACCTGGTGCAACTGGTCAAAATTGTTCTGTTTTAATAAATACTTGTATATCAAAACCTTGTCAAAATAATGGACTTTGTGTACAAGGACTTAATACATATCAATGTGTTTGTATACCTGGTTATGTTGGTATTAATTGTGAAATTTTAATTAATCAATGTACATCATTAATATGTTTAAATAATGGTACATGTATAAATCTTCCAACGACACCACCAAGTGCTGTATGTAAATGTTTACCATTATTTACTGGTCTTCAATGCCAATATCCATATGCACCATGTACATCACAGCCGTGTCAAAATTTGGGCACATGTATTTCATCAAATCCATCATCATATACATGTTTATGCCCAAGTGGATTTACGGGTATAAATTGTGAAATAAGTCTTCGTGTTTGTTTAAGTCGTCCATGTTTAAATGGTGGTACATGTATAGAACCAGCATCGAATTATTATATATGTCAATGTCCATGGCCGTTCTATGGTGTTAATTGTCAGTTAGCATGTGATCCTTGTGCAAGTTGTCCATGTCGTGGACCGTTGTCACAATGTATATCATCACCTATTTATTATAATTATACATGTGTATGTGCACCTGGTTTTATTGGCATGACATGTTCAATACCGTATGATCCATGTACATCATATCCATGTAAAAATTATGGTACATGTATACGAACTGGTCCTTTAACATATTCATGTGCTTGTCCAGCAGGTTATAGTGGAAATTATTGTGAAATACAAATTAATCCTTGTTCATCTTATTTATGTGCAAATGGTACATCAATAATAACATCTCCAATAAGTTGTCAATGTCAATGTCCATATTCATATTATGGTGCATTATGTCAAATAAATGTTTGTCAAGCAAATCCATGTTTAATTGGTAGTTGTATTGCTAATGGAAATTATTCTTATATATGTAATTGTCCAGTTGGATTTCAATATATTATGGGAGTGTATGTTGAATTGAGAATAAATTTTAATGAAGCTAATTAGATTTGTTTTTATTTTTTGTTATTTATTTGTAGATGTGTTGATATAAATGAATGTACCACAATTCCAGGTATTTGTGCAAATGGTGGTAGATGTTTAAATTCTTATGGATCATATTTATGTTTTTGTAATTCGGGTTTCTATGGAACGAATTGTGAAATTTATGAACCATGCCGATCAACACCTTGTATCAATGGGGGTACTTGCGTGTCAACAGGAAATTATCCATTTTGGCAATGTATTTGTCCAATATTATATATCGGTAGGTATAGTTGATAATAAGTATTAAAAAACTTGAATTAATTTTTATTTAAGGTTCTCGTTGTGAAATCATATCTCTTGGTTGCTCGTCAAATCCATGTCGAACAGGAACTTGTATAAGTCTTTCCAATGGTACTTATCAATGTTTATGTCCATCATTAATGACGGGTATTAATTGTGATATACCATTATTACCATGTTCTTCAAATCCGTGTCTTAACAATGCAACTTGTTTAACATTATCATTAACAAATTATACATGTATATGTCCACCATTATATACAGGTTTACAATGTTCTGTACCAATACTTATTTGTTCGAATAATCCTTGTCAAGGAAATTCAACTTGTATTGTTAATCCATTGACAGGTATACAGATTTGTCAATGTCCACCTGAACGTTATGGTGTTTAGTAAGTAAAAACAAAAACACAGAAAAACTCTTTGTTCTTTTTCTGATAACTTGTGTCATTAAAAAGTTATTTTTTGATCAAATTTTGAAAGATCAAGAAACACTATCAGTTGAAGTTTTCATTCTATTAAAATTTTATAAACTGAATTTACAAAAGCTGTTAGCATTATCCATGTAGAATAAAAATGTGAAGTACTATGTAGGTAGTGTTGCTAATCACAGAGAGATTGGCTTATTCTATTTACATTAAAGCATATTTCTTGAACATCCTTTTACTTAATCCTTCAGAATGCTATAATGAGTTCGTATATTAAAACAAGACATTATCAATATACGATCTTTTCTAATGAAAATTCTAAAAGGATTATGATTTCTATTGATGTTTGATCAAGATAACGAATGTTTAATATGTCTATTGCCTGAATTTCAGAGTTTTTGAAAACTCATATTTTAGAATTTTAATTTAAGACTTCGTATATGTAAAGAACTTAACTAGACTAGCTTCTATTTAAAAAAAAATCTACACTGTTGAATTAAGTTTCTTCGACATATGAAGTCTTCAAAAAGTGCATGTTTTATACACCATTCATGGAAAATAGTCTATATGTTGGAAGTCTTATATCTCCAATAGGCTTTGTTCAAAATTTATGAATATTTTATGGAAGCTAGTCTAGTTAAATTGTCTCTAGTCACAAATGTTTTGATCGAAATTCTAAAATTTGAGTTTTTCGAAAACTTAATGCCTCTAGAAAAAATTCGATAGCTTAGTCAAATCTTCAAAAGAACTCAAATTCTACTAGGATTTTTATTAGAACGCTATGTAGTGTCTTATGGGCGAAAATCATTGAAATCGAAAGAAGGCAGTTGAAAAGGTTTCCTCATCAGTGCAAAACATAATAATTCGGTATCTTCTCTATAATTAATATTAGACAGAAGACCAGTCTGACGTAGATTTCTTGCACTCAATTGCTTAAGCTCTTCGTACACAGTTATTGACTTGTTATTGATCGTTCCATAGCTAAGCATATTGCGATTTGAATACAGTACTTTTTTGATGCATCTCAAACAATGTTGTCACTCAAGCATAGTGGTTATAGGAGTAGAGCATTGATGAGACATTTGTTGCGGTCTTTGAAGAAAATATTAAATTCTACCCATATACATCAACATTCATTTCGAATCATGTTTCATAAAATCAAATATTTATGCAAAATTAAGAATAGTATTCTATTGTGATTGAATTGTGTTGTTTAGTTGTGAAATTCTTTCTCCTTGTGGTTCAAATCCCTGTAGACGAGGTACATGTCAAAACAAAAATTCGACTTCATATCAATGTGCATGTGAACCTGGTTTTACTGGTAAGAAACTATTTTTAATTTAATTATTTATTTTATCTATTTACTTAGGTAATACATGTGAAACCCCATTTAATGTTTGTACTTCAAATCCATGTAAATATAAAAGAATATTGAAATTTCTAATAGATCTATTTGAGTATTTTAGGTATGAATGGTGGAACTTGTACGAATTTAGGCAATGGCTTATATACTTGTTTATGTTCGGCAGCATTTACAGGTAATGAAATTCTTTTTCTAAGATGTTATTTAAAATCTTTTCTTTCTTCTTTTTCTAAAAATTAAAACTTTCTATTATTTTAGGTTCCAATTGTAATATTCCACTATGTGTAACAGGTAGTTGTTTTAATGGTGGTACCTGTTTTATTCAAAATAATACTCTACGTTGTCGATGTCCATGTGGATTTACAGGTGAGAAATTTTAAATTTATTTTTGTTTTTCTTTCATTCCAAAAACTACGATTCATTTTAATAAAGGATCTCGATGTGAAACTCCATCTGATATATGTTCATTAACATTGTGTCAAAATAATGGTACACCTATTGTGAATATCGCAGGATGTCAATGTACATGTTTATGTTCATCAACATTTACTGGAAATCTTTGTCAATCACCGATAATACCAGTGAATAGAACTTATCCCGGACAAATTATTATTCCTATTGATCGACCAGGCGGTATTTATAATAAACAGAGAAACGAACTATTCAATTAAATACTTTTGTACAATATACTTTTTTAGGTTCATCATGGGAAATTATTTTACAATGTATTGATCAAGTATGGAATAGTTTGAATGTTCTATTGGGTAAATATAAAATAATATTTAAGACGTTCAACATTTTCAATATCTTGAATAATCATGTATAAAAATCAATACGAGAAGATCTCATTACATTCGAAATCATATTTTCTATAGAAGTGAATCCTTAGTTCTGTGTCTTTTGATGAATTGTTTTTTTCTTAATGATACCTACTGAATTGTATGTCATTAATCATGTTAATTCTGAATATGAGCATAAGAAGTTCTTTTAGGTTGGTTTTCTAGAATAAGCAAATTTTCTTATAAAACTTTTTTTTTGATCCCTTCGAATGATATAGTACATTGAATTGCCTATAAAGCAATAGCTTTCTATGTTTCAAATCAGTTTTTTCCAAAAAAGACATAGCCAGCTGTATTCATGTACCAAATACATATCAACATTTCCATGTACTGCCTAGTGATAGACTCAATATTCTGATATCTTTTCTACAACTAATATTACTGGTAGCTCTGGACAGAAGGTCGACTAGATACAGAGTCATTGCAATCAATTGCTTGAGCTTCTCATGCACACTAACTAACCATAAGACTAGATGTATCTCAGAACATAGGCAACATATTGTTGGGCAGATGATCAAAGACAAATTATCGTTAGTAGTTTGTCCAGGGTCATTCCATGGCTGGTAGTACTGAACTTTGCGCATAATATCCTGCAAATACATGTCAAACAACTTCGCTACTCAGCCATGACAGCTAAATTTTAATGTGAAAGCATAAAAGTTTATAGTATTTTATTTAAAGCCCATCTATGTATAACAAAAAAATGTTTCACGGGAAAAGTTTGTTAGTTCAGAAAACCATTCTAAGAAAAATAGTCATTCTCATATTTGTACTCAACGTGACTGCTAATCTCCTCTCGGATAGTTTTCGTTAAACTAAAAATAATCGATCAATTCAAATGATATTTTTACTAGATATATAGCAGCATAGTTAACTGCTCGAGATGTTCATCACGACTGAAAACTTGCCGCGATGGACATCTTTGTTAACAGCAATGATTAATATACGAAATCTTTGTTGTTGAAAATCATATTCTATCTAAATGCATTCATATAAAATCAATGGTGGTTATGCAAATAAATGTTTTTTCATTCGATATTATTGTTTTAGCATGTAATTCACCATTTACACTTGTAAATCCAACATCATTCTATCCATATTGTTATCAAATAAATCAACAATCATCACTTGTGACACAATTAAATGCTATACAAGATTGTAGTGATAAATCATCACAACTCGTTTGGTTTCAATCTATTGATGAATTACAACAACAATTAATTCCAGCTTTATTTGTTCGAGGTTTAACTCGAGGTTTGTTTCGTTTTTTTTTTGTATTAATTTTCAGTAAACATGAAAACTTCTGTTTTTTTTTTAGATTTTTGGACAAGTGGCATATTTAATCCAATATTAAATCGATGGCAATGGTTATTTTCAAATAATAATACTCGTATTGACATTGATTCATCAATTTTAACATATTTTGGAATAAGTCCTTTAGGTAAAAAATTCCACAAAAAATTCCAACATAGTTTTTTTTTTCTTATTTAGGTGGTCAATCTCTTCATTATTCATTTGCAGAATTATCTAACCGACGTTTAGTATCAAGTTCATCTTCAGAAACTTATTCAACACTGTGTAAAATATCTGCAACACGTTTTCTATTAAATAATCAAACACGTTCAATTGATTTAACATCACAACAATATGGTTTTCAAAATCAGTTAAGAAACTCTTTTGAAAATTCATCTCTTTTATTAAATAATTTCATTTAGAACTCAAGTTATCTTCTATAATTTTAATTATACAATTTTTTCAACAATTCCATCAAATATTCTTATACAACAACCAACAGCTGCACAATATGCAGCTATGTGTGGTGCTATTGGTAATCCATCGGCTTCGGTTGATCCATATATCATTGATATTTGTGGTTATTTTCCTTCGATAACCGATGGAAATGTTCAATTATTAATGCAAACAATTTCTTCATATTATACATCTCATCGAATAACAATTTTATCAACTCGTATGTTAGGAAAAAAAATAAATTTTTCATTTGAATATTTAATTCTTTTTTATAGAAATTTATACTGCAATACCATTAAATATTGAACATTATGTAACAGTATCTGGTGATTTAATGACTCGAATACGTTTTATAATAACAAGTCCATCATCAATTATTCTCGGATCAAATATTGAACCATTAGCATCCATTAATGATATACTTAATTCAATAAATTATCGAATTTATCAACAATGTATACCGTATATATCTTTAAATATTCTTTTACCATTAAAATTATGTATTCCATTTAATGAGATTTCATTATGGACGAATTTAATTGCAAATGCTGTTTCAGCAGCAACAGGTAAAATTTTTAATTTTTGGTTTAAAGCTATATTGCCTCTTTTTTTTTCGACCGTTTCTGGTTCTCGAAGATGATACTATCGATCCGTCTGAAATTCTTATTCTGGATACAAACCGTAAAATAAGGAGATGCATGTTCGAGGATAATAATTTGAAACAAGGTTTTCCATCGAATCATGTATGTCTAAGTTTGTTCAATCGGACTAGAATTTTTACTACAGATAATTGAAAGTATTTTCCAGAGGTGTAATCGACTGTTTTCATTTTTGACCTTGCTCTCTGAATTTATAGAGTCCTGAACACCATCACGCTGATTTTGGATCTGAACCTTTATGTATTTCTCTCATGCAGCGAAACAAAAGAATTGAGAGATTTTTGAAAAAGATTAAAATCACCTCCTAGATATAGTCTAAGGTATTGTCAAAAAAATATTTAACTCGATTAAACAAAATTAGAGAAAAATCATTAGCAATCCCGATACAGTCCTATAAAAAACCAGAGTTTTCTAGAAACATCCTGTTTAAATTGTGTTCCTCGGACACTTGTCTCCTTATTTCAAGTACTTTCTGCATGGAAAAAAACTTCAAGAGAATTAGTTATATCCTCTTCTAGAACCAGAGGTAGTCAAAAAACAGAGAAAAATACGTTGAAATTAAAATAAGTAATTTCTTTTTCAAAGGGCAATCAAGTGTAACCGTCATGCTTAAAGGTGTTCAACAAGGTGTTACATCAACAGGGTAATTTTTTGTTGTTGAATTTTTCAAATAAATTTACATCTAATTTTTATCTGAATTAGACAACCAGCCAACATTGCATATTTTTTAATAACCATTAATGGTATGACATATAATCAAACAATTGATAGTAATTTAGCATCGAATCCGATATTAATTTCAACAATAACACAAACCAATAGTCAATTATTATGTTCAAATCGAACACAAATCGTTCCAATACAATATAGTATTCAAAATTTTTATGCTCCATGTCCTATACCACAAATGTAAGCAATGATAAGGTTTTGATTGAATATATGTATGTCCAGTTAGTGATTTGCAATGTTAATTTGAATACTGACAATGAATGACTGACTCAAGGTCTACTGAAGTACTGACTATACTGACGTGTGTGCTCGCTGCAACATTTAGGCATCAACTCTATCAAAATATGTCTTCTTTATAGCGGCGTGTTTCAGTACTCAGCAAACACTAACATCAGTGTATCCATCTAGCCAGCATGTACTAACTACACTGAGTCAGTGATGTCCGTAGTGTGAAAACTGAAACTGCCGATCCTTATGTGCAGAAAATCTATAAAACATGAGATTAGTGTCTCTAAATTTTCAAAAAAGTGTAATGCATATATTTAAGTGTTTGTTTTATGAAATTTATAAAAAATAGCTATCTATTGTCTAATTTTCTTCATGCACATATGCAATACTTTTAATCTTATTTGTCCGTGTTGTACCACTGTTTATATAATAAGTTTTTAGTTTTAATTTTCATCTTTTATTTGTATTTAGACTTCAAAGACAATTAAATAATGCGTTACAACAAGCTGGAATTTACACTATTAACATGACAATATTCAGTGTTGAAGAAGCAGTTGACATTCTTGGGTAAAATTTTATCATAATCACTTTTCTTATGAATTATTCTTTTTTAGACAAATTTATCGATTACCCATTATATACATTCAACATCAAAACGGAACATGGCTTGATAGTCCATTACAATTAAATAATCAATTGTATCAGATTTTAATATCAGTTCAAATGCAACAATTAATAACTCGTGTTTATCTTTTATCAAAAGCTTATTCATATTTTTATGTAAATCGATTGACAACCAATGATCGAGATTTTTTACAAAGATTAATTTTAACATTATATAATCAACAAAGTAATGAAATATAGAAAACACTTAAAATAATGAACAACGATTAATCATTCTAATTGAAATTTTTTTTTTTCTGTTGTTTTTTAGGTTCTATAACAAGTAACAATGTAAAAGTTTTATTGGAAGATCCATATTTAAATATAAGTTCACTAATAACAATACAACGAGTTTATGCATTTTTATTTTATAACGATCAAGAACTTGATGGAAGATATTTATCATCACTGGTTTTATCACCATCACAATTTATTAGTCCTTTTTATATACAAATTCCATTGACTTATGTATCAAATTTAATACCAGCTAATGTTGTTAAACAACGTGATATACAAAAAATAACATTTACTGGAAAAATTAGTCAAACATTAGCACAAACAGCATTAATTGATTATTGGCAAAATCCAATTAGACAAGGATTAACTAACGCAAATGTTTTTATCATACAATTACAACAATATCTTATCTATTCAATAAAGTAATAGAAGAGAATATTGATTTTTTTTCATTTTCTTTATTTATTTGAATTTCTTTTTTGTTAGTCAATATTATACAACAATAACTTATATGATAGTAACATCAAATGGTTATACTATTCCAAGTGCATGTTTTAATCCAAGTTTACTTCAACCATTGAATGGTTTATGTGATGCACCTAATAATTATGTTGCACAAGTACCTTTTAGTTACACAGCATCATTTATTGATCTAAGAGGAAATTATTTAAAAGCTGATCTTGATCAAGATAATTTTCAAACATTAATCACATCTGCATTACAAAGAACAGGAATTAGTAGTACAGGTAAATTGAGAAAATAAAATCAACGTTTTTAAAACAAATATATATAAATAAAATATAGTCTTCGATTATTGCTTGTGCATATTGAAACTCAAGTACATTGAACATATTTATATTAAATTAAAGATTTCACCCGTGAACTAACAAATTTAGAATATTAAGTGTTGATGACGTGTACACATACTGAGATATTCATATTGTAAGCTATTTACAGTATATGTAATTTAGAGTACATCGAGTTGATCCTGGATCTGATCGGGTTTGAATTTCGGACTGATCCAACTAAAGGGCCGTACCCTACGACTAATAGCCAATTATGACTTAATTAACATTGTCTGAGAAATATAGAAGGTATGCTAGTATCAAAATTCGGAGAGCCTACTAGACGCAGACTAACTAATTGAAACTAATGTAACTCAACGAGTTTTATCCAACCATGACAAAAAGAGAAAGATAATACTGCTGAAATTTGAAATTGTTGGCACATAATCTATTCTTTCACTATTCTAAGATTCACATAGCTAACTCTGTGTATGTCATAAGCAATATATATTTTATAATTGTTAGTTTGCCAGTGAGAACTTTAATTTGATATGAATATTTTCAAATATTCTTGAATTCGAATACTGATCATTTCATGAGTACTGTAGTTTAGTTATATCTATATTTTCTCTAATTTAGTTTCATCAATGTTAATTGAATCACGCTTTGGTTTCGATATGTCATTAGTCACCAGAGTTTACTACATGGTTATACCTAATCAAATCATTACACAAGAACAAATACAAGTTCAACTAAAAGTATATCTTTGTTTTGATTATTTATTGAAATCAATTTTCTTTAATAGTCTATCTTTTCAACAATGCAACCAATTAAATATGATTTATATCCAAGTGGACAAATGTCTATTGCACGTAGTGATGCTCATCAATATATAGCTAATGTTTCATTACCATTAACAGCTTTAATTCGTCAAGATATTGAAAATTATTTAACATCATTTAATCGACGTATGGAAACATTTACTGTTATTTTTTGTTTGTTTTATTTCTTTTTTTTAGAGTACGGAATTGCAAAAATCGTTTACGCAGAACCTCTACATGCTAATCAAACTCGTTTTTATCTTGTGGTAAAAAAAGAGAATTACAAATGTCTTTTGTTCTGTAAAAAAAAATTTCATTTTCTTAAGTTTCTTAATGGTACACAAATATTAAGTCGATGTGATTTTTTCTTATATTATCCCGGTGTGACAAATACTATTAATGGAACAGGCGGAATTTATAGTATATATCTTGAACGAAATGTTTTTGTTGCTCAACCAATTGCACTTGCTAATGGTCTAGCACAAATTTGGACAAATCAAAATTTAGGCATTCCACCAGGAGTTTTATTTATTGAGTTACAAAATCAAATACAATACATTTGCTCTGGAGGGTAAGAAAAACAGATTTTTATGAAGAAAAAACAAAAAAAAATTTCGTCTTTTCGTTCTCAGACGAAAATCAGTAAGAGTTGATTATATTGTTCAAAGTCTATCATCAAATGTTGATGTGAATAATTTAATTCCACCATCAAATTCTGCATTTGAACAACTTTATGGAAAATATGTTAATGTAATATCTTCAAAAAACAGATAACTTTTAAAGAGATTTTCTTTTTGTTTTTTCAGACAAGTCATTGTGTTCCTTATCAAGCACATTGGCTATATCTAATTGAACCACGCCCATCAAATGATTTAATTCGTTCGGCATTAGAAAATGCATGGCGTCAATCCAATAGTAAATTCATTTGTGTTTTTTTTTCTGATCTGATATTTATTAATATTTTCATTTATATAGATAATTTACAAATTAGTGTTTCACCAGAATTTTATTTTGATTCATCATATTTAACTATTAATAAGTAACTGTATTTATTTTAAATACAACTAGTAAGAAATTTTTTTTTATATATTTCAGTCAAACATTAACACGTTTAACTTATACAATTAATCTAAATGGTTCCGATTTATCTTCATTATTGGTTACACAACCATTACTAAATTCAATTTTATTATCCAATATTTATACAGATATTCCATATAAAAAATTTTCCATTTATATTGATGGAAATAAAATGAATTTAACAAGTTCAACAACATTATCAATGATAAATCAAGCATTAAGAATAAGTTGGTCATTAGCTAATGGTAATCTATTTTCACCAAATGATGTTTTTATTCCATCAATTAATTCTGTTCTATTAAAGTAAATATATATTAAAAATTTTACAAAGATAAAACTATCTGAATAGTCCCCTAATAGTTCAAATGATTGGCCACATTTGAGATCTTTAATAGACACATTGTTTATTAACTACTTGATTTAAATAAAAGCTTTTTCCTAGTCATGGAGGGCATTGCAAGCGCGTGAGTGTAGACAAAATGAACTGACATTTTCATGCTTCACAATTCTGTGGAAGAACCAAAGAATATGTAACAATCGGAAAAGTTCGATGAAAGTGTCGATGAAAAAACATAATTTAAGAGAAATATCTTTTTGAACTCTACTGTCTGATTGTACACAATTCGATCATTCATCGTCATAATGTTGTTGAACAACACTTCAAAATAAGTGAAATTCTTGATCCTGCTATAATTTTCCATACATTCTGAATTTCTATATCTTCATCTTTAATGACTATTCTTAAGAAATCACTTTAAAGATACAGAGGAATGCTTCCTAGAAGAGTATATAGGTTGAAGGCTTCCTAAATCTAAGACTTCTTTCACAGTAGTTTTGCTCTCTCGAAAAATGTGAAGAGACTAATAGAATATTCATTTAATATGGTTTTAACCAATGTCATACATTACTGATCAAAGTTATACAACTAATGTATTTTTTATTTGTTTCTATGATATCAAGCATTGAAATCAAATCGAAGTAGTGTTTCAATCGTCAATCAAATTCTCTATCAAACTTCATAGGTGAACCATCGAAGAAAAGTTTCTCAAAAATCAAATAAGATTGTGCGCAAGTTCTAGAAGACTGTGAAAATTTGTTTTTAAGAGTATCATCTTAAAAGTCACGAAATCTTGAATAAAGTGAAAGTTTGCCACGATTCGTACGACCTCGTTTAAAACGTTATAAGTGATACAGATAACAAAACAAAGCAACGTTTTTTCATTTTTCGTGATGATTATCACTTTTTAAGGAAAATTCGTAAGAAATGCAGCTGCCTCTTATTTTATTTAGGATTTTGTACTCTTCGAGATGGTACTCCTAAAAATTAATTTTCATACAACTTTCTAAGTCCTGCAAACAACCGTACTTGGTTTTGCGAAAATCTTTCTCTCATCGTCGATCTATGAAATTTTGATAGAGAACTTGTTTGTTTATTCAAACCACTATTTGGATTTGATTTCCATGCTTGGTATGATAGAAAACAATTTAAAAATACGTTTGTCTTATATATTTGGTGAACAATATAGATAATTGTTAATGATTATTTTTATAATCATTTTGATTATAAAATTACGATATGTTGATCGAAAATCTGAAAAACATTAAAATTATTTGAATCATGAATGAACTATTCACATGTTCTTTTTGCCATAGAGATTTTTGAGATATTTTATATGTAAATAAAATGATTTTGATACATTTAGTAATGGTTATACTAAAATTGATTATATGATTGGTTTACGTTCGGCTGATATTGGTGATTATTCTCCACCATCAGAGAGACTTTATACACAAGTATTCAATCAAACAGGTTTACAAACATTAGTTTACACACGTTATATACCAGGAAATTTTAATCAAATTATAATAAATAATAATCAAACATCTAATTCACCATTTTATTATGATTCTGGACCATTTTATGGGGTAAAACAATTGATCAAAATATTAATGTATAATCAAAAGCTCTTTTTATACATTCTTTTAGCTTGAATGGTGGATTATCTTGATTCTGGTTATTGGTATACTAACTATTTGGTTAATAATCTGTTTGATTTGTTATGCATGTTGTCGACGACGGTAAGGCTTAATTTTTTTTTATAATTTTAAACGCTTATCAATTAACACATTAGCTTATGCTTATATATAAACAGATCAAGAAATTCTTTTCATCAACCAATTTATAATTCAACTATACAAGCAATTAATATTCCTAATCAAGAAGAAAATAATTATTTTCAATCATCTTTACCTTCATTAACATTAGTTGAACAACAAAATATTGTTCGACCAGAATTACGAGTTCGACGTTTATCACAACAAGATTGGCCACATTTTACTGCTTAAAATGCTAATGAATTATATTTTGTTTTTCTGCTTCAATATATTCTTCTTTTTATAATAAGATCATATTATTATAAATTATCAAAATAACTTAATTTGTTTTTCTTGTTCTTGTTATTAGCGCTGAACGAAATTCATCATCTGTAGTTATACAAGATGTTGAACATGAACCAGTTTATGGAACACATCCTATTTTTTATCCATTATCAAAACGAAAACATTCAGTATCAATTATTGATTTACAAGGACAACCATCAATCAGAGAATTTCGTCGACCAAAACGAACAGCAAGATCAGTATCACCATCAAATAGTTTTCGTTATATTTTACCATTTAATTCTCAACGAGAACAGAAAAAAACAAATATTGAACAAACATCTCTCGGCAATCGACAAAATGTACCTATAACAACAACCAAAAGTCCTATGTATAGTGATGATTATTTATAATTATTATTTTATAAAGAGAACAGTATTTTGTTTTTTTTTTCTTTTTTTGTTTATTGTTATTAGAAAAAAAATTTCTTTCTTTCTGATTTCAAATAATAAAATATAGAAATTTATTTAATTAATATTGATTTGAAAATGATTAAAAGGCAAAGTAAAGAATACGGATATTCGACATTGAAAATGTTGATTTTTTTTATATGAGATTTTATAATATTTCGAAATTCGATCTTAGATGTGTATACACGAAATAGGTATGATTATTTATCGAGAATAATACCGAATAAAAAAAAAAATTTTCTTTTTTATATGGCAAATATATGAACGAGAAATTGAGATTATCTTTCGTAGTTTCATAACACTAATTTTACAAGCATCGTTGGAACCTTGCGTTTCTCGCTAAACAATAAATAGACTGTCTATTTTCTGATAGATAAATCTTTGCAATGCTTTACTTTCCAGGCCAATGTTTCAGGCGTTCAGATCCGTGAATTTTCACCGGAAAGACGCCATTTCCGACCGGAAAACTTCGAAAAATGGTAGGAGCCTGAAGGTGAGAATCCGGTGACCGGATTTTTCTCATTCCGGTCGTGACTGAATAGAACCGGTCATCGGATTCTTGCTATTTTCACGAGTTTTTCGACCAACAAAACGCCTCGTATTTCTTGACCTAGGCTAAATTCTTTTTATTTTTAAATAATTCAAAAAGAAATTTTATAAATCCAAGGAATATAATATTTCTTCTACTATTCGAAAGCTAAGCGTCTATGAATAAACATAATTTTACATAGAATTGCAATTTTATTGCTAAAATTTCAAAAGTTCTCATTACAATTAAATAAAATAGTTCCAAGACCGATAAACAATTTTTGAAATTGATTTCACTTTAATCTTTACGGTCTGTCTTTTTAACAAAATAAAACGAAAACATATATCCTCATTCAATCTATAATTTATAATCCTCAACTATTATGTGATGTTTTTCTCATGGAATTTACGTCTTCTAAGTTTGCATGTTCGAACTTTGAAAACTTCAGTCATATTTTCAAGGGTTGAATCGAGCATTAATTGAAAAACTATATATTTAAACATTCATACTTGTCTTTTAGAAATTCGAAATTACTTCGTTGTACCTTTAAAAATCTTCTATGCTTAGGTTTTCAATTCACTTCTTTACAACATATCAAAACTTTCATAACAATATATTATCAACATATATTGTTCTATTATTCCATGTATAAAGACTGAATGATTTTATAATAAATAAAAGATGACTGAATGTGAGATTGAATTTAATTATGACAAATATATAATCATTTATCAATAAATAAAAAAATTATGGCTTTCAAATAATTAAATACGTTCACTATTAACATTAATAAAACCGTGGGAATCCATTTGCAATTTCTGTTTTTCTTTCAAACGTTTAGCTTCTTGAAATTCTTGAATAACCGGCCATAGACAAAATGCCTACAATAGAAATAAAAAAAAACATAATCCATATTTAAAATATGAATATTCTTTTGTTTCTTACACAAATACTTTACTTACAAATAAAATAAGTGTACAAACAGCAATCGTCACTGAAAGGACGACAATGCCGACAATGACGACTGGTATTGTCATAGTTTATTTTCTATTTGAATTTTTATTTCAATATATTTAATTCTGATATCTATATGTGAAAAATGAAAAGTTTGATAATAGAAAAAGAAAATTAGTTTTACGATATGTTTTTCAAGATCTTTTTCTTATGTTTAAATAGTTAACCATCCTATGACATTTTTTTTTTCTTTTCACGATGCAGCAATGAAAAAAACAGTTTTTTTTCCCGTTTAAGAACCTATTTGATGCTCACGTGTAATAAAAAAAATAGGAAAAAAGAAAGAACAGAACGAATAATTTGGCATAAAACTTTTTTCTCGCTTTGTTTGCGTTCATCGCGAATAAATATAATGATTTACTTGATGACGATTGCAGCAAATGTTTGTCCAAGGAAAATTGAAGTCCTCATTGAAGGTTATATTAGTACAAAAATACAAGGTATAAATGATATGATAAGTAAAAGGTAATACTTCAGGCTAAAATTTTATTCAAGACATACGAGTTTTTATTATTAACACTGAAGGTTACTCATATTAGAATCAATTATGACATGAACGAGGGAAGACTCACAGGTAAAAAACACTGATTGAACTGATTTATTTTGCCCTTGAGTAGTCTGCGGTATGCTTAGTGAAAACCTAAAAGGACAAGGCCCTTTTTTTACCAAGTTATAGTTAGTTTTATGAGTTTTTCCCACTTGAGACGGTATTCACAGAGGCATCTAGCGATCAAATTTCACATTGAAATTTTGTTCATATGTCATCCTGATGACCATTAAAATGCATATATGGACAAAGTTTCAGTTTGAAATTCGATTAGTAAATGTCTCTGTCAATACTTTGATCACAAGTGAAAAATTTCATAAAAGTTGCTGTAACTTCGGAGAAGAAAACCTTATCCTTTCAGGTTTTTCCTACTCTTATGGCGATCTATTTACAGGTGGAAAAAAAATCAGATAAATCGACGTTTGTCAGTTATGATTTTTTACTCCGAAGCTATTAACGATAGACTAGAATAATATCATCATTCAAAATAAAAGTCGACATTGTCTCTTTTGACACTAATTAGACGAGATTTCTGTTGAATTCAATCATTAACAAAACGAGTTTATTTCAATTGAATTTCCCGTCGAATCATCATGGCTTATTTGATCATATCGTGAAATGCAATATATTTATAGTATAAATATTTATTACTTAACTAATAGTTAAAGTTTGTAGTTACAGTTGTTATTAATTCAGCTGTCGTTGTGATTATACTTTCAAAACAATTTTATACAGATGCACACATTTACTTGATGTAAAACTTTTCGAATTATTTAATTCATCTAGAGTTAATTGGATTCTTCAAGTTTTTTTTTTGTCAATTTTCATCTTCTAGATAGAGACTGCTCCATTGAAATGATTTTTATTTTGAGCAAAAGTTGTTTTGATATCAAACACTTGCATCACAGTGTCTCCTGTGGAAACTAATTATTTCCATATATGTCATTTTGGAACATACATGTGTTTTCCTTTCATCATCTACAATTTCCCAATGGTATGTAGTAATGAAGAAAAAGCCAATAATGGACTTCTTTTGCAATTTCTAGGATCATGCCAAGAGAAAAATTAATCTTTTTTCTTTATAATTAAAGCTCAATGTGATAGATCTAAAAAAAATTGTTTTTTTTATCTGCTTTCACACTTTTGTCAAAAGAGACAAATTGATCAGAATAAACGTAATATTTTCGTCTAAAAAAAGGAATCAGATAAAATTGAATAGTAGGGGTCTTCCTTGAAAATATTAACGATTAGATATACATATTTGTTTAAATAGATAGACTCCTCATTACTTGATGCTCTTTCTGTAACTCTGCTTTTTTTCCTAAAAAAACTTTTAACAATAGAAGGCATCATATTTGTTGAATTTTTCTTATATTGTTCATCGATTGTCAAGAATAGCTACACTCATTAGAATAATTTACAAGAAAAAATTGTCAACAGAGCATCAGTTGTAAAGATATATGAGTTTAAACTAAAAAAAAGTTTGTTAATCAAACTATTTCTTTTATGCTCATTTTAATGATCAAATATCTTTCAAAGATATATCTTTGCACTTTATGATTTGTCTTCAAAAGCTCTTTCATTTCTTATTCGACATCGGTCAACTCATATTTTAATCAATATTTGATGCTCGATGAGTTGATGCCCAACTGAAAAAGCAGTTTTATTTTTCTCAACAAAATATAAATACTATGCATTCTTGCACAAGTTCACTCAATATTTTAGCCAGATTTTCTCTTTCAAAAGAGTAGTTTATAACTTCGGGCATACTTGGAATCAGATCGACCCATTTTGATCCTTCTTAATAATTTTCCTTGGGCTCAATGATCAAGAAATATGAGTCTGAACGTCTTCAACCCAAAAATTCTAATCGTCGTCAAAATCCTAACTTCAAATATTGAACTAATGCTTTCACATCGTATGATGAGAGCTTCGGGTCATGCTGAATGACCTTATTATGTCCAGGAAAAGCTAGCCAGGAATTGTAATTTAATTTCGGTTCAAACTAAAGGCTTTTCAACTTGAAATTTCAAGCTTCGTTCTCTACTATTTTTAACCGACTCTCATAAACTCCTAATAGCTGACAGTATCCAGTTCATGCTTTCATTACAAAATGTCAGACAAAAGTCCGTTCGGTTGTCAAGAACTTGCCAAATACTAATAGCATCATGCAATTATAAAATTATTTTGATATAAAGCAATCTTAAAATAGAACGTCCAATATGAAAATTGTACATTTTCGATTATACTATCTTTCTACCAGTAATAGCATCCTTTTACGAATTGAACCGCCTTTCAACTGTGATATATAATTATTTCAAAACACAATAGATCAGATTTCTCCATTATAAAGAATCCATATCATTATTGAAAAAAGCCAGTCAAAGCATAGTAGAGATATTAGTTGCTGTAAATTACTTGATGAAGCGTTTAAAAAAAGTCTTTATTTGTTCTTAATGTTAGCACAAATGAAATGTGTCAGACTAAAATAGAAATTGTTACTATTAAATGTTTCAAGAGTTATACGAGTTTCACATTGTATGTCTTCGAAGACCTGAAGTAATAGAATGTCTCTCAAAAGAACTGATTGTTTAATTGATACATTAAGAGCACCGATTATTGCCGATTAAGTGAAGAATTTCAACTGACCAGTCCAGTTCTGTTAAAAAAACTCCGAATGATTCTAAGTATGATTCCAGAAGAGTAAACATCTATTTTTGAAAGCACAGATACAATATGTGGTACAATAATTATCAACTCCCGACGGAGCGCCATTCTGTCAGCCCACGCACTGGATGAAACACTGATTTTACTATCATTTTTCTATATTATTCATCGATCAATTATTTATTAGTAAATTTATTTTTCTTTTTTTTTGTGTAAAATGAATAATGAAAATGACAAATAAAAGTAATGAAGAAAGAAAAAATCCTGAATGCTATGCATAACATACTGCTTTATTTGGTTCTAATAAAGAGATAAAAATAGGATTGCCTGAAATAACCCATCGATCATTTGTTTGAGCACCATCTACTCCACTGAGATAGATACAACTTGGTTTCCAAGCTATATCAAACAATAAAACAAGAAATTTTGAAATAAACAAATGCGATCAATAGACTTACGTGATCCAATCCATTTACCATCATTTATAAGTTCAATACCTTGTATAATATTATCGGTTTTATCGAATTTCACATTTGTATATATCATACATATATCCACTTGATTTCGTTCAAATGCATTCATTGATGGGCCAATACTTCTTAATGCTTGTCGAGTCAAATTAGTTTTTGTTCCAACAATAGTAACATATATATTTGAATCTGTACCAGCACCTTGTTCATCAGCTGTATAAATTTCAAAGAATAAATAACCTCTATAAGATGTTGATTTTTCTTCTATTGTAGTCATCATTATTGTTTTGTCTTCATTTCTAATTAGATTTGTAGCATTGAACATAGTAAGACTACTAACAGTAGTCATCATAACAACTAATGTAACAATGATGTGAATCATACTGTGCATCAATATACTTCGTGTAAATAGTAAAGAATCATTTATTTTTTTTTTTGGTGCTCTGTTTTTATATTCAAAGATAAATATACCATAGAACGAAAATTCGATTCTTTTCTTGTGACTAGTTATTATAATAGTAGAAAAAAAAACCTGATAAACTTGTCTATTCGTAATCTTAGACATCAATATGTACTCATCATTCATCATTGTCAGTCGAATAGAAAAGATTCAAAAAGTGATGAATGAAAATGACTTATCATCATAAGGAAGAATGAGTTTTATTCTTCAATATTCTTAAAAGAAATAAAGTCTAAGTTCTTTGTTAATGAAATATCTAACACCAAATGCAATTTAATGACTACATATATAACTTTACGATCGGTTATTTACTTTACTTTATTTTTCAATTCATTTATTGATTATATGAATATCATGACTAAAATAATAATAAGTTTAAGTTGAATTTCGTATTGTATTATCCTTTCAAGAAATCCTCATCAATACTTTTTCTATCCATCTTATCATGTATACTTAAATAAATGAGCTTCATGATAAATAAAAATAAACACAAAATACATTCTGACTTAAAATCCTTTCTTTTTTTGTATTTTATAAGAAATACATTTTCTTTTGCGACTGAATTATATACAGTGACTTGTATATAAAATTCTTCAATCTCATACATATTCTTTACTTCATGAAAGAAACAACAATATACATTAGGTAAAAAGGAACTATATTTATCAAGCAAAACACTCATATTAATTGTAAATAGATTGAACTAAATTAAAAATATAAAACTCTAAAGAGCTTCATTGGATATGAAAAGAAAAAATTTTAGTAAATTATATAACTCTTGCTAATTATTATATTGAATGAAACGTAAATAATAAAACTTTTGAGAGTATCTTGATCAATACGAAAAGAATATGCAAGTATATTATTCTACAATTTTCTCTCCATATATATAGACTGATGAATCCAAGAATGAGATGTAATTGAAAACCAATTACAAAGAAATTAAATTTGAAGAGATAGACTCACAGATGGTGTCGGATCTACGTGCTTTTATTTTTAGTTGTTTGAATTCTGTAAGACTGAAGTGAAAATTGACTAAGAGCATCATATAATACTCACAATAACTATAAAATTAATTCTAAATTATTAAACTTGACCAAAAAAAATATAAACCTGCCAAAGAGATATCCAAGACTATGGCAAGACGAGGATAACTAGAAAGTGATCTTACACATTTCATCAATTGATATATATGTAGTTTTCATAATTTATTTATTGATAAATTTTTCGTTGTCTGATAAAATAAAATGACGTTGTTGCTTGGCTGCCAATATTTTTGATCATCAAATTTTTCAGCGTTCCTTTCGCATTATTATATCTTAATAAAGTATAGGTGCTGTTTGTATTAAGAATTAAAATCTAGTGTACAAAGCAAACAATATATGTATGTATATATATATATATATATATTATAATGTCAACCAAGGAACACTATTTTTCAATGAATATGTAGTTTTTCTACAGATACACGCATGATATTCACTAAGAGAAGTGTGCGAGTACGGGTAAATATTGTACTCGAGAAATGAATAATACTGTACTGCATAAAAAAGCACTCATACAGCTCATATATTCTCATTTATTCGTACGTTTTTACACTGCCCCATCAAGATATATACCCTCGAAAAACTTCGAAATCTGGAACTTGCATGTGTTGGTAAGTACAGGACACATACTGCCACGAACAGTCCATTGCATGAAATCTACTTTACAAATGCATGTTTTGTTATGATCGTACATGAGTTAGTATAATAGTACATGCCAGTATATGTTTTACTTGTATTGTCATATCTCTGTTCGTTAATGGCTTTGATCATATATTAATCTGTTTGGCTTCTGGAAACAAAGTACTGAATGTGAATGACGAGTTGTGTATACCATATAGAATTTATCCGAGAAGAAAATTGCAACTCGAACAAATAATTGATAATCAAATGTATTTTTGCTGTTTGTTTTTTCACAAATCACAAAAAATACAACGTCTATGTTTGTCTACAAGTATTGATCTATTCATCAGTTAACTTTTTTACAACAACAAGAAAATAAAAGATCGTTTATATGAATCTAAAGACCATCATAATAGAAGTAAAAAAAAATTATTATTGAATCGTGATAAAATGTTGTGCTCTTTCTTTCTTCATCTTTAAGCAACGTGACTAAGTTTTTTTTTTATTGTTAAACAGAACGATCCATTTCGATTACTTTTAGAAATGTGACTAGACTAAATCATTTTCATCTTATTTCTATATGCTGTGTATTCTACATATCATTCATTCAGATATCAATCTAAAATAACACAAAAAAGTCATCTTTTCAATTTAATAGAATATTTGTTAGTTCAAAAAGAAAAAAACTTCACAAAAAAAAAACAACAACTCAAGTTTATTTCTATTATGACAAATGAATTATTTGTTGATGGTATCTGTGAACTAGATGATAAAGCAATTCAATCTTATTTTTCCAAATTTGGTTCTCGTATAATAAACTATGAATCTCATCGTCATCGTCCAACAAATTCATGTTGTTTTGCTTTAATATCATTTGAATCACATCATACTGTAAATGCTATTCTTCGTCATCGACCACATTCAATTGATTTTTATTCATTATTTGTTAAACGATTACTTCCACCTGCATTATGCTCATTTATCGAACGTCTTTTGCCTGTATCAAGTATATTCGTCTATAATAAATTAACTAAAGAATTCGATGAAAAAAAATTAAAAACTTATTTTAAAAATTTTGGTTATATTCTAAAATTTGAACATGATCATGTTCATAAACGTTTACTTATTGAATATGATGATTATGATTCGGTTGATAAAATATTTTTAAATAAAGAAAATTTACCAAGAAATATTGATATACATAAAAATATTTTACCATATGCACAAAATACTATTCAATATCATGGTATGTGTCGTCGTAAACAAGAAGATGATATAACAATTGATGAAAAAAAGAAAAAACGAAATAAGAAGAAACAATATCATACTGATGATGAATATCAAAATTTATTACAAAAGACTATTGAAAACTTAATAAACTGTAAAGCTCAATTAAGAAATAAAGAAAACGATTGTGTTATTCTTCAAATGGGTAAGCTTATTTAATAGAATATTATCTGGATATATTACTTCTCTCTCCTTTTTCTTTTATCGAGAATATACTGCCATGAAAGAAAAGGCTGATAAATTAGACCAACTTCTTGATAATCAAAACCAAATAATAAAATCATGTCAATCTTGTAAAGAACATGAAATAACTATAAGTAGATTACAACAAACATTAATAAAACTTAATGAACAATATGATATCATTAAATCACAATATCAACGATTATTATCAAGACAATATACGTCTATAGGAATTTCAGAACCTAGTAAGTATAATTAGAATTCAAAATAATTAAATTTTGAGAGCATATTTCATGTTCAGAATATGATATTTTAACACCACATCGTCAGTATTTCTTATCAACTCGATTAAATAATAATCGAAATTTTAAAAATGAAGGTTTATTTTGTTAGTAATTCTAATCTTCAAATTAATTTCTTGTGTTTCCATAGCACCAGATAATTGTTTGTCTCAATTTAACTTATCAACGCTTGGCTCATGTGATATTGGTATATTTCATTTTTTATGCAATTACTAAATGTTTTTTTCGTTTCTAATAGTTATGCAACAACAAAATTCTCCAATGCCAATAATTCGATCACCTATTCAACAATATCAAACAACAGACAAGTATAGTTATACAAAAAAATGACGAACATTAAACTATAATTTTTGGTGTTCCTTTTTAAATTCTAGCAATTCAGGTTATTTTTTGTAGTTAGTCTTTTTTTTGCTTTATGTTTTTGAAAAGAAAGAAACTTTCTGTGCATATTAACATATTGATTTTTTTTATTAGCAAACCCCAAGAAAAGCTATAATCATTTTGAAATTCTATGGAATGTTCTATGTGAGTTTCTTCATTTGAAATTTATCGTTTCTTTTGTGCTAATTTAATCATTGTACCACAATGAGGACATTCAAGTTGACTTGGTTCATACGTAACAGGTACTGTAGTTGCTTTCCATGTTGGTGATGGTGATTGTTTACCATATTGACGAGTAACTTGTGCTGGTAATTGTGAATTTTCGATAAGTACACGATTTTTTCCACTTCGACTACCCAAACTTGCCAAAATAAAAAGAAGCATATATAAGAGTGCTGTTGCTAATAATGTAGCAGCCATAGCTAATTGACCTTTTAAAACTTGAACTTTTCTTCCAAGTGGTATACCTGATTGCGGAGTATTAGATGCGTTTAGATCATCACAAATTGCTCTTGAAAAAAAACATTTCCCTATGTTTCCAATAAATAAAGCATCCAGAACGATCAGAGTTATAGCAGCAGCTGCACAAAGTATTGATATAAAAAAAACATATAAGGCACATTTACGTGAACGATGACAGCAAACTATATGAAAAAAAAAACAAAATAATTAATTAATTAAACATAGAAGATTTGATCTGATCTCTTAAACACCTAATGTAAACATAGCTATCCAAGATAAAGTGAATATAATCGATAGCCAAAAACCAGCATAAAGTGTTCCGTTAGCAGGTGATATAACTACGGATGCTATTTCAAGACCAACTATAGCAAATGTTAAAATCATTTGTAAAAGCCCAATTATAATTGGTATTACGATGGAAAATTTTGAACGCCATTGAATTTCTTTATCGAATTCAGAGGTATATAAATATGTTGGTTGCATCTTTTTTACAAAATCGATAAGTAAAAAATGACTTTTGTTGTAAAAGTAGAGACGAAATTTTTCTTTTGTATTATAGAGAGCATTAGCATCTCGAATTTCTGCGTGTGCATAAAAATATGATATTCGAGATTTTCTTTCATCTTTTTCATTTTTTTTTTTTTTTTTTTACTTGACAACCAAACAAAAGCAAGACAAAAAGAAATATCATATGTTTCGATAATTAAAAGTCATCGGTTATCAATATTGAAAACAATAATAATGAACTTCATCAAACTAAGTGTATCAGTTATGTTATTGGGCAGAAAGAAAAAAGAAAAGGAAAAAAATCACCGAATAATATGCCTACATATTAGGAAGAGAAACAAAAAAAAATATATACATATTTTTACATATTGAGTGATGCATTGATGCGTTGCTCTTTTTTGTATCAGATAATATCAACGATCAAACGGTATAGGTATACGAGAGAAAAAGCATCTGCCGTTACCTTGAATAAATAACTTTTTACTTTGACTTTTTCCTATTGTATTCTGTGAATACAGCACAAAGTAAGTTTACAGTTACATATTCTTGCACTATCGATCAGTTATTGAGTAACTATAAAATATAAAACATATTGAATGACTTTTTAAAATATTTTTTATATTTAGAAGTTTGTATTTACATATGTATCATTAGGAAATTATATTTTCTTCTAAATTGACATGAATGCCAAATGTTGGTAGAAATTAGTTGAATTTATATCAACACTTCAATATCATATTTTTCAAACAATTCAATCGTTGATAAAAATTTGCTTTTATCATTAATACAAAAGATTCACAAAAATAAAATATAAATTAACGGCAAAATATTCGTCATATAAATTTTGTTTATTTTGCATAATTTTATGCTCTTTTAATCCAATAAATATAATAATAGAATTGAAAAGTAAGCCATCATGGAAAATTCCGATTCGTTTTCTAGTAAACAAGATGATTTGGATACTGGCAAAGATGTTACTACAAAACTGTATCATCATAATAACCTTTCATATATTCAAAGTTCAAAACTAATCGCAATTGATTATCTTAAAATAGCTACTATTATCGTATTACTTATTGCTAGTATCATACTTTGTAAATATGAACCACCTGCGAAAACATTACATGAAACAATACTTAATCAAACTTTAAATAATCAATCACAAAATTATGAAACTGATGAAGTCGATGATAATCCATATGGATTTCATCCATTTTATCAAGTTCATCAACGTGTTCAATATAAAAATCCAAATATTAATCCATGTGTTGATATTGATCCAAAGAAAACTTTATTAATTGCAATATTATCACGTGCTAGTAATGTTCATATACGCGAAGCCATTCGATCAACTTGGGGTGCTCCTAGAACTTATAATGATATTGAAATACGTCTTACATTTATAGTTGGTATTGATGATGGAATGTTAAAACAAATTGAACTAGAACAAACAATTTATCATGGTAAATTTGATCTATTTTTAAAAGAAAAAAAAAAAACTTTATTTCAAAATTTTTTTAATTTTTTATATTATAAGATGTTATACAAATAAATATGCCAGAAAATTATCCTGTTGTATCTTATAAAGAATTAGCAACATTATGTTGGAGTAAATATTATTGCTCAAATATACAATATGTATTTAAAGTTGATGAAGATATTCATTTAAATACACCATTATTAACTCGTATTATTTCTGAATTTATGAAAAATGAATCATTACCAGAAATACCAATAATGTATGGTTGGTTTAGACACAAATCACGTGTTGATCGTTACGGACGTTATCTTGTTACAGAAGAAGAATATCCTGGTTTTTATTATCCACCATATACATTTGGTATTGGATATTTGTTAACAAAAGCTGGTCGTGATAATTTATGTACTAGTGCACAACGTCCACATCCCGTGACACGTGTTGGTGATGCTTATATAACTGGTATTCTACGTGATCATGCTATGGTTCAACATGCACGTTTTGTTGACGTACATTATATTTATTCAACTACATTTAATGGACTACATTGTCACGAATATTTTACTTATGATCCGAAGTTACTTATATGCATGTCTAGTCTACATTCTGGTACTAATGATATGGCTGATGAATTTGTTCTTGTATGGAGTGCAATACATAAAGATAAAGATAACGAACAAACTGAATAACAAACAAAAGAATTTATTTGTTATTTTCTTTTGTATAAGATTAAAATTAATAAACATGATTATTTCTTTTTTTTTCTTTAATTACATTTGAAAAAATACGACGATGACAATACTTGCGAGTAACATGAATATATATATATATATAGATGATACTTCCAACTATCATGTAACACTGAATTGTAATGAAATTTTAAAATTGCTTCGACTAAAGTCTACCGTATCATAAAGATCACAACAGTTTCTCTTATTAAATGAGCAGTACAGATGCTTAAAGTAAATAAAGTATTGAAGATTTCAAGTATCAAATCCGAAAATAAAGTTTTTTTTTTTTCATAACGTATACTATTATGATCAAATTTTATCCTTGTCGTAGTAGTCTTATTGTGTATTAGACATCTTATGCCTACTCTTGTTCAATCGACTACCAGACAATTTTCATAAGACAAATGTCACTTTTTTTCTTCTCTTTTGACATTTGTTTGTAATTTCATCGAATCAATCTTCTCATGTACTAACGGGTCTATACTTCTATTGGTTTAATGCCGAAATAATTAATTCGGTAAAATAATTGTTTAGATGTTTATTTATCTTTTTGTTAATACAAAACAAAAAAAAACAAAACGAAGCTTTTATTCTTCTTCTTTTAAAATAATTTTCGATCGTTCTGAGACAAATGGTATTGAACCAGGTTTGCTATTAGCACGTGCATTAGCTTCATGACGTTTTTGACTTTCACGTATTGTTTTATGTTCACGATTAGCATGATAAACATGTTTCGGTAAGTGACGTTGTTGAGCAATACGTTTTACTTTTGGAAAATGTGCAAATTTTTCTTTTAATGCATCATTATATTCAAGTGTTTCTGCTTCACGATCTCGTATCTAATGATCAATATATTTATTTTCTTATATAGATAAAGTTCAAATAAATAACTTACCACACCAAGTTTTTCACTTGCTTTAGCTTTCCATAATCTTAAACACATTTCATCTGAACCTGATATGACATATTTATTATCTAATGTCCATTGAACACAACTGATATGTTGCATACGTTTTGTATGATAAATATCTCTGAAAATTATAAAATAAAAAAAACAGCTATACAGAGAAGAATTAAAAGTTTTATACATACCGACTATGTCCTTTGTCAGCAGCAAAAATACGAACAGTTTTATCATAACTACCACTAACAAATTCTTTGCCTGTTGGAGCATAGTCAACATCAATAACAGCTGCTACATGATCTTTATGAATATTGAATGGTCGTTGTAGATAACGAATATCAAAACTGTACAAACTAGAAAGTATTTAAAAAATAAGTAAAAATTTATAATAATTAACAAAATAATATATACTTATAATCTTCATTAGCTGTTGTGAATACAAATGCTTCAAGTGGATTCCAGGAAAGTGTGCTAGAATTCATTTGAAGTATTATCTAGAAACAAAAATAAAAAGTTTAATCATTTATTAGTAGAAATATTTTTATTCTTCTTACTTTTCGTAATGGTACAGATTGTCTTGTATCATAAAGAATTATACTTCGATCGGTAGCACAACTGGCAAGAACAGTAGTCTAAATCAAAGCAAAAAAATTAGTTAACAGTAATTTTTTTTTTATTTACGATATACGGTACTATTTCAATTTATTCACATTATTATTTTCATTATTATTAAAATTGCTACATGAAACTTATTAATTGAATATAACAATGTGACTAAACTGTAGAAGTATCACAAATGACATTAAAAACTCTATAAAAATGTTTTCTTTTTTTATAATTTTCAACGTACTTCAATTGGATTAAATTTTACTCTAGCATGACTATCAGCACCCCATTTAAATGATTGAAGAGGTTGTGCACGTTGTTCATCCCATAATGATACACTTTCACCACTAGTAGCATATTGTGCATTTTTATAATGATGATCAATTGATGTAAATACATGCTAGAAAGAAACTCAGATTCATTCATTCATTTAAAAATCACAATATTTCAATATACTTTTCCAACAATTATCATTGCTGGTGTATCATAATTATTCATTGACCATCGTTTGATTAATTTATCATTACCAACTGAATAAAAAGCAGTACCATCAGGTATAACACATATACCTCTAACAAATCCATTATGTGCTGGTATTGTTCCTTGACATGTTCTTTGAGCAACATTCCAAATTTTAATCTAAATCAAAGGTTTTCTACTTAACAAAAACAAAGTTTTTTTTTATTATTATATTAAATTACTTCTCCATCACATGAACCGGATAGAAGTAATGAAAGTTGTGTTGAATGTTTTGCTAAACATTGTACACTATCACGATGTCCATCTAAACTACATATGAATGGTCGAGCAAATATACGTTCCATTTTTACAGCATTCATTGCACGAGTATATTCACGTGCTACTTCAAATGGATGAAGATCTGGATCATAATTTCGTTGAATTGGTACTATATCCTTTTTTGTTTCACGGACATAATCTGTTGGATTTCGACATAACATTTTTATCTTCATCGTGTCTAAAACACAAAAAAAAAAGATTATTTTTCAAGAAAAAAAAAACTATATGATTTGATTGATTTAATTGACATGAGTCATTCAGCAATACTAAACGTTATTATGAGAACGAATCATTATTTAATGTCATTAGCGACATGTTATTTATCCATTTTATTATTTTTTTTTGAGTAATTATTTAATAAAATAATTTAAAATAAATTTTTTGACAAAAAAAAAAAGAAACTTTAACGTTTTATATAAATAGATAGTTTATTCTGATGAGATTTGAATGTTTTCTTTTTTTTATTAGGTTAAATATGGATATCATATCGACTTGTTTATTATTTAATTGTCCATATTTTAGTTTGATTATTACTAGAAAAGGAATCAATAATTTATCTATATTTTATTTTTTAGAATTTCCATTCATCTCATATTTGAACCATCAACATGCCTAAAGAAATCAAAGATATCAAAGATTTCTTACTCATTGCTCGACGTAAAGATGCTAAATCGGTGATTATTAAACGTAATCCTGAACATGGTACACGACAAGGAAATACAAAATTCAAAGTACGATGCAGCCGTTACTTATATACATGTATGTTTTATTAATGATCTTTTTATTAATTAGTAATTTTATTTATTTTCATACTTGATCTTTTTAGTAATCGTCACCGATAAAGAAAAAGCTGAAAAAGTCAAACAATCATTGCCACCTGGTCTTAATGTAAAAGAAATTAAACCAAAAGGCAAAAGCACATAATAACAGCAACATATGAATTAAAAAAACAAAAAAAAAAAGAAGAAATTTGTTCCATCGTTGGTTTTTTTGCGAACTTTGTTCGAATTTAAAACAAATAAAATCGCAGAAAGAAAATTCATAGAAAAAAAAAAACTAGATTGATTGTTCTTTTTTTGTCATTTACATTTTAGTAATAATCTTCTAGATGCAATTATTGATTAATTCTCTAGTCATATTTATTTGGGCAATAATATTAGTGCCACATAGAGTCAACAGTTTATTTGAAGATCAAGTAGGCAAATTTGATTGGTAAGTAAAAAAAAGAAAATCTTTTCTTCTTTTCGTTTAACAAAATGGAATATTGATAGTTTTTTTCTATAAATAACGAAATATGATTCATTAATGAGTCTCTTTCATTGCCTTGCCATTCTTACAATAATGAAGATCAGAAAAAAAAAGATAGTCAAAAATAGATTAGGATAAAAATTTCAGTTCATAAATACGTGATATATTATTATAGAATCGATAATAACTAAGAATCATGTAAATTTAATGAAGTGAAAGTGATAACATAGAATATGAATTACAATAGATTTAGTGTATTCGCCTTCAAAATTTATATTTTATAAGTCTTTTTCTAATAGGAGAAAATAAAATGTTAGCATTGTTAGTATCTATTTAAAATCACGATGTACTCGAAACAGTTGCTAGATTAAGAAACTGATTGAAAAGAACATCTACAGGGAATAGCGTTTTCTTTTATTGTTAAGATAATTATGACGACATTTCAGAATTTGATTGTTATGAAATTCTCATAGGGATAGTTGTAATTTATTTTTTTTTAATTTTCTACTTGTTTTTTTAGGCATCGTCAACATGTTGGTTTCATAGATGATTCTCATCAACCTTCTGGTAGTACAAATCGTTTGATTGTTTCCAGTCAAGATAATGTTATTGCTTCACTCGATTTATCTGCACGAAAAATTGGTAATTATCTATTTCTGTTATTTAATTTTTTTAATAAAGAAAAAGAGTACAGAGAAAAACATTTTACAATTAAAAAAAAAACAAAATGTTATTTAACGCATAAAGGGACCATTGCCATAAGGTGTAACACATGGATTCATGCCCATGACTGGTGAACCAGCAAGATAACGTTGTTGATTCATCATTACAGGTGAACCAGTAAGCCAACGTTGACTATAAGTAACTGAATTTTCGACCATAGCAGGACTAGGAGGAGGTGATGGAACAGGAACACCAACAGGTACATAGCATGGAACTGGTGAAGGAACTGGAACTGGAACTGGGACGTGAACTGGAGGTGAAGGAACTGCTACTGGTACAGGAACAGGTACTGGTCGATCGAAAGGAACCGGCGATGGAACTGGCACAGGTACAGGTCGATCAACCGGTACTGGTCTAGGTACTTCAACAGGATATGGTTGAGGTACAGGACGATCGACGGGAACAGGAACAGGAACTGGTTGTCGAATATAGCGTGGTGGTGGAGCAGGAACTAAATCAATGTGTCGTCGTTCAGCAATATAATAATCTGGAGCATATCCTACACTACCAGGAACACCACCATATGGTACAGGTGGTACTGGACCAGGGTAGGCTCCTCCATAACCATAATTCATAGAACCAGCCATTCCAGCTCCATAAGGTGGTCTCACCATACCATCAGCATATGGATTACCCATTGGACCTTGTCGATAATTACTAAAGCTGCTATGTGCTCCAGGACTAGCAGCTAAATTATCCGCAAAAAAATTTCCTCCATAACCATAAGATAAATCATGTTGATTTGATGAATAAAAATCTTTATGATGTTTGCCATCATATGGTCGATGAAATGCTGATCCAGAATTCGAACGCATATAACCTGATCCCGATCTTTCATAACCACATTCATCATCATCACCAGTCGATAAACGTCGTTCGATACGCTCACCAAATCGTGTTAAAGCATCCACGGTTTTTGTAACAACTCGATCCATCGATGATTTGTTATATTTGTTTTTATCGTTATTTTGTAACTATCATTAACGTTGATAGATGCTTAGTTTTTATATACGAAAATAAGTGAATAATCTATGAATATTCAATGTTCGTAGGTGGCGAGGGTGAAGAATATGAAAAAATCGACTTTGATGCGTGACGAAAATAATATGAATTACTCATTTTCTCATAATGTGATTGAATGTTATTTTCTAGGATGGCGAAAAGTTTTTGAAGCTAATGAATATGGAAAAATTGATCGAATTATTTGGTATGATCAAGAAAGTGTTATTGTTACAGGACAAGGTAGACGTGTACGTGCATTAAGATATGCTGATGGTCTTGAAGTATGGCAATTGGCAGCAACATCAACTACTAATTCAAATCAAGATTCGAATTTTAAATATTGTCAAGTAATTAAAAATCGATTTGACCCAGGTAAAATTTTATCATTTTTATTATTCATATCAACATAATATTTCTGATTAATTCTGATTAACCTTGTTGATTATTATATACAGTTTAATTAGTTAATTGTTTAAGTGCATATTATTTTTCCTATATTGCACTATTGAAACATAGAAAACAATGAAATTTAATAATTATTAAGAAAGTATTTTAAAATTTTAAATAATAAAACTTTAATTTTCTTATATGATCAATTCATTAAGACCAAAAATACATTATTACAATTTGATTAAATATTTCCAGATAATTAGTTTTTGAAACATGACAATCAATTTTTTCCAGTTGAAAAAATTCTCCTTTTGTCGCTAAATGCATCATTTAACACATTCTATATAGTTATAGCAATCATTATTAAACGAATCTAATCAGATGATAAGAAAGATTTGTTTCATTGTAAAAGGTCAAATTATAAATTTACAATTAATTTCATATCTCAGAATATGTCGATAACAAAATAATTGATATCTATCGTTGATGATCTTATTTCTATTTTTAGGTACAATTCATATTCTAAGTAATGATCTTCTATGGAGTGTATCATCCTATGGTGAAATGCTCTGGTCCATTACACTTCCAACAAAGTGAATATTTAATTTTAATCTTAATATAAAATTAATATATATTTTTTTTTTCTTAAAGATCAACTTTAAAAAATCTTTTTCTTCTATCAACATCACAACATGTTATTGTTGGAAGTATTGATTCAAATATAAATCAACTTCAAATAACTTATTATTCAAAACAAAATGGTGCTCAATCATTTTCTTCATCAATGCCATGGTCATTTAATTTTGATGATAGCCGAAAGTAAGATTTTTAAAAATTTTTTACTTTTCATTAAGAGCTTGTTCACATGTTACGACATGCCGAACTCGACGGATTGAGTCTGACCAATCTCATGAGCCAAATTTCCAATAAAATATAAAATTGTCAAAAGATGTTGCGTATTTATACTAAATTTTTATTTTCGAAAGTTTTATGTAATTTTTCCATTAACTAAAACATTTCTACGATGAACGGTATAGATATAAAGAAAAATGAAGAAAAAGAAAATGTCATCGTTTAGAAAAACCTTTCTTTGTATTTAGCAAAATTTTCTTACCTAATTCTTCTCTTTAATCATCAATTTCTTTTGCTAATTCTAATCTATTCCTCTTTTCAATCATCATTTTTCTTACCGCTTCTCTTCAACTACCAGTGCTAATTCATCATCACATATAAAACAAGCATATCTTCATATTGGAAGGTTTGTGGTTTTCCAACGAAAAAAAAAACAATAAATGTTGGTAAATTCGGAATAATTGAAGTTTTTTCAAATTGTTAAATAAGCTACCGAACGTTTGTTTATACATCAATTATTGGTACTTGAAATATACTTGTTAATTGATATGTTAATAATTTATTGAATTCAATTATATAAATGATCCATAAGTGGACTATGTTTTAAGAAAAGACGACTTCTTTCTTGTATCTAGCTCATTAAGACCTTTGTTACATGATCAATTTTTCTTGATTTTTGGATACTTTTTCTCATAACGTCATCAGAATAATTTGTAAATACTTTATTTAGTCTCTTCTATAAGTGTGTTCTTATGAAGTTTGAAATTGGTATGAAAAGGCAAAGTTTATCTCTAAATTTTCTTTTCCATTTATTTGTTTTATTTAGGAATAGAAGTTGTAACATAAGATAGACTAAATCAATATATGAATCGAGCACTCTCAAATAGGAATAAAGCTAACATAAAAAAGAACAACAAAGAGTAAACCTCAGAACTATGATACTATTTAAATAAGAAATGTGTATTGTTTGAGCAAGCACTCTTGTACATTATTACATACACAAAATACATAACAAAATTTCTACATTTTATCACACAAAAGATCGTATCATTAGCACTTTCTTAATTTAAGAAAAACATGATTTCATATAACTAATGATAATGTCATCATATCTAGTAATCTCTTTTTTCTCTCTAGTCATCATGTAAATATGTGAATAACTCCTAAAACCAAAACATAATATGAATTTTATTCATTTTTTTTTTTTTTTGAAATAGTAAATGTATAACAACGAATAATCTAATTGTATGTTCAAATAATAATGAACTTTCAATAATTACAATTCCCACAACGATGGATGATACAAATATAATTACTAGTAATCTAAAAGTTCCAAATAAAATCGAACAAGTACGTGTTTTATATGAAAGTAATACAAATACAATTTTATCAATAAAAATGGAAAATTTGGAAACAAAAATTTATCAATTTAATAAAAAAGAATCAACAACAGAATGGGAATTTCATGAATTAAATATTCAAATAAAATCTAATGGTTTTTATAGTGTTATTACAGAAAAAAATCTTGCTGGTCAACAAATTCTTGAAGCATTAGCCAATGAACAAAAACTTAATTTTTATGTTTCAAATATAAATGAACAAACTTTGTCAAATACACGTTCATATTCAATTTTACTTCCAGAAAATATGGGTGGAATTGAATACATTGCATATTCAATTGTTAAACATACACAATTAGTTACCGTCAGAATGCAAGATGGTTCTTTACTTGTTATTAAATTAGCTGATAATGGAGGTATGAAAAAAAATGATAAATTCACAATATCCAAAATGTACATCATAAGAAAGATAATCTTGTCTTAAGTACAGATGATTTTCAAGTTGATGCATCTCCCGAAAGACATTTTATTCTTGATATCGAACTATTCACGAGGGAACCATCCGAATTAATGTCTATCATTTGAGCTCTTAATCAACCTACGAGGATGCGTTGGTGAAACTAGCAAAAGTCTAAAAAATAATTCGTCCTCATTGACCTTTTCAGTCTAATAACAATCGTTTTGATGAATTTTCAACGTGAAATTTCACCCATAGATAGATCGAATGATTGTTAAAATATCTCGAAAGTTTCAGTCGACAAAAATGTCTTTTTTTGTCGAAGTATTGAGTTTTCAAGTGAACTGTTTTTTTTTGTTACATGTCTGTTTCAAATGAATAAAATTCGAAGACTTTGGTTATTAAAAATGAGAAAAAATGGTTCCGATTCGGTTCTCGATTTCAGTTTTTTTTTGAAACTGCTGAACTGTACAAGAGAATTTCTTGAAAATTTTATATCTCAACATAACAACACTTTGGTAGGCTGCAACTTTTAGAATATTCTACTGGTTATTAAACCTATTCATCGACAGAATTCTTTTTTTTTATATATTTCTCTATATATCTAAAAGTGGGTTAAAAATTCGGTAAAACGATCATAACTTGCTTTTGAAAGGTTTATAGGGCAGATCTTTTTCGACTGTCACTAATCTTAGCAAACTATGCTTGTAAGCTCAAACGGTGGATAACAGTTAGAACGATTCCTTAGTCAGAAGAATCATAACTGATAGGCGATACCATATTGTATTATTTTTGGATACGTAACAATATTCTTGAAAAAAATAAATTTTAATCATTTTTTTTTGTCATTAGCTGAATTAATTCTACATCGTGATGAAGCATTGTCTTCAATAATATCTGTTGAAACATTTGATTTATCATTATCACTTGGACAAATGCGTATTGAAGAAGAATTTGGTGGTACAGGAGTATTTAGTATGTTTACAAGACGAGTTTCAACACAATTATCACAATTAGTTGTAAATATTAATTAGAAAATTCCGTTAAAATCATTTTTATATTTCATTTTGGATTCTTTTTTAGAGCTTCTTTTTACGCTTAATGGATTTATTTACACATGGAAATCGAAATCGTGCTTATATGGATAAACAAGCTGCAACAATTCGTGATGAATTTAATTTAAATAAAATTCTTATTGTTGTTACATCTGTAGGAAAGGTAATTATTTATTTATTTAATTTAAAAAAAAACACTTTATTGATTGTTTTTTTTTTCTTTTATTGAAAGGTTTTTGGTATTTTAACACAAAGTGGTGGTATTTTATGGAAACATTATTTTAATAATTTTGCACCATTTCAACATTTCAATACAGTTCAAGTACCTTTATTTCATATTCGTTCAGCTGCTCATTATACACATCAACCACTAGCATCAATTGTTTATCGTGATCGAGTAAAAAGAAAAAAAAAAAAAAAATTTTTTTTTTTTTTATTTTTATTCAATTAATAAATTTTAATTTAGAATTCTTTACATGAAACACATGTACAAACATTTAATCCATATACAGGAGATTTAGATAATACATTAAGTACATCATCATTATCATATCGTATAAAACATGTTTTTCTATCAACACAAATTGTTGATGAATTTTGTAAAGTATTATTATTCGTCGATACAAATAATAAAGTTTGTTTCATCAAAAAAAAAAAAAAAAAATAAAAAACAAAATAAAATTTCCTGTTATATAGATACATACATATCCATCAGTACCACTATCACGAGCATTAAGTACACAAACTCCAATATATATTTATTTATTTGATAAAAATGAACAAGTATTTATTGGTTATTATTTATCGATTAATGAAAACGAACAACAAAGTGTAAGTAAAAAATTTTAGTTGAATGTCATTAGAATAATGATTCGTATTCGAAAGTGATAAGGATCGAATCTAATTGAGAGAAGAAAAAAAATGTTCGATGATGTATTTCAAGTTTGACGATTCAGAATTGAAATTATTGAAGATAATAACTTTATATTTGCACATTAAAATATCTGAGAACATTTTTATTTTATATATTTAGTCAACAAATTTAAAAGAAGTATGGCGTGTGTCATTTCAAAATGAAGAAGTTATTAATATACATACTCGATCAAGTTCAGGTAGATTACAAATTATTTTTTATTTGATTTTTAGAAAAAAGAATAATTTTGAAAATTTTATTTTTGTTTTTTTTGATTAAGATCGTGTTCATTCTGCTGGTATTGTTCTTGGTGATAGAAGTGTTCTTTATAAATATACAAATCTAAATCTTATTGCTGTTGTTACGGAAGGAATTGATTATCAAAAAGGTATGAATTTAGATTTAAATTTCTCGAAAAGATAATTAACAAAGAAATCTTTTCTTATATCATTCGTTGATTTTAGACGTCTTTCGATCGTCAACAAAAATAAAAATTTAATCTTTGACATGACAAGCATACTTGAAGATATTTATCTTTTGTAAATCTAATCATTTTCATTAAAAATTATCTGTTAAAATCAGACATTACGCCAAGATACCGAGAGTAAAGGATAATGTATAAGAAAACGTGTTACATGAGTAGTATAATAGACAACTATAAGTTTTACAGTGATTTTTGACCTCAGAACAAGAAGTATGTAGGATAGTAGATCAAAAATTCCTCTATCTAATAGTATGTACATAGTTAAGTTCTTAGATGGCGCTACCTATTGACTATCGATCGGTTTGAAATAGAACTTCGTAATACATACATTGTCAGTAGAAAAATTCTTTCGCTACAAACTTGTATATATTCAATTCGTAGATCAAAAACCTACAGTCGTCTATGCAGAAACGTTATTCATCTTCGTGGATAATAATGAATTTATTTTAAATTATTGGAGGAATATACATGCCCACGCTCACTTCAACCTATGAGATAAGGACGTCAATTAAAGTAACCTACATGAAAAGTTTCAGTACTTTCAGATTAAATCTTTTCGAAGTATGAAAATTTTTAGGTATAGGCTAGTTTCCATAGATAGTATATACAACATGTATTAGTTGAGCGTTTCGTGTGTCAGAAAGACTTAGTCAAAAAAAAAAATCTTAACTCTTTTTTGTGTAAACTGGTCTAATCGGCGTCTTTATTTGAGCAATGTTTCAGATCGAAATTTGAAAAAAAAATGGTCATATTAGTAATAAGAAGCACTAAGTTGCAGCTCATAAGCAGATAGACACATCAGAATGTTCTCTCGCCAGAAGAAAAACAGAGACAATTTCTTTTTAATGTTGATCTACATTCCTTACTTATGCATGTCTAACTGAATAGAAAAATGATCTTCCGAAGGAATCTTCATGTGTCAAATAGCTTTTCGACCGAGACATTATGCTTTTGACGAGTATTAATGAGTAATAGACAAATCTAGAATGGTTTACTACTTCCGAACCTTCATTCTCGAGATATCCAGGGGTGTCCCACCCCAAATGTTGTAAAACTTTCTTTGTTTCCCAGCAAAATTTCAACTTTTTTTCGTTTTGTTTTGCTCACTAAATCTCAAAACAATCTCGACCCCCCACCCCAAAATCAAGTCTCTTTTAGAAAAGTTGTGAATCAACTTCCTAGATGATCGTCCCCCCAATCTTGGCGACCTCAGGACACCCCTGCAGATATCAAAATTTAACTGAATTTTTCAATTGAAAAAAACTGTGACCTCCCCTCAGGTCATGTGGAAAATCCTTTTCGAGTTTCAACTTCAAACTTTGCACAAACAAAACTCTTGATGACATTAGTTGGTTGTACAACAAATATTTCCTATCTGCAGATGTAATTATCTAAACCAAAGTTGCTTTTATATATGAGAGAATTTCGAATATTCAATATCTCAGCATCTGAAGTACTAGTAAATTTACAAATAGCTCAATGAACTAATGTCATTAAGAACTTTGTTTGTGCAAAGTTTAAAATCGAAATTCAAAAGTCAATTTTCCACTTGACCACACCTTTTTACTAAATAACCTAGTAAAATTTCGATATCTCAAAAATGAAAGCTCGAAAAATTAAACCATTCTAGCCTATTCTATTCCTTTCTAGCACTCATCAAATAAACATAGTTTCTCCCGAAAAAAACAATTTGACATCTAGAGAAATTCTTTTGTCAACTGAGTGCTTTTGACTCATAACTAGATCATTACAGTCTATTAACTTTCAAAAGACCAATAAAAACAAATGAAATTTATTTTTTATTCTTTTAGTTCCATTCGTAAATATTTATTTATTGGATACTGTAACTGGTTCATTAAAGCTTTCTCATACACATAAACGTGTTAAATCACCAGTACATGTAGTTCTTGCTGAAAATTGGATTATCGTGAGTTTAAATAAAAATTATGATAAATGAAAAAAAAAAAAAACAAAAAAATTTTTTTCTATTAGTATACATATTATAATCAACGTTATCGTCGATATGAAGCTGTTAGTTCATCATTATTTGAAGGACCAGCACAATATAATTATTCAACATTTTCATCTTTTGATCCTATTGAACCAGTTGTACAATCAAAAGCCTATATATTACCATATGGCGTCAATGCTATTCAAGTAACAACAACTGAAAAAGGCATAACATCAAGAGATATAATTAGTAAGTCAGGAGAGAAGATGTAAACAGAAAGGATAGATGATATAAATTTCTAGTGGCAGCACCTAATGGAATGCTTATTGAAATACCTTGGATATTATTTGATCCTCGACGACCACTTGATTTAACACCAATGGATAGGTAAAGAATTTTAAAAAATATATTTTATTTTTTGTAATAAAATAAAAAACATAATTTTAGAGAAGAAGGTTTGATTATGTATACACCAGAAATAATGGTTAATTTTGAAAGCGTCATTAATTATTATAAATATGTTTATAATATACGTGGTATTCATACAGTTGCTACTGGTCTTGAATCAACATCTGTTGTATTTGCATATGGTCTTGGTACGGTATAATAAGAAATAAAAGTTTTTTTGTATAATAATTTTTTTTTTAAATTTAGATTTATTTTTTACTCGTGTTTTTCCATCACGTTTATTTGATCAATTAAAAGATGATTTCGATTTTATGTTTATTGGTTGGTCAACTGTAGCGTTTGTTGTTGGTTCATTTATAGCAAAACGTTTTGCTGCTATTCATCAAACAAAAAAAGCTTGGAAATAAATTATTTTCAGTCATTCCAAATGGACTTTTTTTTTTTTTAGGACAAAAAAAGAAAAGTATTTGTTCTTGTTGTGTTTTTTTTTCTTTTCTTTTTTGTGTTGATGTACAGCGACAGATTTTCATGGTAGTTTAAGATTTTACAAAAAAAAAGAAAACAAAAAAGTAATTCTACCATTAACCAATTTCTGTTTCTGGATCTATTTCGTTTTTTCTTTGTAATGTATGTTTGTTGATGAATCTCGGCTAAGGGAACATGACTGCGTAGATAAATATCATTTGATTAATAAGGTAATAATTGAATACGAAGAGAGATGAGATGATCTGTTTAATTGAAATTTGTTATTTGATTTTACATTTTTATATTTTCAAATAAAATCTATTTGATTCTATATCGATATTAGATTTAAATTTTCTTTTTGTTTTAGATTAGTTGACGAGAATTATTATTTCTGTTAAGGAAACGAATAGATTATCTATGCTATACGAATGTCAATTTGTATCCGGTGTCGATTCGTTATCTTCTTCTTTTTTTTTAGCTTTTCTACATGCCAAGAAAATTATTGTTGACATATCTGCAAAACTTAAATCGTAATTTTCTTCAAGGATCTTCATTAGGAAAAAATATCCATGATTACCAACTTGTCAATCTAAGATAACAATGAAATTATCTGTGTTTCATCAATAGTAGAAAGTCTTTCTTTTTTCTTTATTTTAATTGACGATATTACTGAAAATAAGTTTCTAGTTAAAGTCATGACGAAGATAAAATGTTTTGACACATGTATGAAATGGAAATTTGAGTCAAGTCTATGAAGATAAGTTTTCAAATATAGTTCTCATTTTGTTACTGTTACTTGTTCTGTTATCGATGTTAACAGGAGTTTTCATCGAGAAGTGTTTTTTTTATATGTATAAATACTTGTTATTATTTACATTCTACTATCTCTTATAGTAGAAGGCCATACGTTTCATGTATTGAAATTAGTCATAATATTAAAATAAAATCAAGGTAAATGTAGGTTTCTATTTTGCTTCTCATTATATTATATATATTTTTATTCTCGATCTGCTTGTTCTGTAGAATGTCAATATTAAGTTTGTCTTTGCTTTCTTTTTTTTCTTGCTCGTTTTCTTCATTTGACTGTTATGTCTGATGACAAACTAATATTGATATCGATTATATGCGATTCGATTAGATCAAATGAATGAATGAACGGAAAGTGAATGACGAGAGAAAAAGAGAGAAAGAGACATTTCAACAAGTATTATCATCTAAGAAGATCGTTATTTCTGTGGTTAGTATTATCATTATCATCAACGTTCTCGTCGCTGCTGTTGTTGTTGTTGTTGTTCTGTTGAAGCATACAAAAAAGAGTACTATACTCTGTTGCAGTCTATCATCAAAACTTGACGCCTACACATATTAGTGAAACCGATTTTCTTCTTTCTCTCGTCCTTTCTACAATAGTCTTTTTTCTCCGATCGATTGAATCAACGAAGTGTCTGACTGGTTGACTCACCGACGACGACATGCAAAGGTCGTCGTTCTCTTTTCCTGCTTCTACCATCGCTGATGGTAGCAACTATTATTATTTTTCTCTCCTCTACCGCAGATGGCTAGAGTATATATTTGATTTATGTCGTATGTGATGGTGCGAATATGCCTTCTGTGCACATTACTACCTTGAGTCTTCTGATGGGATTGATATAACTAAAGAATAAAAGCGAAAGAGTGAAGGTTGGTGATTACTTTTTGAAATTCTTATCGAACAGAGAACGAAAAAAAAAGTTTTGACGTATACACTCGGTTTTTTTTCTTCTCGCATTGACTTAAATTGGCCCTATTAATTTAAAGATTTTTTTTTTTGCTACATATTATATTCAGGTAAGCATAAGTGATGACAATATATCCTGAAGCGTTTCCTATCCATTGTGACGAGGTTATTTTTACGTTTATCACTTCCGTATTTAAACAAATATTGGTAATAAAACAAAGAAGAAATAGTTCTGGAATTTTTCCTCCTCGATTGAAAGAAACATCTACCAAATGTGCAATGGTCGATTTGATTAGATAGATAAAGAGAGAGAGAGAGAAACAAAAAAAAGAAGAAAAATGACTTCGAAGATACACCGTATGAAAAGCCACCCTAATAACACTAAATAAAAAAGGAAAAAAAAACTATGCGTATTCCCTAAGCGATCATATATCTCTTATTCTCATTTTTTTCCTTTCGTGTTTCTTTTTGCCTCTTGATTGAACAAGGACACAAGGTAATATTCATGATCACATAACGATTTCTATTCGTCTTTGTTTATAGATAACAAAACCTCCATCATATTTGATGATGATGACGTTCATCAAGTATCTTACTCTTTTTTCTACTAACAATATTCAACGTCAACGGTATTGAACAACAACATCCTCGTCATCATCATCATCACCACTCTAGATCGAGAAAGCAAATATAAACTCTTAAGTTATCTCTCTTTCGCTCGCTCTTCTCTTGTCTAATTACGTAAGTGACTCTTATGCTTCTTATTCTTATTCTATCACCAGAAGAATAATGATGTTTCTCTCATTCATATATATACATATATATATAAATGTTTATATAGAACAAAATGGGTAATATTGATAGTCGAAATGAACGATTTTACAATCTTTGTGGTTTGGGTAAAGCACATTTAATTGAAAAAATGCTAGAAAGTGATCGAACACTTAATACAATCAATGTTAATTGGGTTGCATTTGAAACACAATCAACACCGTTACTTATTGTAATAAATATATATGTTTATATATATATTTATCATATATTTATTCGTTATTTTTATTCTAGGCTTCAGCGAATGGACACGATCTTGTTGTTGAAGTTTTATTACGAAATAATGCAAAAATAACTATAAAAGATGCTCGAGAAGCGACACCACTTCATCATGCTGCTCAACGTGGCTATACAGAAATAGCTAAAAAGCTATTACATGCTGGAAGTGATGTTAATGCTCGAGGTTGGCCTATTGAACATTTGTTTTTTTTTTCTTCTTATTTTTTAATAATTAATTAACATATCTTAGATAAACTCGGTTGGACACCATTAATGAAAGCATGTTATTTTTGCAATCCGGATATTATTTTAACATTATTAGAAGCCGGTGCTGATATTGATGCTGAAACTGAACAAGGTCGTACAGCACTTCATGAATTATGGTATATTAAAAAAAAATAAAAAAACTACTTGTATAAAAAAATTAAATAAACAAAAATATGATTTTATTTTAGTCGATCACCACCACGATTCAGTTCATCATCATCATCATCATTAGTAAATAACGGTGGAGCAGATAATGAAGCAATCTTAGCTGAAATAGCTTGTATGTTAATTGAAGCTGGAGCTGATGTTAATAAAACTGATCATGATCATTTTACACCATTAATGTATGGTATGTTAAATTTTAAAATAAATGTTTTTCTTAGAAAAGCAAAAAAAAAAAATTGTTTTTAATACTTTTTTTAGCTGCTTTTCATAATCATCCAAGTGTTGCCCTTGTTTTACTTGAATCAAATTGTGCAGTTAATAAAACTGATAAGCAAGGTTGGACTGCACTTCATTGGGGTATTGATCGTGACCATCCAGAAATAGTTCAATTATTAATTGATAAAGGCGCTCGTACAGATATTCTTAGTCATCGTGGTGAATCAGCTGCATCAAGAGCAAAATCTATTCGTGTTAAAGATATTGTTAAACATATTAAACGTTATTCAACGTTATCATTATCTTTAACTGATATGAACAATATTCTTCATCATGGGAATTCATCACCATTAAGTTTATCACCAACAGAAATTGAAAAATTAAAAAAATTTACTTCTAGTATGTCGATGACAAATGTCGAGAATACTAAACCATTAATCTCATCAACATCAGCTATACGAGCCTTAAGTTCAACAGACGTTTAATAATTATGTTTTATGTGTTTTGTCATTGATTTATTATTATATTTTCTCTGTATCTTTTGCTTGTTTCTTCGGTTTTGTGTGTGCGTGTGTATGCATTGTTCGGTAGAATAGAAAGAAAAAAAAGAATCAAAGAAATCAACTTTAAAAAGTTATGACAAGAATATTCAGTATTTAGGTGAAATTAGAAATATTTAGGATGAAATTTTTTTTTTTCATTTTCGGTTAATTTTAAAAGAATGTCATCATTATACATGCTGCGTTTTTTTTTCTATTAAAATCCAAATTCTATTAAAATAAATGATAAGACTGAAAAAAATTCTTTGATAATTTTATCTGTAGACATTTGGATTGTGGACTATGATATTTATTTATAACCACACATTTCTCGTCTCTTATTGGTGTTTTATATATCGTTCAGATATTTGTTATTTATTCTTATGAAAGAAAAAAGAATATATGTGTACGTATGTATATTTACCAAATTTATTGATAAACCTTGTTGAAAGGATTGCATTAATAATGTTTATTCACTGTCTTGTATTTTATTCAATATCCTGATTATCTTGTAGCAGATATTTTTGCCCTTCTCTTTTGTTGAATAAAGCATCTTGTATCTATTTATCAGTTATGTTTTGCCTTGAGGAATAGGCAGATGGAAAGATTTAATTAGTATTCAAGGATAAGAGATTTTATCGAATTGAGATATCATAAAATGTATTGAATTTTTTTTAATTAAATTTGTACTGCTAGCATGTTATCAAAAAAACAAATAATAATATAAAACCAAAGTCACGAAATCTATTCGAAAATAGTAGACTGTTCGTAATTGAAAAAGTTTCTTCTACGGCTTGAAATGTTTGGTTTTTTTCTCATCTAAATTATTATACAATCATTCTATGAAGACTAATATTTAAATAACACATCCTTCAAAAATGTTACGTCCTTCGTCTTTTTCTTATGAAAGCAATCATAATAGGATTTTTGTTTTACAAATTTCGGAAGCATTATGATGTTAGAAACTTAACTTTTCGTAACTATAGATACCTGTTGTTTCATCGGATTGTCATGAAAAATTCTAAAACTAGCTCATAAAATTGTGCGCTAGTGTGATTTCTACATTTACAATTTGATAATACCAAAGATGATAAACAGCAAGTTCTAAACAAAGATGCACCAAATCCTAATTTTTTACGCTAAAGATCGTGCATATACGGTACTAAGAACCGTCAATATTAGCCTATTTTGATTGGTTTATCTGATATTATTGCCGTATTTAATGAAATATGATTGAAAAGTAGTGCAGTTGATGATTCTAAGTAATGCAAGTCTACAGTTTTTGATGTAAAAAAAAAATCGTCATTGTTGTATCCGTGCCTATAAAGTTGTTCACTACAGAAAATTATTTGTTTTCAACAATTTCTTAGGAACAACTAAATCGTAGAATATCTTCTTAACATCATGCCAATCATTCACACTAGAGACTTTCGATAGAAAATTTTTGTAATATGTTCTACATTTATTTAGACATACATAATACATTTCATCAATATAAATAACTTAATTAATAATTAAAAAAATAAAATTTTTCGGTTATTTATAGCAAAATATTTGAATAATTAATTATTTCTGCTTTTTTTCTTCCTATGTTAAAGTTTAAAAAATTAATATTTATTTATATTCTTTATCTGAGAGTCAACTTTCTATTGAAAAAAAAAGTGATTTGACCAATCAATCTAATCGCATGATTGTAATTAATCTATCTTTATAATCTAAATATTTCAACACCACTTACCGATATGTTGACAAGTATCTTTACATACAAATCTTTTCTGTCGTGTCGATAGATATGATGCGACAACCTATTTCTTTTTTCACTTCAACATTATTTAATTATTTCTTCAATTTATCTCATTAGAAATCAACGAAAGAGAAAAGTGATTATTATCATGTGTGCAATAAGACAAATTGTTCATCATGATTTTTCTGACATTATGTTTAGTGATCTTTCACTTGTTATATCATCATCGTGTTATTATGACATAGCTTGTTTGAATATGCTGATGGACACGGTTTATTTAAAAGATGATTGAAAATTTTCTGGATCACTAAACAGAATCAAAACAAACAGTAGAATATATATGTTCTATCTTTTATAGATTTCTATGATTCGTTTGTTTTTCCAAAAAACAAAACCATTAATCATTAAATTAGCATTACGTATGTCTTCTACTGATCAATCAAATCGACTGCATTCATTTGGTACTAATGAAGAAGATCCAATCTATGAAGCAACTGTTCACACGATTAAAAGCCTTTCTCCATCAATCAAACAATTTTATCTCTCCATTAATGATCCATTGAAAACATTTCATTTTCAATCTGGTATGTTTCTTGACTTTTATCTTCCACCAACAATAACATCGATTATAACTGGATATTCAATTTGTAATTCACCATTAAATTATTCTAAAACAAATCTTATTGAATTAGCAATTAGAGAAACTGATTATCCACCAACAAATTATATGTTTAATAAATGTCAAATCAATGAGAAAGTTCATATTAAACCTGGTGGCGATTTTTTTTATCAATCTTCAACAACAAATAATGATTCAATTCTTCTTATTTGTGCTGGTATTGGAGCTAATCCAATAGTATCTATTCTTCGGCATATTCTCGATTTATATTCTTCAAATGTCTCACAAATAATTCCACATCGTGTGGAATTTTTTTATACAGCAGCTACAAAACAAGATCTTGTATTTCGTGATAGTATCGATTTATCATGTGAACAAATGATAAACGATAATATGTTACGAACAAATTATTTTGTTACGAAAGAAATTAATGATGATATCCAGATAGATAATCGACGTATAAATACAACAGATTTAAAACAAGCTATTCAACGGCTTGAAAAACCTGTTACTGCTTATATATGTGGTCCGTCACCATTTATTGATTGGACAGAAAATGTTTTAAAAGAATTGAATGTAAAAAATATTTTATATGAAAAATGGTGGTAAAACTTATTGTTTTTCAATAAATAAAAAATTTCATAAGTAATTTTTGTATTCTATATACTATGTCTTTTATAATAGATATTGACTAATCCGTCACAACTGTTTTAGTCCTATTAAACAATTTTTTTTATGTTCAGTCAAGCAAACATTTGCAAAAATTTGTTCTCTCTATTTTTTGTCAAAAAAACTTCGATGAATTATTACTTGAGTGTAACAGAGAGGAAGAACTCTGATGAGAGAAGCTCTACTGGCACTCAACTTCCTTTTTCCTCTTTTCTTACTCATATATATTCATTTTCTATGCACCGCTGTAGCTAATTTGAAAATCGCTACCCCGTTTTTCTTTTTTCTTCCGTTTTCAGACTTATTCTTTTTTATATATATATAGAAGAAAGAGAACTATGCACTCATCTATTTTATCATATCTTTAGACATTCATGCACCAAGGTTTCTTTTTCTTCAGCTTTTTTTTATATCTTTTTATTCTTCATCAGTAGTATAAAAAAAAGAAACGAGCAAAAGAGTAAGAGTCAACTAACCGGTCAACGATGTTAAGATAGTGTTCATCATCGCCATAATAAAAGCAGAAAGGCAAGACGGTTTCTTTTCTGTATAGAGTGCTTTATTATTTTTGTTCGTGTCTTTATTCCCTTGCTCCTCTTCCATCTGTTCTCTTAAATGTTGCCAATAGACATAGTATGAGCTGAGAAATAAACAAACATATTCTTGAACAACGTATCATCTTCTATATTATGCAATAAAACATAGCATGAGTCAAGCTAGTTATCAACAATCTTCATCAAACTTCGATCATTCTGATGCCTGTATATGAGGCAATTATTCTGTTGGATCAATACAGCAGCTGTCACCTTTTACACAATCAATAACATACATTTTTTTTCTTACTTCTTTTCATCTCTTCAGTCGAATAGCCTCGTTAATATATATATATATATAAAGAAAAATCTGTGCTTTTCTTTTTCTTTTATTTTTTTTCTTCGATCTTGAGGTTTACAAATTCGATCATCAATTATAAATAGTAACAAAACAGGAATAATAGCGCGATGTGCTTTTCTTCCATTCATATTGATTGACAAAGAAACGAAGTTTTTCCCTAAGGTATGAATTTTCGATATAATTTATAAGTGTCTGTAAAAAAACAAAGAAACGGAAAGTTAGTCATTCCAAGCTTCTTTCTCTTCACTGATTCTAGTCAGAGACAGACGTCTGTACCGAGAGGGATTAAGAGAAAAGAGGTCGAGAAAGTTACTAGAGCGGAAACAATTTCTTGTCGAGCGACCAGAAAGTAGCATGTGGAGAACGACATAGAAGACGACGAACGGACTAAAGAGAGAAAATCTACAATTAATAGGAAAAGAAGCATGGTTGGTAGCGGTTACAAGAGAAAAGAAGTAGACACGTCGAATATTTATTATGATTATGAATGATAAATACTAGACATACTGGGGTGAAAGAGAGAGAGAGAGAGAGAGAGAGGAAAAAAACGCCTCATCTCTTATTGCTCGTCTTTTTCTTTAATAACTAGAAAGCAAGAACAAACTGCCACCTTCTCATTCTCTCTTTACGTTGCTTTGGTAAAGTGTGTGAAGTCGTTTGTTTTCTATTCGACAGGTAGTATATATGCATAGTTGTGATTAATAATGAGAATAGTAAATTAAAGTTAATTAGAAAAACAACTGCTTATATTATTCATTGTGAAATATATTAAATTATATTAATAATAGTTGCTAATACATAGAAGATGATGTATCATACTGTTGTCTTGTACATTAAGAAGAAAAGTGACAGACTTTACACTTAAGGGAAAAAATGTGCGTGATAGTCATATGATCATCTAAATAGGAAATGAAATATTTTTAATGCGTGAACATGCAACATTCCTTGATCTAACTAATCAAATGCTTAGAAAAAAATGACATTTTTTTCGTTCTCTTTCTCTTTTATATTATTCTATTTGACAACCGTAACAGTTTTTATTTTATTTTATTTTAATCAAAATTTCATAGAGCATATATACATATATGGATATTTAAAAAGATGCATTTTTACTCGTATATCAGCATGTGTTGTTGATATTATAGACATTCAGTAAGATTTTTATTGACAAGAAAAAGAGTAAGAAAAAAACAGTCTTAAATTACTAGACTGACGTTAATATATAAAGCTTTCGGAAGAAGAAACTGAAAGATGTATATATATAAATATTACTGTTATCGTTTGACGATGATTCAGTGACAACGGAGTAGAAGCCGTGTCATATTTCATCTCTTCGTTTCTTACCATCAATTGGCAAATCATAGCCTTGAGTATTGCCTGTTTGCTTGTCTATATAATCGAAGATCTTTGGTATACAATTGAATCGTAAAGAGGATTGAAAAGCGGAAGACAAAAAGAAGTATGGCAAGCAGTAATAGTAAGGCAGAAAAAAACCTACGCTCCACTAACACATACTCATATACACTTATATTTGTATATAGACGTATTCTCGTTTATAGTCAATCTAATCAATTTCGTTGTCTTGCAAAATAAGAAAATAGAAAACGAGAAAGTAGAAGTTAAAAGAGACCTAGAATGATGTTAAAAGATGTTGTGTAGAAAAAAAAGGTAAGCATAAAACAAGTAAAAGCTTAGATAATAGCTGTCATTAGTTAATGTCAACTATAGAGAAGTAGTAAATCTTTCGTTGTTTCTTCTTTAAGATGGTCAATAGTGATGGCATAAGACGTTTGTCTATTTGCCGCTGCTGATTGATCCACTTACAATCGCTTAGAAAAGGTCTGGTGATAGTAATTGTATTTACAATACCGTTTGTCCTGCCTGTTTTTGTCTGCTTATGTATGTGTCTGAGAGTTGAGCTAATTTGCGAAGATAATTCCTGCTATTATCAAGATAACGCTTCTACACATATACATGTATTCATCGCCATCAATTCACTAACGGTAATATATCTGCAAGAGAAATAGTCTAGATAGTAACATTCGATAAGAGTAGAAGAATGATGAAGAAGGTTCTTCTTTTTTTGATGACGTCAAGTCAAGGTGAATCGTAAGTTAGTTATGTTGTGCAACTTTTCAGCTTGTATAATTTCTCATCAATGAAGCATTCACACTGACTTACATTGATGTTCAAAGTGATGATATGATGATGATAAGAAATGGCAATGAGGCCGATTGGTTCAAATGAGTAGGAAGGTTAAATGTTAGGCGTATAACCACCCTTTTCCTTGTCTCATTGAAGAAATAAAAAAAAAGAATCGGAAGTCAATTCAATGCCCATCCTATCAAGACAATCTATACCCTAGAGTAAGTGATTGACTATTATTGTAGAGATTCTTATTCAAACAAGAATACATAGTCTTTAAATGCTTCTGGTATCAATTAATGACATATTGAATATACGTATAAGTGCATAAACGAACATCAAAATTTTCCTAAGATTTCCCTGTTTATCACAAAGAAAAACATGTCAAAAGTCGATCATTATGATGTTAGACTATATCTTCATTTGTCTTTTTCTCATATTCGTTTTACTCACGTAGACACACATGTTATTCTTGTGTATTTGTATGTATAGACTCTCCTATCTCAACATGATGTCTTTTTTCTATCGATAGTAGTAGTGATGGTGAGATTCGTTGACGCAAATTGGCTACAACAAACGACGTCATTGGGATATTAATATTCTTCCTTGCTCTCTTTTTCTTCTTCTTCTTATTCTACTACTACTTCTTCTTCTTCTCTTTTGGTCTCTTCTTCTATTATCATTTGACATGTACACATACACTTACAAAGAAGCTTTTGCACGCATACATTCATACATACGGAAGACACAATGGAGATAAATGGACAAGATCAATGCGCTTCCGCAGTCATATCTATTATATGCTACCAACAGTATAAAAATACATAGATAAAGAAAAAAATAAGTACAGCCATTCTTACGGTGAGTTTATATTTTGATAATAGAATTAATGAAATAAAAAATATCGAGAAACTATTATTAATATTCTTCAATAAATCTTCTTGTTTCGTTAATATTTTTAATTCATAAGATCAGTTGAAAAATCAATTTTCCAATATACGTATATTCTCGCATTTATTATAAATTAATCAGTGAACCATGAAGTACAATATTAGCTTGCTTTTCACCTTTTGTATACATATGTTAATGATTGTAAAATGTTTGCGTTCTTTTCTTTTTTTTACCTCTTTTTTCTTGCTCTCATCTCATTACTTTTTATTTTTTTATAACTCTTTTTTTTTCAGCCACGAATTGACACGTCGATTTTTTTCTTCAACCTATCATATTCTTGGCTCTTTTATCTTCTTTGATATTAATCAACAACTATAAATTAGAATAAAACTTCAATTGATCGTTTTGTCTTGTTCTTTTTCTCAAGTTTACAACATTTTTTATATTGTACTACATCGAATAGAAGCATTCTATTTTTCTCAAGGAGTATAACAAACAACCTTGAATATACAAAATCATCTTTTAATAACTTTCAACTTCATTATTGAATCCATCAATATATTTCTTTCAACAGAACAAATAAGTATTAGAACATTGCAATACAATAAAGGTGTTCTAGTAAAACAAAACCCAACATTCGGTATACCTTGACACAACACAACCACAGCGATAACAAAAACCACATCACCCAAATAAGCATTCATTATTTGCAAAATATAAGGTAAGACACAAAAAAAAAAAATAAGAATATTGCAAACACTAATGACGTTAGATGAAAATCTGTCACTTGTTTATATGTCACATTTTTAATGGTAGCGATGATAATCGATAAATTAGAAAAACAAAATTGAAGATCAAAAACTATGACACATTTTTTTTTCAAAGTCGTTAATCATCAATTGAGTTTGATTTTTATCTCCTGTCGGGTACAATTACTTGAAGATTAGAAGAAACGAACGAAAAAACGCCAATAGCCGACCTCGCATATTTTTATTCGTTAAAATATTAATAGAAATTGGCATATACATACACATACATGCACATATACATACATATGCATATAAAGTATTTCTCACGAGCATTGAAATTCGAACATCGAGAGGTATCTATCAAATATAGAGTAGTGACCTCTATCGTTTGTCTCATCAATCACACATTATTATTTGAGCCACTATCATATTCTGGTCTCGTTTATTTTAGAACAAGACAAACGTATCATTCCATTCATCAATTTACGATTGACGAATATAAAAAAAACAACAAAAGTCTAAATACGAGAAGAATATCCGTAAGTATTATTTTTGTCTATTGTTATTTCTGTTTCGAACAATGTATAAGCACGCGTCGATGGATTAAGATATAAGTGCAATAGAAGATCAAAGAGATAGAAATGTATTTGTGTTTATCCTAACTTAAAAGTTCATTTTAAAAATGAGTTTGAATATGTCTAATCGAATTGTAGCTTGCATAAATAATATTTGAGTGTCTAAATGATATATTAAGTGGAATGTCATCAACCGCAACTGTACTTTTCGCTTGACCTATACTATTAAAAGTATAAATATATATATATATGTATTGTTGAAGATGATACATTGTTTGGTTACGTAATGAGAAACCTACTCAATCAATGAATAGCACCAGATGTGTATGTGTTCGTCCAAGTGCATTGATTTATATTGCAATTAATTTCTTCGATCAATCGATCGTTGTCCAGATAATTTTAAACGATATTAGGCTTGTATGATCTGTGAGAATCTATCGACAGCTTGTACTAGCATATCACCTTCACTGATTGTAAGACAAACGAGAGAAAAAAAAAGTTATGACGTTATATTAATACTCGCGTCTTATACTTTTCTTCTTTCTTTACTGTTGATCGTTTGACTCTCGCTTTTTTTTTTTGTTGGGCACTGTACAACAATTGCCACTGTTAATGTGACATACATCCATCTATCGTTTGGTGTTTTTTCTCTATCGCGTACATATATACATACGTACGATTTGTATCTTTCTTTTCTATCCTTCTTATTCATTCATTCATATATTCATTCATATCGTTCTGCGCATTGTTGTCACATTTACATCTAACTTAATCATCCACAGAGTAGTTTTGTGATTCATTCATTTCTCATCTTTGATATCGATTACATTGGAAAATATTTCTAGTTTAATTCACACAAACATTGAAGGTAAGATAATATTTCACTTTATATATTTTTGTGGCTTTTTCTTTTTCTTCTCTTTCTTCTGTCCATGTGCATAACATAATAGAAAATGCTTTGTATTCACTTGGACCTTATCGTTGATAAAAAAAAAGGAATGTTTATTTATTCGATAAAATAAGCCAAAAAAATGTGCATTAGTAATGTTAGTGTTAGTAGTGAAAGAAAAGATATACAATATAGATTTGATATATGTATATATATATATAGCATTGTGTAAGATCACCATCTTGTATAAATGTGATATCTATAAACTAAGTATTGATTTTGCGGGTTAGATCAAGATTGTCATTCATCTTATCCTTTCTATTCTACTGGGAAATATTATAATCTATCTAATAGTTCGTTTTTGTTTTTTTTTTTCGAAAATTCTCTTGAGTATGTTCTTCGGCACTTTTATTCTCTTCTATGAAATTAGTCATCCATGATGAGTAAGTCGACATTTACGCATATATATTTTTTTTAATGTGCCATCTGCGTCACATCGTATGTCTTCAAAAACAATCATTTGAAGAGAAGAATAAAAAGTGTGTGTATGTTCTTTTTATTCCTTAGTTGATTATTTCACTGTAAACGAGTAAGTTCTGAAGGTTGTTTTTTTTTTTGTTCGAATAGGTGTAGGAATGTTTCTTTTAAAATGTCAGTTTTTTTTTTTTACGAAAAATTTTCTTGTATATATTTCCCGTTCCGTTTTCTTCTTTTCACGTTTTGAAGATGACAAAAGGAAATGTCCGACGGGGTACCATCTGCGCATTCATTTTTTTTTTCAATATACATGAGAAAAATGGATATAGACTAGTGATCTTGGGCGAACAACTGTCGAGATGAAACTAAAGTGACATTTGTCAGCAATAGAGAGGATATTTTAACAATTAAACAATTCGAGCTGTGACCCATCAGAATATTTGTTGTCAAGGTCCACAGGCGATATTTTTCCAGGTCTAATTCAAATATGGCATAAAAATAATGGACATACTGTTCATTGTCAAGCACAAATAAAAAGAGAAGCAAAGAAAAAAGCGTTTCTTTTTAAGTTCAAACGAAATGATCGTCTTTGAAAACAGAAATGAAGTGTTCAAATTTGAAGTGTGATGAAAATATCCTTTTGTGTCGAAGTTAGTTAGATGTATATATACTTGACTTTGGTTTTTTTTTTTTTTGTCTTTTTCATTTGATGACAACACATAAATTGAATGAAATCTCCCTTCATATCAATATATATACGCCACTGATTGAAATGATCCCATTTTTTTATATATTGTTAAGAGCATCAACCGCACTTATTGACTTGACCATATCTATTGTAATATTGCACTATAGGTTGTGAGAACAAAAAAATGCGACACAGGGGGTATCAACCAGGTGACCAGCAGTTGACCTTTGCCATCAACAATCACCACATGCCTCTCTCTCTCTCGCTCTCTTTTGTGTACGCTTTCGTGTACAGTCTAATTGACTTCCGCAATGGGTGTGTGTGCATGTGTGTCCACATAGGAGGGTGGGCAGATAGGAGAAAAAAAGAGTAAAGATTAATCTTGTACATACGACGTCAATAGATTTAACGAGCAACCCGAAAAGCTAATCGAAATTCGATAAAACTACTGAATGTATACAGAAGTTGTGTCTTTTGCGTTTCATCTTTCATAGTAATAGAGAATTAAGAATATTTCTTATGTGAAAAATTTTTTTTTTGATTGCTTACGTATATTCAACGACAGACATGTTCTCAGACAATTGATGGCAACACCTCACGCACTAACGCTTACATATATAATCATACATACGCTTCCCTATAATAATGAGAATAAGAGAATAAAAAAAAAAAAAGAAATGAGAAATGTCAATTGTTTTATATATTTTTATATGCTTATATCATCAATTCTACAACCATCATTGACGGTATTTGATCTAAGAGTGTTAGCATTGAAAAAGCTTGATTTATTGACAAGAGACGAAAAAAGAAAACCCTCATTTGTCAACAAATCTTTTTATCTATTCATTTATCTTGATGTGATATGTCTACGTATGTCGAAGAATACAAATATAAAAATCTGTTTATATGTCTTACTTTCAATCATATTCTCTATTTTTTTACACGAGAGAGAGAGAGATAAACAACATTAGATACTTCTATTATATAATTCTGTCGATTCCGATACTCGAAAATCATTGGTTCTATGATATTCAATGTTTATGTCTTAGACAAGGACGAATGTATGCACACATTTGTCAACACATAGACACTTGTTGTATTTGTTGCTTGCTTGTTATATGTCTACGCAGATGGTTCATTATACATACATCAATTGATAAAATAAATCTCGTTTAACATTACAACTAAGAGTAATCATTCCAAAATATGTTGCCTTCAATTTGCATAAGAACAACAACAACAACAATTAATTTTCTCCCTTGGTTTTTTTCGGCATACTTGGGGGTTCTCAAATTACTGTGGGCATAATGTGAAAAAAGCAATGTCCGTCGCCACCCGCGAGCACCATGTAACTCAATCGCACAATTGATTGTACCACATCATCATTACCGCTATTAAGAAAAATGAAAAATAAAATAATTACAGAAAAGAAAAAAACAAGGTGTATCAATTTTTTTGCAGCTATTTTGCGTCGATTAGTTGATGAAAACTAAATGTCATTCTATTTTTCTATTATCAGTTCTTTCTTTTTTTCTATTCCAAGTAGAAAAGCTAGCGTATCAATGAACATCAAAGTGATGATGACGTTGTGTCCTCTTTTTTCTTTTCTATTTTTTACGCGGATGCAAGTTAGTTATGCTAGTAGAACGCCTGCCGTACGAACTAAAAAAAAAAGAAAACTGAGTGCGAACAAATGCCCGAGAAAAAAGTGATGATGTGTAAAACAAGAGAAGAGGAGAGAAAGAATTCTCTTCTTCCGTTGCTTCTTCTTTGTCGTCGTCTTTCCTTCTGTTTTTCGTCGCCATCGGTCGGTCGGTCGGTCGTTGTTCGTGAGTCGTCCTCTTCTTTTTTTTTTTTTTAACAACGACACAAAAAAAAAGAAAGAGAAGATCCCACTACTATTACAGTTGCTGCTAACTTTGACATTTGAAAATTGTTTTCCTCGCTTGCTCGCTCCTTTCTTGCTCTCTTGTGCTCACTATTCTCTTCATTTTTTTTCTTCTCTTTTTCTCACCAGCGCTTGGCGAACGAGTTTTTTGCTCTCTTTCTCTCGTTCTCGGTGTAATGCAGATAGAATAACGACTGCAATACGGACTACTGCCACCTTTCTTTTTTTTTTACTTGCTATTTATGTGTGTACGTCTTATGATTGTCATTAGAAAAACATTTTTTTCTTAAATACATCAACTCCTAAACACGCAAAATGGGTTGTTCAAATGCTCGTTTATTAGTACAAACATCATTATCTGAACCAAATGCAGCAACAAATTTAAATATGAATAATCCTTTGAATCCATTACCAACAACAGGCACAACATCCAATGAAACATCACCAATTGGTATTGTTACCGATACAAATAATTCAACAACACGAATGCACTTAACAGGAGTTGATCTTGTTGTTGAAAGAAATGGATCCTATACACTATTACTAACACCGAAAACTCATAAACAGTTAATGCCCTATGTATTGCGAAAAAAACGATTTCGGTAAGAAAATTAATGATGATAAACTTGATTGCGTTTTTATTCATCCGATGAATGAATAAGAAGAAAAGTGAACTATATATATATATGTATATATACATATATGTATTGTGGTCGTCGCATATGCGTGCTCACACGCATAACGTATTGTTCGTCAATCAAATTAGGAGTTCGAGAGCCGAAGAATACGCAAGGAAGAAGAATGATTCGTGTGTAATGCTTCACATTTATTTCAAACTCACTTACTCGATGCGCGAGCGCTTAGGCGTGTGTATGTGTATATACAAGGACCCACTCAAGAAGAAAATAGAGAGCAAAGTAATATAAGGAAAGAATTGTGTGTTGTCAGCACTGAAATAGAATCGTCAGACAATGAATAGTATCACAACAGACGTATTGTCTTTCCCTCTTCTTTTTTTTATTTCTTGAAGAATGAACACATGAAGCGTCTATGCCACATAACCGTTATCAATCATATAAAAAGTTTTTCTTCTGCATGATTGATATTGTCGCCCTACTATATAAGACGAAATGCCTTTTGGCAAAAATAAAGAGAAAGGCCGTTTCCTGGCCCATTTTTTTCCTTTATTGCTGGTCAACAATTGTATTGGCTAGAATAAGCCTTTAGGCTTTGAAAGATATGTTTATATAAATAATACTTGAATATTAAAAAAAAAATCGGAGATTTCTGTTCGGAAAGAAAAGTAAAATTGACTATTTCCGGTAATAAGAGTATTACTAAACGAATAGATATATAACCAATGTGATTTGATTTCATACAAAAGAGAATAGTCTCTTGACATTATCACAAAGAGCAATTGTTTTTTCATGATTGATTCTCTATTTTAATGTATATACTTTTTTTCATATGACAACTATAAAAAATGTAGTTCTTCATTTTTCTTTTCTTCTATAACCTTGATTTATTACTATATAAACACAGATGTCGCTAAAATAAGAGCATTCTATGAATAATAATCAATAAATTTATATTACGACATATATTCAAAATATTTGATAAAAAGAAAAAAAAATTATCACATTCTTAAGAAAAATTAAAATAATAATATTACCTATCATTGGTTACAAATGAAATTTGTTTCACAAAGACACACATATAGAAAGAGAAAGAAAGAATATCGGTACCGTGTATCATCAGACATTTGTGTAAAAGTGCAAAAGAACAAAACGTTATTTTTTTTTTTTTCTTCTTTTCTTTAGGATTCTCGTTGATAAATCTCGCTCAGAAGAAACATCTACTGTTAATGTACCATTATCATCTTATCATTTAACAAATCAAGAACGAATCATGGAAAATGATAAAGAACTAAAATTAAATGAAAAAAAATCTAAAAAACAAACAAAAGATATTATGGAACCAACCATTGAAATTGTTCAACAAGTTGCAACCAATGAACTTGATAAAGCAAAAGCACGTTTTATTGGTGGTCGAAGTATTGATCGTGGTGATCCGGAAGATGAAAATGAAAATATTCAATCCGATGATGAAGGTATGATTGAAGAAATTATAACAACTGTTGAAGAAGATAAAGATCTTGAATGTAAAGTTAAAAAGAAAATTGAAACTAAAAAAACTATTGCACAAGATCCTGAAACACATAATAAAATAACAAAAGTTGTTAAAACTGAAGTTACTGAAATAACACGAACAATAACAATTAATGATCAACATGATCTTGAACGTGCTAAACGTGAATTAGGTATTGATGATGTTAACAAATTATTATCATCAACACAAATAACATATAATACACAACCAACAACATCATCATCATCATCATGGATTGATCAACCACGTTTAATACATGTACAAGAAAAATATTATGAACCATCAAATGAAATAGTTACATCAGGTGATTTTCCATCTGATAGTCCAATAAAACAACATTCACCTACAATTAATAATAATGAACAAGAATCTAAACAAGATCAAACATTAGCTGATGCAACAACTGTTGGACGTGGTCCTGTTATTGAAACAATATCTTCATCATCATCTCCTCAATCAATATTATTACAAAAACAACAGCCAACAACAGTTGATGAACAAAAACGAATTTCAACAAAACCAAAGAAAAAAAAATCAAGTCTTAATATATGTTCATGTACACGTAATACAACAAATGATTATGATGAAGAACAACGTAAACAAAAAGCAGCAACTATAATTGAACAAAAATCAAAACAAAAAAAGAAGGCATCAAGTACAACAGCAAATGCATTACTTACATCAACAAATCTTCAAAGTGAATCTCAAAATCAAGGTCAAAAATTAGTATCGGATGATATTAAAAAATTAATTAAAGATAAAAAATCTTTATTAATTAATTATATACATTTAAAAATTTTTTTACCATCAAAATTATTTACAACAAATGAACAAGATATAAAAGGAAGAAAAATTTCATCACGTATACTTGATTTATTACAACAGGATCGTTGTTCATCATGGAATAATCTTTTTGAACAAATAAAAAATGAATATTCAGAACAATTATCACCAAATTTATTTATACATCCAATGATTAAAACATATGAAGATTTATTTACAACTAAACAATCAAATTTATTAAATACATTTTCAACAATACATCATGAAAAAGATATTAAAAATCTTCCGGAAAATATTGATTATATAACTATTGTACAAACATATATTAATGAACGAGATCATCAACTAAATATTAGTGTTATTACTAAACCAATTGAAGATACACTCGAACGTTTACAACATCATGGACAATCTGATGAAAAAGGTTAATTTTTTTTCTGTCTATGATTAGATCATTGTCATATATATTAGCCTTGGTGTCAAGAGTTGATTGTTTTTACCCTAGTATAACATCATCTCTATATCAAAAGAAGATCTTTCTATAAGCATTTTTTTTCTTATCGTATAGATAAATCAGAGAAAAAAAAAAGAGAACAAGGAGATAATCGCTATAAGCTCTACCCAATGGATTTCTTTTTCTTTTACTATTTGCGATTGCATCATTATGCCTCATTGAATATTTAGTTGGCTGATTGCCATCACTGGCGGTTAATAGTTCTACCATTTCCTTTTGCAAATAGAATAGAGAAAGAACAAAAAAAAAAATGGTTACCCATTAGACAAGAACATTCGATCATCTTAATTATCTTGAATACAAACGTTGATGAAGATCATCATCATGAATTAATCATATCACGAGGTAAAAAAACAATAAGGACTAAAAGAATAGTGGAGAAGAAAAAAAAAAGGAAAGGATTTTTTTTGCATACATTCAATTTGACAAACGAGCGAGAGGTCATGCCGTAGTTCGAATCGATGATTGGACAAACAATAGACACACACACACACACACATTGGTGACATAGGCATCTAGACATAGGTGTTTGTTTAAGGACATATGAATAGAAAAAAAATTGATCGTTCATCGACAGTTCAATATATCGATACTATGAGATTTCGTCGGTACGTTTTGTCTAAGTGCCATGGGATGCCGCCGGGACGTTATTCTAATTCTGGTAAGTTTTAATCAGTTCGAACTACACAACAAAAAAAAAAAAATAAATAAAAAGAAACAAGTTCAACGATTTTATTCTTGAGCATTCGATTGCTTGTGAATAATCGGCCTTTACCACACTATTCTATTGATCCTTGTTCATCATCCTACTACTCATATATGTCAATATTCAGCATAGGAACGAATATGATGTATTTATACACACATATAAAAAGTATATATAGTACATTATACAGTACAAATATATGTTCAAGATTAGATAATAGTCCTACATATTCCGCTTTTTTTTTTATTTCTTTGTTATAACTGTTCGTCTATTGTTGTTGATATAACACCCATTAATCGAGTATTGTTTGAGTTCATCCGTATAAATAAATGGTGTCGCGTGTAAATTTTTAAATATTCGATGAAATATACTCCAATATTTTCTCTTGCTTGGAGTATTGGTAGGTATTTCATTAGGATAATTATTTGAATTCATTGTTATTGATTGCGAAAATCGTTGAAAATGAAGGTTAAAAAATTGAATTATGATGCCGTTGATTATTTTACCTGTTTTGATCGTTTACGTACTTACTTTCACCTTTACACACATAACAATGTTTGATGCCTAGTAATGTCTCAATTTCACTTGCATATTCTTTCATTTTTTTGCCTCTCCACATAGAACGAAGAACATTAGTCGCACAACTCCCTTGGTTTCTTTTGTATAAATATACATAAAAAACGATGGAGAGAGAGAGAGAGAGAGCGAAAGAAAAAAAAAACAGAATAATGCATTTTTAGAAATGAATACAATAAAAGAAGAAACCATTTTTTTATTCTATTTTTAGTAGTTGACGACGATCACGAAAAACAACAAGCATTAGTTCACACGAAAGATATCGACATGTCCGATAATATAAAGAAACGTTTACCTATTTATAATGAAGAACAATTAATAAAAATGCTTGCTGATATATCACCACATAGACCAATAACATTAGCTGAAGCAATAGCCTATGAATATATTCATCTCGATGATCCAAAATTAGGTTTATCAAATGATACAATTCAACGTATGAAAAATTTATTTCGTCCATTATCATATGATGATGAATCAACATGGAATTTAATACGTATTAAACGTTCAGGTCAATATTTAACTGATTTTAATCTTGCTGAAACAAATTCATTTGAAAAATTTCATTTATCACAACCATTTATATATCAATTACAACAATCATTTGAACCAAGATTTGATTTAACTGAAAAACAATTTCGCTCATTAACTGAAGCTATTTTAAATAATAAAGATGAATATTCGAATTTACAATTTAATATTGGAAGATCATTAATGCCACCTGGTGATATGAAAGAATCATCAACCAATGATTTTAGTCAATCCGATTCTGGCTATTCAGTAACAACAGCAACATATGAAAGTTTAGCAAGTAAAGTTAAGAATGAATTTGAAGCAATAAATGAACCAATAACTGTTCAATCTGATACATCAGATAAAGTAAGTTTTTTTTTTTTATCTCTTTTTGTTTTAATAATAAGATCAATGTAAGAGAAATATATTAAACGAAAAAATCAATAAATTTTTCCAGAGCATAGGTCAAACTAATAGTACATATTCAAAAGAGATCATAACGGGAACAGTTCCAGAAACAGAAGAAAATTTTGATGATAAAAAACATGATTTAATAAAAATATCATCAAAAGCAAATGTTACAACACCTATTTATATGAAAAAACGTAAATCAACTGGTTTACTTTCTTGTTTTGGAAATAAAAAAGCAAAAGCATCAATAGAACAACATAAACAACCAATTATAAAACCATCAATTACTCTAGATAATAATCAACAAATAAATATTCCTATTCAAGAAAAATCTACAATTGATTATACGATTTTACCTGATGGTAAACGTATTTATATTGATGTTTTTCGTGATCGACCTGGCCTTGATATGTCGTATAAACCAAAAGATTTCGATACTCAATTCGTTCTACCTGTTGTAAGAAGACATTAAAAATCTATTTGCATCTATTCACCTTCTCTGCACGGTTATATCCTTTTCATACCTATTGCTTATTCATCCTTGAAACCAGTTGATATACATATGTATATATGTTTACCTTGAGTAGATCATATTCGTCTGCACATTTATTCCTAATTTCCTTCGACATTCAGTAATTAGTTTTAAAAAAAGAAGTGATTTTATTCACACGTTTTTTCTCTCTCGAATATGAGACTCTATATTGATTATTTTTATTTTATTTAGACAAAATTACCCATTGAATATGAAAGATCACTCACACCTGAAAATACAGAATTACTATCAACTGCAATTGACCATACACCAATTGTAAATTTAGAAGCACGTTTACCAACTATCGAACCAATGAATATTCAATCGGAAATAATTGAAGAAAAACCACTTGTAAAATTAGATGTACAACAACCAACAATTCAATCTGTAGATGTTCAAACAAAACCTATTGAAGTACATACACCAAAAGTTGAATCAATTCATGTTCAACCTGAAATTGTTGAACATAAAACAATAGCACATTTAGAAGCACGACCAGCAACAATTGAACCAATTGATGTTCAATATGAAAAAACATCAATTGTTGTTCCATTAACAAAAACTGATGAATCAACTGTTTCAAAGCCAATTATAAATTTACATGGTGCAGGTGTAGATTTACCTAAAGTTGAACTAGTTAAACCAGAACTATTACCAACATCAGCTATAACAAAAGAAAAACATAAAAAAACAAAAGAAGTAACTACAACTGAAAAAACACCTAAAGTTAAAAAATCAACTGGTGGTTTATGTGCATCATGTTTTGGTGCAAAAGCAGCTGAAAAAAAGAAAAAAGAATTAACATCTGAAACCCGTCCAGCACCTATTGAACAGAAGAAAGTAATTGAACAAGAAAAAAAAGATGATATCCCAAAAACAACAGCTATCTTATCAACACCAACGATTGAATCAATACCAATACCAGTATTACCACCAAGAACAGACGAACAAATTACTTTACCTAATGTTGAAATCGATAAAATTCAAGACGAAACTACTGTGGTAAATAAATAAAAGAAAACTCAACTTGTAAAAATTCTTGTTTTTTTTACAGACTCTTCCAAAATTAGAAGATCGCCTAGATGCAACTATTGAAAAATTAGTACCAATTGAAGAACCACATTATCAATTACCATCAAGCGAGCCTGTGCCGCCAACTCAATATTCAATACCGGAACCAAATACATATGATACTCCTCGTTTAACTGAAACACTAACAATTGAAACTAGTGCAATACCAACTTTTGAAACTAGTCAAATCCCAACAACTGAGACTAGTCCATTACCAACAATTGAAACTAGTCCAATAAATACAGAAGAGAAAGTAAAAATTCATTTTTCTAATTTTTCAATTAGCATGCAATATAAAAGTCTTTACACATATATTAAATTTCTATTAGACAATATTACGGACTTCTACAACAATCAATTTTTTTCACTTTGTTAGAAAGAGTATTATCCGATTGCTAAATTTTGTATCGAACCAATCTAAGAAGGAAGAAAAACGAAAAACCTGTAGAAAAGCTATTAACGCAATCCCGTTGGGATTATAATCTGAAATAAAATGTAGCTCTTGTTGCTAATCACAAGGAAATTGCTTTATTCTATCTATTCCAAGACACACTTCTTCGCTATCCTTTTACTTAATCCTCCACAAATGCAATAAGGAAGTAGTTTAACGAGACGCTATTTATATGCAGTTTGTGACACAGTGCAAGGACGTTCCTAAGGTGTCTGTGACCATCCCTCGATAGCGTCTATCATGATTTGTGACGATTCCTAGTGTGATGCTCCCTGTTGATTCGTGAAGTATTGTTATATTTTATGTTCCTGGGTTTCGTTGAATGTGTTTGCATGCCGTTTTATCCTTCTCTTGTCGTCTCCTTCGTTGTATAGTGACCACGTATTACTAATCAAGTTATCGTATCTGTCTTCATGTTTAGATTATCTCCATCCTTGGTCTCGATATCATCTCTTTTCTTATTCTCACGTTATATATAAGCAATGGATGATAAAAAAATAAATGAGACATTAGATGAATAGATAAATATCGTTGTCCTAATTCTCAACATTCCTTTTACATCGTGTTTCATAAAAGTTCTTATAACTTCACGTTCGCGCAAGATCAAACTTTTTATATGAGGAATGAAACGAAAATATATGTTTAATGATAATTTTTGTATTGTAAAGAATCCTTTTTCTAATAATTTATTCAAAGGTAAATTAATACTTTGATTTTTATAGCTCTCTCTGATTTTTTTTTCTACTAAGTTCCTATAATGTGAAATATTTCAAACAAATAACTTACAAAAAAATCTAGGTTAAGGCATGGTTTCAGAATATTGTGTTTGATGTCTTTTCAAAATGATTGTTCTTGCAAAAGCCTCTATTCAAAAGAAAGTTTACCAAAGTCAATATTGATAAAACTTTTGATGTATTTTTATTATTAAACATAATTGAGAAATAAAAACGTTCCAAGCTGCAAGAATTTCTTTAGACCTATTTACTCATATAGTCAAATAGGATTTAACATATTTGTCAAGACTTTTTCATTGCATGTTATTTATTTGATTTTTTTTTCTTAAGATTCTTACAAGTGAAATATCTCCTGAAATTCCAATAGTCGAAATAAAAAAACCTGTTGATGATATTATTCCATCAATAGAACCAAAAATTGAATCAACAATAGAACAAAAAATTGAATCAACAACAGAACAAAAAATTGAATCAATAATAACAACAAAACCAGAAACAATGCCAAATGTTGACATAAATGAATCAACTAAAAAAGGTTCATATACGTTGCCAACAAAAAAATCTAAAACTAAAAAACCTAAAGAACCAAAAGTTAAAACTGAAAAAAAGTCAGGTCTATTTTCAACATTGTTTCGTCATGGTGATCGTAAATCAAAAGCACCAGCACTTAATTTACCATCAGTTGAACAAGATTTAACACGAACAAATGAAATACATACAAATGACAATGATCCATTACATGTACCAAATATTGATTTACCTAAACCTAATGTATCATTACCAAATTATGATCGACCTGAAGTTGATATGACAAGTGGACAAATAAAACAATCATCAGAATTTTCAATACCAGCTGTTCATTTACCACCAGTACCTAATTTAAATTTACCCGATAATGATAAATCAACAATTGATACAACAATTGATCCATTAAAAGTTCCAAATATTGAATTACCTGATCTTCAATTAAATTTAAATGAACAAGAAAATATTAAATTACCTGAAATACATTTCAAATCGGAAAAAGAAACTTTACCTCAAGTTTCATTGTCTCTTGATCTTAAAAATGATAATAAAATAGAACAATTACCAACAGTTACAGATGATTTAGCATTAACATCACCTATTAATGATTCGTTAGCAATTCAAACTGACGAAAAAAATTTTCCTATTGAAATAGATTCAGTAAGATCATAAAGTAGAGATTTATTAATTTTTCTTTTGGTCTTTTAGACAATTCCAGAATTACCTAAAATACCTTCGGATGAAACTGAAACCATAATTAAACCAGAATTATTATCAACTGAACAAAAATATACAATTACGGATACACATTTTGTACAACCACCGGAATTACCAACAATAATTAATGTAAATTTTTATACATAAAGAATTTCTATTTTTTAAATTTTGTTTTTTTCTTTTTTTTTAATTAAGAAACAAACAACTGAAAATAATGAAATTATACCAAAACTTCCTGATTTTACATTTCAAATACCTTCAACAGAACCTATTCCAATTTTATCAAGAGATATAAGTTTATCTCCACCATCATTTGAAAATGATTTGCCAACAGATAAATCACAAATTGTTCCAGCTATTGAAATTTCAACATCACCAATCAAATCTACTGAGAAACAAAAGATTGAACCAAAAGTTGAAATTAAAAAAAAATCATCAACACTTGCACTTTGTTCATGTTTTGGTAATAAATCAAATGTACAAAAAAATAAAACACAAACTATTATTGCACCTAAAACTGATTTACCAGAAGTTAATATGCCTAATCCATCATCAAATATATCTTCAACATTAAAAACAAAAGGTTCATTACGTGCACCAAGTAATGATTTACCAAGCGTTGATTTAACATTACCTCAAACAGAATCAGTTCGTTTACCAACAATTCATACAAATGAAAAAAAACGACAAGCACCAAAAAAACCAATTGTTAATGAAGAAATTGTTTTATCACAACCAGTTGTTAAAAGTTCAGAAGGTGTTTTACCTACTACCACTACCACAACAACAGCAGTAAAGGATGTTCATGTACAACACACTGATATTATTCGCTCAATTGAAGTTAAAACTGATGAAGAACTTTTAGTGCAACCATTGGTTTTAGAAAAACAAATTGAAGAGAAAATTGATGTTCCATCACCTACTGTTTCATCAATCGTTATTGAAAAACAATTAGACGAACAAATTAATGTTCCACCACCAACTGTTATCGAAGCACCAGTAATAGAAGACATTAAAACTGAATCAATTACTACAACAACTCCTATTGAAAAGCAATCAGTAGAAGAAATCAAAGTATGTTTAACCTTAATGACGTGATAATCAACACTCTAGTTTCACTCATTTAATTATATATGAAGGCCATGAAAATAAAAGAAACACAGCAGGAGTTTATAAGCATATATAATGCTTCTAGTCTTTTATTTCTCTTGACGCAAGGATTTTTCTACGAGGATATCCCCTAATGGAAGACATGACCTCGATACAACTAAGAACACATAGAATAAAGAGCTTGGCATTTTCAGCAGTATTTATGTTATCTAAGACATTATGTTACTATGAATTAGCTTATCAAAGGTTTCTTTCTTGTTGATACTTTGTAACAGATATTATCTAAACCAAGGAGAGATAATATATGAACAAGAAAAATAATTTTTAGTTGAGAAAAATAATTCTTCAATTCGGCTAGAAAAATGGATATTAAAGTAAATAAAGAATAAGATTTTATTAAATAGAATATTTCTTAAATGAACATTTGTGAAAATTTTTTTGTATATTTATTGTAGGATATCCAAACTGAATCGAAAAAAGTTCCATCATTTGAAATAAAAGCACCAGCATTACATATTCCGGAACTTGATTTATCTAGTCCACCAAAAACTGATGCGTACATATCATCAATAAAACAAGAAGAAACAACAACACAATCTCGTTCAGACAGTGGTCTTGAAGCAATAATTTCATCTCATATGCATCCATCATCAACATTTGGCACAACTCAAACAATTGAAGATCTTAATCAACATCCATCACTTAGTTCAGGTTTAGGTAGTGAATTAATTGATAGTGTAACAACAAAAGATTCAACATTACCTAATATTCAACAAGAAAATTTAACAACAGAATCAAAAGTTGATAATAGTTTATTAAAACATGATTTTACTCGTAAAATAACTATGAATGATGAATTACGTGCTAAATTATTATTTCGACAAGATAAATTAAAAAAATGTTTAGAAGATGAAATATCAAAATCAATTGATGATTTCGATACAAAAAAAGATCATAAAGCTTTAAATAAAATACTTACACATGCTATTGATTTAATTAACGAGAAAAAAGTAACAACATATCCTGAATTAAAACAAAAATTAATTGTTGAACATAAAAATGATGCTTTTATTGTTGATCCTGTTGTACGTTCACTTTATTTCACTATTGAAAAACAAGGTTTAGATAATCTTGATAAACCAGAATTTCCATTGGCTATTCGTGATGTAAGTTATTATTCATCATTTTTTTTTGCTGTTGTTCATTTGTTGTTTATTTTTATTTTAACAGATGGTTCGTCTTCCAGCTAAACAAACATTTGAGACAGTAGCACAAATTAACAAAGATGTAACAAAGTAGGTCATTTAGAAAATCATTATTTATAATATATTTTGTAAAACACGACTCTAGAAAGATATTATTGAACTAGAGAGATTCAGATCTTCCACACACGTAACATTCGTTAGATAATTCTCTAACAGAAATTAGTCTTCGTTACATTGTCTTAACATCAATACAAGAAATCACTACTTCAAAAATAGAAGATTTATTAACGAAAAACAAAAAGGAGCTATAATGTATATGAACGCATGTGCTAAATCATAGCTGAAAGAACAAAGACTTTGGTCTTACTGACCTAGATCTAAGTTTAGATTACTTTTTTTTTTATGATGATTGTCACTGAAAGTAGATCTGCTTATATTATACTCTAGGTTTACATGATCTAAAAGTGATGCACTGGTTTCACTGTTTATGTTTTGTTTCAGTTTAGTTGCCATTCTTCGTCTGTCAATCTATTGTTTTCGGTCCTATTAAATTTTATTTATTTGTTGTTTTTCTTTTTAGTTCTGTATTTACAAGAGTATCTCTTCAGCTGGTTCCTTCCGATTTTAAAGATTTCTTATTTATAGAAAAATCATAAGAAGATTTGGATTTAATTAAGCTATCGAGTTTTTTTTTCTAGAGGCCTTAAATTGTTGGATAGCTCGTATTTTCGAATTTTTATCTAAAACTTCGTGCATATAGAAAACTCAGCTAGAATAGTTTTCATAAAAATAATTGACAAATTTTGAACAAATGTTCTTCAAGATATAAAAGCTTTCTTAAATGCATAGTCTATTTCTCAAAGAGGCTTGCTTCAAAACTTCTGAATTGTTTTTATAAGATTTTGTCTAATTGCATTCTCTATATGCAAAGTTTCGGATCAAAATTCGCAAATACAATTTTTACGAAAATTTGCAATCTCTAGAAAAAAAACTCGATAGTTTAATCCAATCGAAATCTTCTGAAAATTTTTGTTAGAACACTATGTAGTATCTATAGACAAAAAAGTCGTTGAAGACACAAGGAAGCCAACTGAAAATGTTTCTTTGTTAATTCTGATGTTTATATTTGTTCTTCTTCTGTCACTATTGATAATCTTTCTGTCTGTCTGTCATGATGGATGTTATTGATAGACGACTACAGATCGTAAATGAATAACTTCTCGCTATAATTTAATAACTACTTCCTTATTGCATTTGTGGTGAATTAAATAATATACGATGGTAAAGAAATGTGTCAAAAAATAAATCGAATAAAACAAGTTCCTTATGATTAGTAATAGCAGCTACATAATATATTCATATTTCAGTCCCGAAGGAATTATACTAAAAGCTTTTTTCTTATTATTACTATAGAGAACCTACTAAAATATCTCAAGATCAGTCGAAAAAAACTTCATGTTTAACATGTGGTCATTCAAAATCGAAAAACAAAACTTCATCAACAACACCTAAAACAACAAGCACAACAACAACAAATACTGGTTTACTTGATGAACGTCGTCGTTTACAATTAAATACACATCGTAATGAATTAGGTAATATTTTACGTGATCATATTCAATCAAGTCAACCATCAATACGACTGTTTTCTGAACATTCAAAAGAAATCGATAAAATAATTCGTAAAAGTTTAACACTTCTAAATCAACCAAAAATTCTTTCTTATGAACAAATTCGTAATGATTTAAAAACCGAATATAAACAGACATTTTATCTTGTTGATCCAATAATTGATATCATACGTGATACATTTGATCATTGTGATATAACACAAATGAATGAAAAAATTAATCTTGATATATTAGATTCAAATATAACACAGACAGCTAATTTATATAATCAAGTATATAATCAAACAAATTTATTAACAACAGAAGAATATAATTTATTAAAAACTAATCAATTACAATGGTTAAATCAATATTTAATTGACAATGAATTAAAAACGAAAAAAATAACAAAAAAACAAACAAAAGAATTACAAAAAATATTAAATCGTGCATTAGAATTATTGTCATTAAATTTAATATATTCATGGGATGAATTAAATTCACAATTACGACGTGAATTTTCTAAAGCACATGATTTATGTGATCGTTCAATTGAATTAATAAAACAAGCACAAAAAGATGGTTTATTATTATTACAACAATCACCAAATACAAATCAACAAGAATTAACATCAATTAATGTTATTAGTGCTAATGGAAAACGACGCGCATCATCATTATTAACTGAACGTGCTAAACAAAATATACAGACAAATCGAAAGAAAATTATTTCATCAATAACAAATTTATTATATGATTATAATAAACCATTATATAATGAAAATCAAATTGAAACATATGTTAATAAAACATTTCATTATTTAGAAGAAAAAAAAATCGGAGAATTTAAAACTTACAATGATTTAAAAGATAAATTAAAAAAAGATTTTAAACATAATCATGAAAAATTAATTGAACAAATCGTTGATGTTATTGAACAAGCACATGCTACTAATCAATTTGATGATATTGATAAACCAGAAGTACAAACTTTAATGAGAGATCGACTAGATGGAAAACGTAATTTTTCTTTGTTTTGAAGAAAATCATTTTCATATTTTTTTTTTTTTGCCTATATTTTAGCTTTAGTTATTAAAGAAATGTATGTTTCATTACCACCACGTGCAGGTGCTTATGGAACATCAAAACATTCAAATGATGAATCTTCACGGTTTTTATCAACATCAGTAAATGGGGATCAAACAATGAATAGTAGTTCATCATCACATCGTGTTGCTCGTGGTCTTAGTTGGCGTGAAGCAAATGAACGAGCTAGAATTTTATTTTATCGTGGTAAACATCCAGCTATACATTATGATGAACAAGCAGCTGGTTTTGATGTACGAATGTTACTTGAAACAACATCAGGTGGAACACAAGAAATACCTGTTACAGACAGTGATGTAAGATTTTGATTTTTTTCTTATGTAAACAATTTGTCGCGTCTTTCTCAGAGGCATAACTTATATTGGGAGGAGACATATGATGCCTCCCTGTTTCTGAAATTCATTAACAGAAAGTAGCCCTCCCTACTTTTAAAAATTATCCAGATAGTACCCTTTTTTAGTGGGACTCAAGCATCTACACCCAAGATTTAGACTTTTCTAAAATATTTGAAAGCCTTCTCTGTTTTTCTTCAGCTCATTGAGATATATAATAGTGTATTGAGACCTGAGTATAAACATGATGGATAGATACAATAGGCTTCTCCGCCAGCTAAGCCAATAGCTAGAATAATGATGTTAAATTAAGAAAAACGGAAAACAAAAATTCAAAGAAAAAAATGAATAGGAACAATGCTGACAAAAATAAAGCTTTTTAGCCCTGAACAAATTTTCATAGAGTCTTCTGGGACAAACTGTTTGCCAGTCTTGAACCCCATGAGATACATTCCAAAAATTTTCGGCACGACTTGGAATGTTCCGACGGACTTAAGATTGTGATGACAAGTTTTTTTTTTTTTTATTACAAAATTACATAAGAGAATTCATGATTTATCTGTTTGAATTTTTAATTCAAGGTTCATGAATTATTGAATTCATGTGGTGTTCAATGGGATGGTGTTAATATAATATCATTAGTTGATCATAGTGAAGATGTTGTACGTGCTGCTGAACAGGCTGCATTAAAAGTAATACGTGAAAAAGGTCTTGTCGATTTACGCACACCACCATCGACAAGAAATATGGATGATAATGATGAACCTTCGTCATCATAGACATTCATTTATTTGTTTTTCTTTCTTTCTTTTTTGTTTTCTTATTTTGCTTCTCTTTTTTTTTTTTTCTTTTCTGCTCTATTTGATGTTTTAAGCATCATTTCTCTTGTGCTGACTAATTCCGCACTATTGCATATCTCCTTCTCCCTCTTTTGCTCTACTCTCTTACACGCATACGCATATATTGACATATTTGAAAAAAAAAATAAAATTATATTAGACAACTTTTGTTTGTTTTGTTTTTGTTGTTGTTGTTATTATTATTTCAGTAATTCTTTGATGAAAAGGAAACAAAACATTGTCTTCTTATTTCTCTTCGTTTCTTTTTTCTTTCTCTTGTCGCACTATACATAACATGTATTTAGTCATTTGCGTTTGTGTGTTTTTTCATAAAAGAAAAGATGTATCGTCATTGTCATTTGTCTCTATGTGAAAATAAAGAATACGTTCATTTTTGGAGAATGATGCAGTTAGAAGCCTTAAATCAACATTGTTTTGTGTTGTTTATATAAAAAAAGAAAGAAAAAAAATAATAAGGAAGAAAATGAACACAAAAACAACGAGAGAATAAAATACACACGAACATTGTTTTTTTTTTGAAAATATTTTATTTCTTTTGTAGCAAAAACAAACCGTTCGAGAGAAACAAAAGCATATCACGACGATGCTGGCTGACGAGTCTTGTTAGCTGAAGAAGTTCGAGAAGAATCAGATGTATCGTCTGATGTTTTACCAGAAGATATAGCAGTTAAATTCGTACGAGTTATTTGTTGTTTTTCATCAGCTAACTCTTGCCATCGTTGAAGGTTACTTCTGAAGAAAGAAAACAAGCACAAATTATAAGAAAAGAATCCTTTCATATTTATTAATACTTGGCTCCGATAAGCATTGGTATTGTTTCTGGCAAGACGCGTACTATTAATGAATAGCACGGTATACAAATGCTTTTCATAAAGTTCACCTGGAAACAAAATTAAAAAGAAATTTATTAGATATTAAATAAGAACATGTTTTAACTGAGTTTTAATTCCAAAACCTTATCCTTATCTGCCTATCAAAATTTCGAACGACAAAATATTGCAAGTAATCAGTATTATAGACAATGAGACCGCAAGGTCTGAGTAGATTAGCGCTAGGATAAGTAAAGAAATGAAAAATATTTCCATCTTTAAGTAAGCTTGGAGATCAGAGTGTTGTCTAGTGGCAGATTGAATAGCTCAATATATTTCTTATAACTAATACTAGCTGTAACTCTGTATAAAAGGCCGACCTAACACAGAGCTATTGTGCTTAATGACTCGAGCTTCCCATGCATACTTCCTGAACACATGATAGCTACAAAAGCATGCGTATGGCACAATGCAGGCTGCATGCTATTGGACGGATCACCCAAAACAAACAATTGTTAGTAACTTGTCCAAGGTCATTCCATCGGTAATGATACTCAGATTTGGACACAGCACCTTGTGAACATATATCAAATAACATAACCACTTAGCCATGGCAATAGGACAGATAAAGTTTTGCATAAGCAGTAATTATTGTTAATTTTTTCTATTACTGCTTGGTTTTCATTCTCTTCAGACAAACGACGCTTTGTTACACGATGAGCCTGCATTTTGTCTACTATCAACTGGTGTTCAATAAGCATAGGCGATGAAGTCAAAAGGCTTGGAAAAAACGAAAGCCTACTATTAATTCACGCTTCATAGTCTAGGGTAGACTCAAATACTTTTTTCCTTCCATCAGATTAATAAATTTGGGCAGCGCATTACATTTTTTGGTACAAATGCTAATATTATTTGTCGCCTTCGGCATATAATAAGAACATATTTTTAATCAAGCGAACTTAGAAATATTTTTGAGAAAACATTAAGGTAACTGTAGAAGTGTACATCATCAGTGCATTGAAGTAGAACTTTACGAAAAATCTAAGTTAGATTAGGTAGCATCTGATGAAATTTTCTTTCACCTCTAGCAACTTGGGTTATATGTCTATTAAACATTTACAACAGTGAAGAAGTTCAAAGTGAAAATTTTTTTTTGTGAAACTTTTTTGCTTCATCATGAAACTTTATTTTTCAGCAAACCATATCACAATCTTTTCTTTCGAAGGTTACATTTTGATGAATATAAACATTCGCACGTTGTTTTTTCATAAGTTGTGAATGTTTTTGATCTTGATGACTGTTACACATTGCAAGGTGTGAGTTTGACAGAAGAGACACTAACTATCTTTCATCCAAGTGACATTCGAACCCTCGCCTTCTCTTATTTTAACATACGCATGAGGATCTAAAAAAATATTGAGCCTACCCTCGAGTTAACATAGGTTACCTCATTAGATCAACTTTATTCTCAAGACGTGAGTCGCATCTGAGAGAGACAGTAAGTCTTCGGGCTTGAAATCCGCTGTTTTCTTCTCGGAAGCATGTTTATATCGACAATTTAAGTCATCCTCAAAAATCGATCTTAGACCAAATGCATTCAGATCGTATAAAATTTACAACTCTATATCATGATATTTTCGGAAGATATTCAACAAACAAGGCTCAAAATAGCTCACTTATTCTCGGTGATCTCTTCTTGTGTATAGTTAATTTTATTTTTCATTTGAAAGAATATGTCAGATTCTTGGGTCTGGTAGAGCTCTGGTTATTAAATTCTTATTCTTTATGAGAACAAAAGAAGATGCCAAGCTCAATGTCTCGAAAAATATTCAATAGAAATGGCGCTCTAATTTACAGAAGTGTTTTTTTGTATCATATTGAAAAAGTTTAATTCAAAAAATAGACACTACCAGTCACTGTAGCTTCAAATGCTTTTTCAAATAAAAGCAATCACCTTTAGCTACAGTTAAGCTCCTATGAGAATTCTGGAATGTGCAATCAAAACAGTGAAGAAAAACCTCAAGCAGATATTGATTGAAATCATGAAAAATTTTTGGTAGAAAACAAGATGCCCAATATAAAACGATTTGTTTATGCAAGATCAAGCTTCTGGCTATTTTTCATGCATTTATCTCAATATCGATTGTTCTAACAAAAACTGACCTTTTTACTTAGAGGACCTAATTAAAAGCTTGGAATGGTTTTTTTTAATTGAGAGACTAGCAGTTAGTTTATTATTTCATAATAGAGCTTACTGTCTCGAAAAAAAGACCAAATTACCTGATTTTTTGGCAACTCATGTGCAAGTGATCGATCCATTAATGATTGTGGTTGAATACCTTTACGTTTTTCTTCATCACCCTGTGTGAAAACAAAATATAATAATAAAAATAAGAAACAAATTTCATATTTCTCTCTTTCTAATTATTATTAGTTAGCAGAAAGCAGCAGTTACAAATACATATAAAAAGCACACCTCTTCCCAAAACTCGTCCATAATAACGCTGACAATATTTTGTTGTATATGCCACGGTTTATACATGGCGCATAAGTCGGCAGATGTCATTGATAATGATTGCAAGCGTCGACTGGAAGCATAAAAGACATAAATACAGACAATGGAGCATCAAAGTACAGTGGATTTTTCTGTGAGTGCAATGGAAAAGATTCTTTTTGGTCTTTTTGTACATTGAAATAAAAAACAGTAAAGAAGAATAAAAGCTTTCATTAGCCGCTTCTTCCTCTCCTCAAGTAATGTGCTGGTGGTGATAGTGATTGGGTTAATATTGATATGTATTTCAGTTAATAAGTGCTGCTTTCTTGTGAAATATTAATAAATATACACACAGAGAGAGGAAAAAAGACAAAGAAAGCATCGAGAAGTATGAAACAATGAAATCACCTGCAGAAAGAATTCTTCCATGATGATGCTCACATTCGACCGCTGCACTTCCCATCGTTTATATGAAGAACATAAATCAGCAGCGGTCATACTGAGCCCCATCACGTATAGCCTATAGATAAAAGCACAGCAATCAGAAGAATAATGTGTGAAATAAAATCAAAAAAAAAGGGGGAAAATGTGTATGTTACTCATTATCCAGTAAATACTTCGTTTTTTTAGTTATAGTTTTGTTCACAAGTGTCAAACTATGATAAGTGTAAAATACGTGTGTGTAAATTTCACACACACTCAAAAAACTAATGACACAAGAAATAGGCACTATCACCACACGAACACAATTAGCAACAGAGGATTAGAGGAGATAGAAGAAAAACAAAGGGTGATCAGTAGCAGCAAATTTTAAAAAAAATTAATTCCTTGTTTTTTTTTGTTGGTCATCATATGGAAAATAGATTAATTTAGCAACTCACAAATGTTCCTTGTTATTCCAATCGAATTCATTATTATCAACAATACGTTCAAGTTTAGGACGATTTTCAAAAAAAAGTGCCAGATCAGTAGCTAATATACAATGACGAATTTCATCTAACATTTGTCGATATTCTTTGGAAGAAAAGTGTTTAAATATATTAAGACTTTCAGTCTAAAATAGTTAAGGTAATAAGCAAAGAAAAGAAATTAAATTAGTTCTTTATATGAAACAAACTATCTTTTTTTACTTGAAGTATTGTGACTGTTTGATTAAAATGATGTCGTTCCATAGTTGAAGTTGTATAAATTGAAGCTAATGTGGATGCACTTTTTACCATAAAAGCATTTGTCTTACCACGATGATCAAGATCATGACAGAGACAAGCAACAAACAAAGCAATACACTAAACATAAAAATTTTCTAATTTATGATCAGATAGTTTTACGTCAGTATTTTGAAATAGTATCGAATCTGACATTCTAAGATTCTGGGGAAAAGTGTGACAAAAAATGTACGCTTGATTTTTTTCAATAGCATCAAGTAGATCTATCAAATCTAGATAGCAATCGTAGTTGATGACCAATGGAGTTTTCTATGTTATGGATTCTATACTAAGGCATCATAGATAAACTATGATGCGAAGATTTTCATAAAAAACCGAATACGGTAAGTTTTAGGCTCGAGAAGATTTTGTCAAAGCTATTTTTTTAACAATGTCATTTGAAAGAATACAAAATTCTGAAGAAAATTTGAGCTCGCCATATTTTCTACAAACTTTCCTTAAAAACTTAAAAACAATTACAAAACCTAGAAAAAGGGCTTTTTCACTCGGTTTTTTTATTTATGATGCTTTTAAGATATTAAGGAAAGGTCGTAGGAAATGTAGCGATCTTACATTTTCTTAAGAGTTTTATGCTCTTTAAAATAATTTTATTAAAAAATAGCTTCAAAAAAGTCTTGTGAGATTCAAAAGCTACTGTGTTCAGTGTTTGAGAAACTTCACTATCATAGTTTGTTTATGAAATCTTGGTGTAGAATGTCTTAGATAGAAGATTTCATTGACTATTAAAGTCATTATTCGAATTGGACTTGATTGTTTAACATGACAAAAACAAATAAAAAACACGCGGCTGTTAAACTTTTTTCCATTACCTTACATATCAGAGTCCGAAACAGATTGCTATGCCTCTCTATCTTTTAGTGGATTACCTCATAAATTGCACATATTACTAACGAAAAGATGCAATTGAGTTACTTTTCTAGGATGACATTTAAATATGAAGAATTAGATAAATATTTCAGAATGCATATTGAAGACACTGATAAACAATAAAATCCATTACTATTCTGAAAAGATCATCAACACAGATGTCCACGTTTATCAAGACTCGCTCGCTGTCTTTTTCCTATTCCAGTTAATTCTGCTGGGGTTAAATGATTTTATCACCTATAGGTTTATCAATTACTGAATATTGTTTCTTCCTTGATTGGAATACTGGAAGTGACAGTTTTTGTCTCTCAGATTTATTCACAATGTTCTTCAACAAAAATCAGTTTGTTTTCTCAAGATTACGATCTTTCTATTTATTAGTTTTCGTTATATATCTCAGCTATTCAATTCATAAATTTTTAGTCATTAGAAAAACCTTCGATTGTAAACATGTCCATCATTAGAAGGAGATCTGTCTAAACTGAATGTTGTTTTTTTTTGTTCTACTCCTACTCTTTTATGATATTGTGTACATATAAAAAAGGAAACACTTTTTAACTGTTCCCTTGGATGTTCGTACTCGAGCGTTTTTACTGTAGCCATGAAAATTGATTTCAGTAACTTGTTAGACTTTCTGTCAAGATTAATACTTAACTCCCTTTTTTATCATGATATGTGCATGAAAAAAAATAGACAAACTGAAGCTGTATAAAGTCAACCTGTTTGAAACTCTGAAACATACCTAAACATTATGGTATACTCCAAATCTTGATCATGATCCAATAGAAACACTTATTGATTTTCTTTTCCTTCATTAAGATATTTTCTTCTGACTTGATAAATTTATGAACGAATAAAGTCGAGAATGTGTATGAGAGAGAGAGATGTACGATTGAATACATGCAGGAGTTTTTAAAAATACTTGAAAATTTTAAACAACTAACATTTAAATTAAAAAGAACCGAAAGCAAACAGATTGATGCATTCTTTTCTAACTGAGCATTCAAGAAGGAAAATATGAGAGATCGTATGGATAGTAATATATTAGCAAAATATTTCGAGTCCCACAATAGCCAAAAATACGATTAGTTTGTATCCTTCGTGTCTAGTGTAATTCAAGACGGAACAAACGGATTTCTTGACTTTTTGTTTTCTTTGATTTCTAGTGATTTATACAAATAGAAATGATCAAAAATCCTTAGAAACCATTGAGTTCGAGAAAATCAACACAAATCAAAACTTCGCTATTTGACCTAATCACTAATGATTTTCAATGGTTATCAACTATTTTGATTTATTTCTTATCACATCTAATGCTTCTTGATATTTTCCAACTACCTAAAGTCATTTTTAGTATTCTGAACACATCACAATTATTTTTAATGGTTGCCCGTAATTTCTTACACTAGAAAACAGTTTGGTTCCCATTCATCTAGCATTTATTTCACTAATGATAATTCTTTTAAAATAGATTTATACAACACATTTTCGCGATGGAATAAATCCCTTAAAATAATTGATCATTATTGAAATAATCTAACCGATGAAAAACTCAAGACATGTTTTTTTTTTCTTATTCATCACTTTTAAACGAAGAAAAGATATATATTTTTTTTAAATGTTCAAATTTTGCTAATAAAAAAACATACATCATTTGGTGAAAATTGATGTTTTGTTTGTTTTATCACAGTGTAAATTGCATGTGCAACACTGAATGCATGTGACCAGTTATGATATGGTACATTTCGATAATTTTTTCGTACAGTTAATACAAATCTCATTAAACATTCGGAATCAAATCTAAATAAAAACTTTGAATTTTAAATGGTAGAATTTTTCTTTTTTACCGATTTGCATTTAATGGATCCATATTAGCTAGATCAAGAAACATATAAATGACATAAAGTGGTTTCATATCATTGACAACATCCCATGGAGAATATTCAAATCGTTCTATATTAGGAATGTTGTCTGGAAGTGTATAAGTTTTCATACGTTCATATTCTTCATCGGTACATGATGCATGATATGATAAAACTTCAAGTGCTACTTTACATTTTTGTTCTGAACGACGTATACGATCATAAAGTGATGCGTGATGTAAGGCTAAAATAATTTAATAAAATATTGAATGTTTCAAAAAAACAACTTTTAGCATAATTCCTGAGAAGAAGGGGGATCAACATGTGAAACACGATGTAGCTCTTGTTGCCAATCACAAGGAGATTGCTTAGTTGTATCTAGGGATGCATCAATTCCGATTCCAACCAATTCCAATTCCAATTCTTCACTAGGAATTGGCGGAATTGATTGGAATTGGAAATTGGAATCGGAATTGGAATTGGTTAGAATTGGCAATTGGAATTGGAATTGGTCGGAATTGGGTTTTTTAAAATCATTGATTTCGCACATATTTTGAGAAATCGTCGATCGATCACCAATTTTTTTAGATCGATTCCAAACCAATTCCAATCCCAATTCTTGCCGATTCCAATCGATTCCAATTCTAATTCCAGCCGATTCCAACCAATTCCATTTCCAATTCCGACAATTCTAGGAATTGGAATTGGTCGGAATTGGAATTGGTGCATTCCTAGTTCTATCTATCCGAGAACACATTCCTTCACTCTCCTTTTACTTAATCAACCAAAAATATAGTGAGAAAGTAATTTAATGAGACGTTATTGATATACAGCTTGTGATCGTATATTAACAACACCTATGTTGATCTCTCGCTATCATCTGCCACGACCTGTGGAGATGCAAAGTTCTATTCTATATATTTCGATATTTTTTTTAGATTATGTTTCACAAAAGTGAATATTTTTCATTTACCAAGTCCACAATAAACAGCAAATGTTTCAAATGATTCTTCATCACTTTTAGTAAAATGTCCATTTCTTTTATTAACCATTTGAACAACACCAATAACATTTCCTTGAATCATAATTGGCATACATAGAAGTGTTTTGGTTTTATAACCTGTTTTTTGATCAATATCTCTATAAAAACAAAAAAAAAAGAATAATTTAATCATTTTATTGATTATTTATTATTACCGATTAAACCGCTTGTCACTATAAGCATCAACAATATTTAATGTTTTGCCAGTTGTTGCTACATAACCAGCAATACCTTTATCCATAGGAAAACGTATACATGCACGTTCATCATTTGGTGAAAATCTTTGTCCATCTTTATCACTCATAGCTGATGAATCAAGTACATCATGTTCTTCACGTCCAATATCAAATATTCGTGCATAAAGTTCTTTTGTACGTGAGTCAACCATAAATAACGAGGCACGATCAGCATTCACTAATTTTTTTGCATAACTCTATAAGAAACAACAAATCATTTGTTTGACATTTTCTCTCTATCGATTTAAAAGATAATGTCCTTTGGTGTTTTTTTTTTGTTTACCATAATTTTTAACATAACAGTATCCATACTAACAAGTTCTTGAAAAATTGATTTAGTTACAGCCAAAAGAAAATCATTTAAACGTCGTTCGCGTGTCATTGAATGATAAAGCTATAAAACAACGAAAAAGTATTATTTAACTAAAGTTTAGAAAAAAACAGAATCGGTTTATCGTTTTTAAAAAATAACAAAATATGAAAACATAAAAAAACAGATAAATACATATAACAGGTGATAGATGAAAAAAATGGGACACTTTATAGAGATTTTGTTGCTTTATAAAACTGTCGTTTCTCAAATCAGTTATTCTTCTCGATGAAAAGTTCGCAAGATTTATAGCTATTTAATTGCCTAACAGCAGTCTCGTATGCTCTGTAGACATCATTGGATTTGTGTAAGCTTATAATCATCAAATTCGATACTAAAGGATAGGAAACTTTATACTCTATGTTTCTACCATCTTGTCAAAGTTGTTGATTTTGCTGTTTACCAGTGTTTTATTCAGATTTTTCCTTCCGGAAAAGCAAACATCTATTTTTGACAAAACAGACACACAGTACCTGGCAGAATAACTGCAAATTCCAAAAAGGTTAACCCAATCTTTGAAAGGGCACCACTCTTTCCATCCCCACGTTGGATAAAATATTGATTATATATAAGAATATTGAAAAGCTTCGAACAAATACATGTAAGCATATATGGGTAGATTTTGGCAATTTGTGTTTTCAAAACAGAGACACTATCTATGAAACCTTTTTTTTGTTATCTCATTGTATACAGAATTCGATGTTGAAAACTAAGTGATCTAACTTTACATCGAACAATAAAAATCTTTCAGTTATTCTGTATCAAAAACGAATAATGGTAGAGATCTGTTGAAAAAGAGTTCTTTACGTTGTTTTCAGAGTTTTATACAGAATCTGGTCGCATATTTCAAAATTTCAGCAAAAACTGTTATTAATTTTTAAACAGTCTGGTACTATCAGCATTAGGCGATAGAGTAACTAGGAATTTTTTACCAACAAAAACCTATTTGAAAAATCAAATTGATAATTATTGTAGAGCAGAATATTCTCTATCCAATCTACGGCAGAACTATATTTTAGATGTTCAAAGAAAAATAGAAGTGTCGCATTCTTGATGATCCACCCGTTATATGTATCTATCGAGCGAGGCATCTTTCTTATTCAACATGCATTATCAAATGAATTCATTGTCATAACTTAATGTGTATATAAGCCGCATAATAAGATCGAGGAAGTAAATGAGCAAGCAACATAAAACAAGAAATGGAAATAAATTTCCACACAGTCATAAATACACACGAACAAACATAAGAAAATAAATAAATAAAAATTCACTTCAAATAGTGTAAAAATAAGAGAAAGAAAGGGGATTGATATGTATATATATATATGGGGGGATGTAATACCTCGTAATATGTTTGGGTGAAAAGCTCATTCACGCATTTTAAAATTTCCTGAAGCAAAATAGAATGAAATTATTTACTACATTAAATAAAAAAATAAGTACAAGTGTTATATATAAAGCTATTATATAAATACTTCTAACAACTACATACGAATAAAGCAATAAGTTTTCCAAAACAAAATATTTTGTTATTTTATTTTCGACAACATATAGACACAATCTTGCATTTACAATATTTGCAAGCTAGGTTATTATTTTTTTTATAAGAATAATACTAAACAATAGAATAGAAAGAAAACAATATGAACTTACTTCTGCATCTTCATCAGAAAATGGAATTGTACTATCAATTCGATAAAATTCAACTACACCTATTTTAATATTTAGTTAATTATCATTATAACAATAAAACAAAAATAAAAAAAAAACAATTATTTATACCGAGAAGTATTCCACTAGCATTTACAATTGGATGAGCCATAACAGTTGTTACTTTATCATCTTTAATATAAAGACCATCAGGATATTTTGCCATATCAAGCTTTAAAAATTAAAATGATTAACGAACGAATTAAAATTAAATGCTGTTTTTTTTATTCTACCATAGCTATATTATTGATACGAACAGTCTCTTTCGCCGATGCAACGTAACCCGCAATACAATGACCAATACCTATTGCAATTGGAACGAACCAAGCTGCTTGTTCACTAGAAAACATATAGATATATATTTTTAATTAGACTTTGATTTAAAGAAAAAAGCTGTTAGCACAATCCCTGTGGGATTAAATTGTGAAATACAATGCAGCTGCTCTTGTTAATCACACGGAGATTGTTTTATTCTATCTATTTTGAGGCGTATTTCTTCAACATCCTTTTACTTAATCCTCTAGAATTGTAATAAATCGCGGGCGAGCTAAAAATTTCTACAGAAAATGTCTGAATAATTTTGTTGCATATTTAAATGCATCGGTAACATATTAGAATCAGAATTTTGCGTTCTTTCAGAATATATACTTAGAATTTTTATGACTTGAATTATAAGTAAATCTTGACAGAACTGGAAAAATTTTCTTTAAAGGCAAAAATCGTATTTTTCTGAAGGCAACACTACATCAAATAAATTCTGTAAATATATAGTACTTGAGAGTGATCTCTATTGTACAAAGTGACGAAAGAATGGAGAGATTTAGTTGATCTGTTAAAATATATCAGAGTTGTGACCGAGGATCATTTTATGTTGAGAAGGCAAAAACCGAAAAGATAGACATTTTTCTTGCAATAGATGTTATAAAAGCCTTTATTGCACCTCAGAAAGAAGACAAAATTGTGATTCTGATACATTATCGATCCATTTAAATGTGCGAAAAATAGTCAAATACTTGGTCTAAAAATTTTCGTCCCATCACTTATTATTTATTTTAGATTGCGTTTAACAAATAGAAGGAGGAGGTCAATTCAGTATTGTAATTGGTCGAAAATTTTATGAATAGATTCGGTCCGACTGGTTCAAAAAACAATTATTTTCCTTTTTTTTGCACTCAGATTTTTACAAATCTAGAGAGAGAAGTATAATGTTATAGTCGCTTATATCTGATAAGTTTCTCAAAGATGAATACATGATATTTCTATCTATAATGCGAAAAAGAAATTATATTTTTCCGTGAACTGACTGCTGTACTCCGACTCTTGAATTTTCTCAATCATTCTTTTTAAACAAACCTAACATTTCTCTCCCAGCGATGATTCAAATCTGAATTTAATCTTCACTAAAACATATCTGATATAAGTTTAGCTCAAGAAATACAGTTTTAATTGTGCTTTTGACAAACTAAAATATATGAACGAATGAAAGAAAATAATATTAATAGTTCTTGAGACAACACTATTTGATTATTTTGATAAGAGCAAGCAAACCTGTTCTCTCTGGACTTTATCAAAAAAAATGGCATATCCAAAAAAAAAATATTTTTCAACAGGTAAATATCAGTTACAATTCTGGATCAATGTCGAATAGAATTTTATGCAATAAAAAAACACTAACAATTAATCATTATATGTTTAATTTCCTCTTGTATCTATCACTCACTCACTCGTCATTTTCTGGAGTAAATAATCGCATACTAATTCCAGTTTCATCAACCAAATATAAATTAAAACCATCAGCTGATACTGCTGAATAAATAGAAATAAATTTATTTGAAAAAAAAAAAAAAAAAAACCGAATTTTTTAACTTACTTGACGCTATTGATTTACATAATTCAAATAGAATTTGAGCTTTAGTTACATGTTGATTAACTTCATCAGTCAATTCATGCAATAAACGACGTTGATCAGTTAATTCTGCCAACTAGAAAACTAAAAATCGATTTTGTTTTCAATAAATTAAATTTATATTGACTTTGCTCATTGATTTTGCTGTTGTCGATGATATTGATTGTGAGGATGGTTCCAATGGAGATGCTGTTGTTTCATCTATACAAAAGACACTTAGTTATAAAAAACAGTAGACGCGATCATAAATCATGTAAGAACTCATAGAAATGATTAAATGGCTAAATATGACCGATAAATGATGATAAATCTTGCTTTTTTACCAGTATTTGTTGATAATGGAACTTTTGTTGTTGACGATGAGACAATTTTTTTTTGTGTTGAAACCAATGGCATTGATGATGATGATGGACGTGATGGAGGAGGGGAAGGAGAATGTGTTGACACAGAAGTTTTCTTCTGTTGTTGAACTTGAGATGATTTTTGAGGTTTTTTCGACATCCATTGTTCAATTGTATTTGAATTAACATTTTGTTGAATATATGAATCAAGAAATTCTGGATGTTCACCAAGAAAAATTTTTACTGTATCAGCTGTGACCGAAGATGGTAATGATTCGGAATTGGCTGTAAAGAAAAGAAAAGAAATGCGTAATTTGACAATCAAATGCATATATAATGTTTATTTAATATGTATTTGATGAAAAGTTAACATCTATTTGAAAGATTGTCGACATTATGTCGTATTTTATTTTCAGCGTTTCTTTTATGATATTTAATTGTTAATGTTTTTTTTCTGTTGTATCATTCTCATCTTTTACTTTATGCTTCATTCATGCCGCATCACATTACAAAAAGCTTTTTCTTTTTTCCACTCTCAATTTCTCTATTTTCCATTTTTTTTGGTCCATGATCTGCAATACTAGAAGCATCGCTCGTCACTTCCTGTATGCTTACGAATAGCTAACCATCATTGCGTATGAGGTAGTAATAACGATGACTTTCTTTTGTCTTATTCTATGTGACTATGAAAAAAAAAGAAAGGAACAAAATACACAAGCATGCGCGCGCATCGATTAACAGCACGTACATAGTCACATGCAATACCTTCTCACTACTTCAAACTTAATGTTGAAAGACACACATGCGAACAAATTTTGATGTTCTCATACTTGCATGCATATGCGTGTGTGCACTTGCTCACACAGACATTTAGCGATGTCAAAGAATACTAATAAGTAATTGTCAATTTAAACACGCGCTTAACTATTACGGATTACCTTAAAGCTATGACATGAAGAAAGCAGTAGAACAACAAGAGAACACAAGAAAAAAACCATAAAACGTACCGCCATATTTGGCAGACGACCGATGACGAGCTTTCTTTTTTGATGAACTTTTGCTGCTGGTGTTGTTGTTTGTTAGATTTTGATGGTCCGATGAGGAACGAACTGAAGCGCAACATTTGATGAAACTCATAATGATCGTTGTCGTAAACGTCGTCGTCGACGAATATCGCGAGAAAGAGATGATGATAATGACAATGATAATGACAATGATGGAAAACAAAGTTCGACGACGTCGTAGCAGTGAATTGCGACATATATCATGATCGACAAACCCCTTCGTCTTGCAACAACAACAAAAACATGCGACCACCACCAACGACAATAACGACCAAAATAAATACGTGCAATGATGGCGTACGAGCGGTTGAAACAGCAATGATGCTGATGAAAGGAAGAGAAATAGAAGAACGAGCGTCTTTATTTGAAGGCGCAAGCAACTGGTAAAGAATTGTATGTAGGCAATCGATAGTGCGGGCGAGGCGCGTGGACGCTTTGTTGCGCCTATAAACCAACACCACTAGAAGGAGTTGGAGCAGTAGTCGCCGACGTACTCTCAGGGTAACTAGCCCGGAGATGAATAACCGAAGCGGAGAAAGAAGGAAGGAGAGAAGAAGTAACACTACTAACACAACAACCCCCTTGTTTCCGTCCTTCTCTTTCTCTTCTCGTTGACTTGGCCCGTTCGTAGCAGAGAAGAACAAGAAGAAGAAGATGATGAAGAAGAAAAACTCGCTTCGTGCTGTTACTACATGCTATTGCTTGATGCGACGAAGCAGAAGAAGCTTTACAAATTATGATCGAGGATGAACGCAATAATAATGCAACGATGGCGACTACAAAGCTTTTTGTAAAAGAAAATGTCGATTACCGACATGAAGTAATGAGAAAATACTTTTCATCTTCCTATTTTTCTCTTCTCTCTCGTCCTCTTTCTCTCTTTTGTGTAATTCAAATTATATCGATAGCAAAAAAAACAGTTCAATACTGTAACAAGGTGTTATCAGTCCAACCAGATAGAAATATTCGTATTTCAACATATCCATATAGACAAATCTAATCAAAACCAGAAGATTTAACTAGATAGAGAATGACAACAATAATAATAACAATGTTGATGACAAAAAACAACTTGAGTTTCTGTGATAACATACGATGACACAAGATAAATGAGACAAGGAAAAAAATCAAGATTGTACTATTGTAACAACTAATTTAGGAAATAGCAAGAAAAGAATCAATACATTCATTATTTTCAAGTATTTTTTTCCTTTTTAATAGTCATATTACAAAGATCAGGCGAAAAGTATCTATGACATGCAAAAGTAATTTGTTATGAGACAAATATCAATTGTGCGAGTAGAATATAGATGGGAAGTATGAGTTCTGAGAGGATGAGAAAAATAAGATAATTGCCCTATTAACTTTATTTGTCATGAAACCATATTTTTGTCTCTGCCATTTTTCTCTTACTCTACCTCATTTCATTCTCAATTCCAAAGGCTGACATAATCTAAAAATGAAGAGACGTCTTGAATAATCAAATCAAATCAGAGAAGAAACCAAAATAGAGAGGAAAACAAGAAGAAATTCGTCACACACAAACAGAGATAATTGTCGATAGATAGACTTGCAAAATCAAAAGAGTCTATCCTTATCCTCAATAGCCTTGTATGAACTTCATTCGCTCTCTAAATATCAACCGATGACGAGAGTTCCTGTTGTTTATAATCGAATTAACCATCGAGTTGTATGTGACAGCGGCAATAACAACTAGCAATCGAACTCTCTTTCAATATCAATTAGAAAAGAAGAAGAAGAAGAAGAAGAGAACACTTCATATACAAATAAAAAACTTCTTTTCTATTTAAGAAATAAATCCAAGTTTTATCTCATTGACTTGTTCAATAGATCATATTAACATTGTAATATATTCATAAAATCTTTGTTTTCGAATATACCTGGATATGTATATTAGGTGTTGAGTTAAGCAATTCTTTATCAAGAAAATAAGTTTAAAAAGAAAACAAGAAAAAAAGGACTTCGAATAATTTAAGACATATGATACTTCAGATCGTTTTATCGAAATCCCTTGATAAAATATCTTAACATATTGATGCTCTCTTTCTTTTTCCTCTCACGTAAATAAATTTTTCAATAAAGGATAAAAGTCTTTCATCTTGACCTTCATCTAGCCAATTCGAACATAAAAACAACACTTGTGTATAATAGTTCATTTAAACGTCAAATCCGTCAGCATTAAGACAATGAATGATTCGACGCATAACCGTAAAAAGAAAAAAAAAACGAAAATGTCACAATCCATGACAGATTTATTTAATGAATTATATTCATTTAACTATGCAAAAGTTTAGATATTGTGATTATATGATTCTGAAAAACACCTAGTAAAAAGATAAAAACAGAAAAAAATAAAACCTTTCCTTATATTTTGGTGATTAATAATCAAAACAATAAAACTACATTATATGCTATTTAAAAACAAAGATTGATAGACACCTGTATGTGTATATCTGACGATTAACACATGTTTTGAGAAACAATGTAATTTCTAACGAAGCATTACAATTTCGATAAAAAAAAATAAATCAGAACAATATTATGCTTTTATTAGATGGAATGAATCTTTTTTCTAAAGTTTCACATCTATTTAATACTAATCGTATGAATAATTGTGATGATTGAAATAAACTAGAACTGTTTTCTTCATAATTTCTAGCTGAAAGTTTTATTTGTGGTAGTAAAATATGAATAAGTAAAAAAAAAAGATAGAAAGACAAAAGAAAGAAAGAAACAGTACACAAAAACAAGAAAAAAGATCAACCATCCGTAGATATACATGTATACTGATAAAATACGGTTATAAGAATGTCAACGGCGACATTGTAGCTAAGTTACGCACGTATATCCGTCTCCTTCAGTTAGATAGATAAAATAACTGTCAAGAAAACGAATTAGTAGATGGAGCCACATCTTTGTAAATCTTTATCTATCTGACAAGATTGTCATCTGACACATCTTTTTAAATATACATTAAATATAGGATTTGTTGATTCGGAAGATAATTAATATAGTTCTTTTATTTAAAAAAAAGTCACTTACCCAATTTAATACGCTTGGCCGGTGGTAAAGGGAAATGATCATTATCGTCATTCTTCTCTGTCATATAATCGGAATCATCATCATCATCGTCATACCTTTCGGCCAACAGCCACCAAGACGATCCAAATCGATGGGGCACCGTTTTCGATCTTTATTGTATACTTCACTTATGATGATTATTATTATTATAATTAATACTATCTTCACTTTTAATCAACTTGTTTGTATGGAGTAAATAGTAGCACTGATCGGATTTAGTGTGTGCGTGTGGGTCTCCGCGTCGCTACCGCCAAGGAGAGCGCTCTTTTATATAGAATGCATACCGTAGTTTGTGTGCATTCTATCGTTCTTCACTCTCCTTTTCGTCATCGACGTCATCGTTCTCTTATTTTTTGTTGTAATTATTGAGGATGGATGTGAAAAGAGAACGGAGAATCGTGCAAGCGAATGCAAAAGACAAAAAAGAGAAGACAAACTAAGTGGGCGAAACAGATACATCAATGATACGTCCAGATCCGAATTAATGATTAGTACTCCGTCTCGACACCGAGCAATATATGAGAAAATGAGAAACAATGAATACAATGGTCTAACGAACATGAAATGAAAAATAAACTTGCGTAGATCGATACACGGAGACTACTCAATGAGAGAAGAATAAGTGCATGACAAAAAAGATCCCTAGTTTACTATATCCTAAATGAGATTTATGTTTTACGTTAAAATGGCATCATACAGTCTTAGTAGTTGTCACATTGGCATTTTCGCTATAGATAATAATGATGCCATTCTATTTGCCATCGACCTTTATATTAGTATGCACAGTGGTTTTTATTTCTTATCTATTATTCTAACGAAAATCCATCCAAAGGAACTATTATGGATGATTAGAAATTAGTAATGAAAAAAGACATTTAATGCATATTGATGCTTGTAGTGAGACCAGTATATTAACAAATAAGAAGCCATATTGATATGGCAAATCTCTCTATATATACATTTCAAAACGACAAAGTTCAACAGATTGTTTCATTTATAATCCATAATTCTCCGGAAAAATGGAATGCAATAATATTAACCGTTACAAGACAAGCTTTCATGTATCATATGAAAGTTTTTTGTTATCTGATTTGTTAATACATATTTAAATACATTATTGAAATATACGTATACTTGAGTAAGGAAAAGAAAAAAAATCTGTTGAGAATTCTTACGAATAAACGTTTTTGTAACAAGAGAAAAGAAAAAAAAATATTTTATTCACAGGTGTTTGACCTTTTACTTATCATCATATACTTTATTTTTACTATATGTAGACTACACAACAACATAAAATTACGAACAACGTATATTTTGTCTCTTCAGCTCATTTCGTTTTATCATGTCTATTTGCGATTAAACATCAGATGACAAAGAACTTCCTGTTGTTAAGAGTAGTTAATCACATTTAACATACAAATTCAACCACACACACATATACACCTACCATTTTTATTACCATGTGTCCATGATATAAGAGTTTGTCGCGTTGGTACTACAGGTGGTAATGGTGTTTTTCGATGTCTCGATAAAACTTGTGCAGGATTTGACATTGTATCCTTTTCAACTCACTATTTTTATGAGAATCATCACATTTTTTTCTTTGAGCTTAGTTTCTTACATACATACAAACTTTTTCTCCCTCAGTCTCTCTCTCTTCTTCTCTTTTGCTGGTTGTCAACACTCACTTGAAAGCACTAAACTTTACTTTTCTTTCTTCAACACAATATACATATAGATGGGATTGCCATGCCTGTTCGCCTGCTGGCTGCAATAGTTGCCGGTAAACACTGCCATCAATGTGAAACTCTTCACTTTACAATTTTTTTTCTCTTCTTTTTTTTTACTCTTTTCTACCATTTCTCCATCGTCATTGTTAAGCAGTTTTTTTTATTTCGTTTTTTTTCCTTTTATGATAGATGTACTCAATTCGAACGTTTAGTTGTCTATATAAATTTTGAAGCGAAAAAAAACACAAAACAACAAATAAAAATGATATATTATATTTTTTTCTTCTTTATTGTTATACTTCTCGTCAAGTATTTCAAATAATATTCAGTCAATATTTTACTCTTTTATTCCGAGGATACATCAACTGAGGAATAATAAATTTTTTTTCATTGAATTTGCTTTCATCAGCTTGATTAAAATCATGTGCTTCATCATTTGTCGAATATTTCTTTGAAAAGAGAACAACAAAAATCAAGAATGTCAATCACATACAAAAATGAATAAAACTAAACTTACTTTGTCATAACTTGATGCAAAACTAGGATAATGAAGTAAATAATGACGACGAAAACGCCATTCAGTTACAGCCCGTTCATTGGGATTTCCGACTGCAGGATGGTAACTGATTTTGTATGATGTCTAAAAATGAAAATAATCATTCATCATACAGTCAATCATTAATCGAATAAAAATTCGACATGAAAAATATTATATTCAATAGCTACTATTCAAATTTCAAACATGTTTACTTACTACAGCAATAATGCAAAAAATAATGCATAAAAGTCGAAATGTAAACGAAAAAACGACCATAGATGGAGGAATCGAAGGCTGCGCACTAGAGAGAAATTATAAGATTGAATAAAAATCTTTTCTAATCGAACAAGAACACTTGTGTGTATGCGCGAAATACACGTAAGTGATGAAAAAAGAATCGATGCTTTACTCGATTGGATTTGACAAACAATAAAAAATTCATAATCGGAAAAAATAATGATTCGATTTCTCGATGGAATTATCTCTTATGTTATTCGTACTTTTCATTTTTTTTCATTTTCATATAATAATGCAAAGAAGAGTCAAAAATCTAATATATTTTCTCATTTAGACAAAAAATTATTCATTATTGCTTATAAAATGTGATAAACATTTTTTTTCTATTCCCATTTTGTCTGTAAAATACACTGATTGTAATCTTTGTCTTGCTTTTTGTTTTTTCCTCTTGGTATTTCACACGTTCGTACTGAAAGTTAAAAAAAATTGTGTCTAATTTTTACTTTTTCTTCATGTTACAAAGAGAAACAAAGAGTTTATAGAATGTTTTCATTTATAAAATATTTGATGAATATGAATTATTGTTATGGTTTTATAAGATTTTGGTATAGTGAGTACTCAAGTATTATTGTATAATGAATCATCTCGTGTTGAACACGAGAATAAAATAAGTTGTGTTTTATTTTAATTATATGAAAGCTTCATTTTAATTCATATTTAATAATTTCATGTTTTTTTAAGTTACTCGACTAACTGATTTTAATGAAAATTACACAAATTCATTGAATTTAGAAGTGTTGTTTTTTCTTTTTATATTTTTCTTAAAGGTAGATTATATTATTATTCACTCTTTTCAATGAACTGTAACTTTTATTATTAGTGATTTCTTTATCAAATAAGCTTTATTAATTATTCTTTTTTTTTAATGTTTTTCTATCATTACTTGTTATATATATGATCTGAATGCTCTATTTAAGGCGCATGTACACCAATGAGAATGCTCCTGATTATTAATATTATCGTTTCCGCTTTCAATTTTAAATAGTTTAGTTCATTAACTTCTTTTGCAGTTCTTCAGTTCAATGTTTCTGTTGATTGACATCATTTATTTTTATGAATTCGAGAAAAAAGTATGTGAATTCAATAAGTGAACAAAAAAAAACGAATCTATATCTAGTGCCATGAAAATGATCCAGTAATATCTTGTTAAAACACAATAATAGATTAGCTTTTCATGTCATGAACATTCATCAACTTGTTTCAGCTTTGCATGTTAGCTATAGGACTGAAACTATATATCTTTTTTTCCTTTGTTCTTCATAGCTCTCGCTCCCTCTTTTTCTCTATTTTTTTTTCTTTGACTAACTCTGAAATGACGATACAAGACGAGGATAAAAAAACGACAGCAATAGATAAGAATGTGCGACAGAAGCGACGACGTAGAAGAAAAAGAAGAGAAGAAATGATCTATAACGCAGGCATCAACAAGCGACTGCCTAGGACATTAGTGGCGAGTCTTTTTTTTCGGAAAGCAGGAAAGAAAAAAAACGCGAGAAAAAGCCCCATTCTAATTATATATAGAGAGAGACGGCAGTCCTATAACATATTCTTTATTCTGCCTTTTTTACTCACACACATTTCTAACCGCGTTGATAGACATATCTACATATTATAATGGCATCAAAATCTTCTGTATCATCAGGCTTACGACAGGCCTTTGATAAATATTCTAAATTTGGCAAGAGTCATGCACAATTAAATGATCATAGTGAACTTCGAATAGGGTCAGCCGGAATACAAAAAATGATGAAAGATTGTTCATTAATTAATTCCAAATATACATCGCAATTATTGGATAATGATATTGCACGTGTACTCGGAAAATTAACGACGGGAACACCTGAAGCTGGTTGTCCTCATTATCCAAAAGGAACGTAAGTAAACATTAATAACAAATATGAATTTAAAGTAATATTCTTTATCTATTAAGGAAAACATTTGAAATCAAAGGTTTTAAATTATTAATTGATCGTATTGCTGAATCAAAAGGTGTTAGTTCTGATGAAATCTTAGCTAAAATCAATGAAAATGAAGGTCCTAGCCTTACAAATGTAACTGAAACTGCAAATAAAGAAGTTACAGATCGAATGACAGATACATCACAATATACGTAATTATATGATAATTATTGACTAATTTCTTTTTTCGTAATGATATATATATTTTTTGTAGGGGTATACATAAAGAACGTTTTGATGAAGAAGGTCATGGTAAAGGTAAAGAAGGTCGTTCTGATGATGTTGATACGACAGGTTATGTTCAAGGTTTTAAAGGTAGTAATCAATCGCAATAGAAATAACCTATATTTTAACTTTTAAAAAGTGTATATTCTTTGATATTGATACAAGATATATTTAATAATCTATTTGTAATTATGTAATCATGTTTTTTTGTTTTATTGTAAAGACCAACAAATGAAAACAACAACAAAAAAATTCTTTATTTCATTTATATGCTTTATTATTATCTAAACGTGATTTTCATTTTGTTTTGATACATTAAAAAAAAAAGAAATGTGAACATAGAAACAAAGAAAGAAAAATAATAATATGTGCTTCGAAAAAATAGGATCAACTAACAAATAGTCGTTTCACTTAGTTTTGATTTAATACTCATATTCGAGGTACCATGAGACATAAATTGATTTAATTTGTTTTTTTTATTATATTCTTGGTGACTATTATCAACATCGAGAAGCAAATCTTTATAACCATCAGCATCAACAGGCATCATAGAAGTTCGTCGAGTTGGTTGAGGATGCCAGACATTTGATGCTCTTGCTAATGATCGCCTATGACGAAATACTTCTAAATCTTCATAATCAACAAATGATGGACGAGAACGAAGTTCAGATAATTCTGAACGACGCATTGGTTTTCTATCACCAGTTAATTGTTGTGGTATTGATGATGGTGGTGGAAATTCTCCAGTCACAAATTGTGGAGGCGGAGGCGAAGGCGGGTGTGATGCACATGAATTTAAATCTGCTGTATTTTGTGTTGAACCTAAATTAATATTTTGATTTGATGATGATAATCCTTTTGCTCCAGAAAAATCCATATCACGTTCCCATGCAATAGTTTCAAGCATATTATCAAATTGTGCTTTTGGTTTGAATACAACAGATTGATGGGATACACGACGGAGACGAACACGATCAGCTGTTGTTTGTTGTTCTTTTAGTAAATAAAGAACAATTTTTCCAACTCGCTAAAAGAAAATGTCACTTAAACCATGTCATAAATGTTATTTGATGAATAAGATATATATTATGATTTTATTCTTTCAACCTTGAACAACTCATGTTATTATTTTTCTTTTATTTTTAAAGATTTACCTTCCAATTACCGATTGCTCCTTTTCTTTGAGCTGCTTTACTTTTCGTTGCTCGTTTTATAACCATTAAATCACGTTTATCATCACCACCAATGGCATATACACCTTGATAATCAAATCGTTGTTTTGCAGGACAAGATCTTTCAATTGTTAAAACAAGCTGAGCCCACTTACAAAGAACAATAGTGTCAATAAAATAAAAAGAAAAATTATTTAAGACCACATCCATCCCTTTCTCAAAAAAATTAAACCGAAGATAAATATACGAGCAGGTAAGCCAATGTGTGATTTTCATAAATGATATGATTTTTTTATTCAGCATTTCCTTTTTTTTGCCAGTGTTAGATGATTTCTGTCATCATTTACTTGAAAAATATATTATGTTCAGAAAAACTGAGACATGTTTCTTCATTTTTTCTTTGTTTAAACTTTTTTGATCGCGTAACCTAGAATTCTATTTAAGTCTCCATCTTACATATTTTATGTCTTTTTGTTTGAACGAGCATGTCAAGATGTAAGGCATGACAGAGTACCTTTTTTGAAATTAGGCTTTATTACTATTATATAGAAGAGTACTTATATAATTTAAGGTACCATTTTGTGAAACATTCAACCATTCTACGCTTCAAAAGTAAACATTAAAAAAAGGGTTCTGTCATGCTCTGCATCCCGACATGTTCTTTTAAACAAAAAGATAATTAAGTATATAGAATGAAGGCACATATACAGCTTTTGGTTACCAAATGAGCTATTTTCACCTTTATTTGTTGAATATCGGTCGAAAACGTCAGAGTATAAGGCTGAACAATTTTCCATAGCCTCCTCGCTACAGCTTCAATATATCTTGAAACCTTCATGCAAGTTACATCTACCTAGCTCAAGATCGATTTGTGAGAAAAGGAGTATGCTCTTAAAATATTTTCAAACCTGTCGAATGCGTTCTTTTTCACTGATTGCAATAACACGTTGATATGTATTACCCATAGAAGCAATTAACATGTTTAATAAAAGTATAGGTGTTAATATCATAAAAACAATAAACAAAATTTTTACTAAATATGAATAATGTGTTAAATCAAAACGAGAAAACTAAAGAAAAGATAGATTAAATTAATAAATGAAATAATAACTCTTACATCGAATTCTCCCAATGTAAAATGAACCATAGTCATCCAAGCTTCAAAATTTTGAAAGGAACATAAATTATCATTTCCGCATGTATCATTTGTTACGGCGCGTTCACAATTTCCACCTTCAGTAGTATCACGAAATAATAAATAAAAAACTAAACACAAAAAAAAAATTACGCAAGAAATGAAATTCATTAATATTTTCTTTTCTACCTTGACCAAAAGCTGTGATAACAATGATATAGATGACACCAAATGTAGCAATATCTCCTGTAATCATCTCAAATATCATAACGATAAATGCACCTGTTAATTCATAAATTCGTCCAAAAAAAAGAAAAAACAAAAATGTTCCAGGTATAGCAAGTGATACAAGACCATCTTCAACATAACCAAATGTCACATTATTTGTTACTAAATATAATATACGACATGGTACTGCGAGAATTATTAGTATACATGAACATTGATAAAGAATTTTTTCTGGATAACTTTTCTATAAAGGCAAAATGGCTTTAGTTGTAAAATAAATATAGTAAAATATTTTGTATTTACTAAATTTTGTAAATAATAATTAAATCCTTGTAAATAAATTTCTTTCGCTTGTAATGCAAATACACTTAATATACAACCACCTAATACACATGCTTCAGCTATATGACATAGAATTCTTTTTACCAACGATTGATTATCTCTTGGATTACGTAAAAATACGGCCGTTGTTAAAAATAATAAATGCAAGCAAAGCAAAACTAATTGTCGAACAAAGTTAACCTTAAATTAAAAAGAAAATAGAAATCTTTAGTTGTTATTATATTTATTTACTCGAGCAAATGATGACCATTTATCATTTAATAAACGTTCAATGACCATATTATCAAGCATATCTAAATGATCTTCAGTTTTACCACTAACAATCGACATTAATGAAGAATTCCAATCTTTAATATTCGTAAAATAAAAAGAATAATGATATAAAAAAAACTCAAACAAACCTATTTGACCACCATCCGTTATTGTATCAATACCACGAAGAGGATATGTACAACATTTAATATTAGAATAACGCCAAATTTCCTAGAAAAATAAAAATTCAAAAGATTTTGTAGAATATTCTTATTTTTTAGAAATATTATAAAATTTGAGTAAAATTATTCACACATCACAACATCTGTCAGAATCTCAGAGAACGAATCGTTAAAAAAAAAAACGTCCGTCATGCAGTTTGTCAGAATGCTGTGATGTATGAGTTATCATAGAAATCATATGACATATGTTGGATTGAATATGTCCACATAATTTAATCGAATAGATTAACTTTTTCTTCACTGAACAAAAATCATAATTTATATTCACAATTAAAACACGCAAAAGAATTGTATATTGAACATTGGTTTTAATAAATAGATATCACATTTAACAAATAATGAAAGAACAGCATATCAATTTTCCTAATATAGAGTTACTATTTATAATAATGATTGTCACAGATGTTTTCTTTTTGCAAATCTTATCTCAAGGTAAAATAATCGTTTTAGAAAACTTAAATGAAGCATAAAATGAGTCAGAAGAAAGCTTTGAGAATGTTTTTGTAAACTGTCTTTTGTATATTGACATGTTCGTATATATGAACCATTGCTATCATCATCTGAAGACAATTAAATTAGATTTTACAACTCAATTTAAGATAGTCTTTTTTATTTATGTCTGAAATATTTTCCAAGAACAACATTGTCGATGGTACGTTCCTCATTTAGGGGATGATAGCGGCTCACCTTTCCCTTCAAATTTTCGATTTTCTGTCAATTTTTAACCGCTTTATAGTAATTTTGGATGCAAACTAGATTTTGAATCTGGTTACCACTTCTAACAGTCCGACAATGAAAACACTTCTGCCGAATTCTTAGCTCTTCTCACTTCTTAAAAAATAACGACAACTTTAATCGGTGAGCTATGTATTTTTGTTCAAGAAAACAGATAGATTGTTATTGTAATACCTCAATAAAACTTCTAATTCATAGCTGGAATCAACACTTGTACTTTCATTCAGAGATTTAAATGTATTACTTATGACTATGAATTTTAAATCTAATGGTAAAAAATTTCTCGATTAGAGATGTTTTTAATACTTTTTACTCTTTAAAAGAAATCTCTAATTTGCTTGCTTTGTTTCTCTTATTAATCAAAAACAAAACGAATATGTTAAACTATGACAAGAAAAATTATGATTAAATAATTTTTACCACTTGAGCTAATTCGAGACATTCAAGGAAAAGTTCTTTACGACCAAGTTTAGCAGCTAATGTTAATGGAGTTAAATCTGAATTATTTCGAATATCTGTACGTGCTTTTTTTGATGGATGTCGAACAGCATGTTTAAACATATCCTAGATAATGAATAAAATATATCATTAAAAATTTTTCTTTATAAAAGCTCACCATTCGATCTCGAATGACAAGCATGTGTAGAATTGTATTTCCATAAGAGTCTTGCATATTTGGATCGGCACCATGTTGAATCAAATAATCATATATTTCTGAATGACCAAATGCAGCAGCAAAAGCTAATGGGTATTCACCATAATAGGCATAACCTTAAGAGAATAGTTTTCATATTTGAAAAAGAAAAAAGATCAATATGAATTTTACTTTCAGGACTACTATTCTGTGGATTAAATTGTTTTTGTGATGTTTTATCACGATGACAAGGTAGTAGAAATTTTTTTCCTCTTCCTTTTTTATGTTCATCATTTTTTCGATTTTGTTCCGGAGTATTAAAATCTCCAACGACACGTTTATTAACATCAACACCATGTTTTATTAAAAGTTTTACTGAATTTATATCATTATAAACAATAGCAATATGAAGTGGAGTTTCTCCTAAGAGATTTTTAAAAATAAAAACAATATTAAATTCCTATTTTATCTTAACAAAATAGCGCATGAATTACAAATTTTGAGATAAAACATTTGTGTATTTCTTTGATTATTAAAACCTGTTTCTGAGAAGTCAAAAATTATGGATTAGGACCAGTATATTGTGCACCCTCAGAATTTACTCATAGCAATTTTTTCTGAATTTTTGTTCGAGACTACTGAGTTATTCTTTGAAAGACCCAAACATTAGTTTGAATCAGAAGTGTGAGCTGAACTTTTTAGTGCAAATGATTGCTCATTTTAATGTGTTCTCTCTGAATATATGATTAGAAACATTGTGTCTATCTTTTCCCGACTAGTAAAGGAATTTTGTCATAGCCTAAAAAATTAGGTTGAATAGAATAGTGGGCAAATAGGATTTTCCTAACTTCTATAAGTTTCTAGTCAAAAGTATACAAAAAAGTATAGGAGTCGGTTTTTTATGAAGTGGATGTTTTCTTACTCAACTGTAACCTTTACCTAAGTGAAACTATAGGCATTTTGCCAAGATATTCTTTTTATATAAAACACCTTCTGGTCAAAAAGTCGATTTTGAAAACTGAGAAAAGGAGAAAGAAACAAAAGTTGAACTGACCGGTAGAGAACTCTCCAAGAGCACATTTTGTATGATAGCTTTTGCTCTACAAGTTAACATAATAATAAGGATATTAACATTAATTTGCGGGTTGCAATAATGAAAGTACAAAAGCGTTCAGAAAACTATTCTGTCCAAACTACTAATCATCTTGTGGGTTTCAGAAAAATTTCTAATGAAGGAACCATCTGAAGTGCTACCTTGCATTTAAGATGAGATTCCAGTCATTACTTAGGGTCTGTTGAGATTAGAAAAAATCTAAAAGGACTTCTCTCCATGCGCTGCCCTTTTTGGAGTTATCGCTGTTACCGTAGATTTTTTACTTGTAGCATGATATTTATGAAAAAAAAATGAACAAATGAGTTTTGACCTACGACTTTGTCCATAGACAACTCTTGAGGGTATTTCGATCTACTAAAAATGTCAGCCAATAGCAGTAGCCTCTTCTCCAGATATTAAATTTAAAAAAATCTAGATTTTCTGCTGTTTCCGTGAAATATCACGGATTTGAGTAGATTTGACGTTTTGAAAAGAGACTAGTCTTTTTACCTGTGATTTTTAGAAGATTCTAATGATTTCAAGAGTTGTCTACGAACGAAGCTTTAAAGCAAAATTCATTTATTCGAATTTTTTAAAAATACCGTACTAGTGAAAATTTCAATATCTTGACCATAACTTGAAAAGGGTAGCACATGGGAAAGAATTTGTTCTAGGTTTATTCTAGCTTCACCAGGTTCTACAATCTGACTAGTGTCTAATCTCAAATGCGAGTTATCATCTAGGCTGATTTCCTCGTAAGCCAAGTTCACAAAGAACATAAAACACTGGCCATAACGCATAGCTTTTGGTTTTTAGGAAACACTTTCAAGATAGCCAAAAATAAACAAATATTTTCACTTAACACTTTTGACCCATCGATTAAATAATACTAAATATTCAAAAATCTAATCAAGATTAATTAATATTTAAATTAAATGTTAATAATAGCAGCCAAAAAAAATCTGGTTAATGATTTTATTATTATTTAGAGAGTTAAATACTCGTATCTTTTACTCTTAATATTTATTAATATTGATTCTAGAAAAATAATTTACTCACCTATAACAGTTAATCGTTCACCAATATCTACTTTTGACACAGAACTAGCAGCTGATATAGATTTTTTATGACCGTCCAAATTATTGTTTGATGAATTTGGTGTTATAGACGAATGTCGAAGATCATGAGTATTAATACCAACCGGCTGGCCAAAAACATCAAGTAGTGCTGAATTAGGAATTTTAATAGCCTCCATGTATTCAAAATAAATGATGCAGATAATGATCAACAGCAATCGGCAAAAACAAAAAAACGAGTTTTACGTATTGTTTTTCCGAAGTATTTTCTTATTTAGTTTCGGCTGAAAGTAAATTATAAACTAACATGAATGTAGAAAAGGTAAAGAAATTTACGAGAATGACGAGAGAAGAATTTATTTTTTCTTCTCTGATTCAATTATAGAAAGTTTACCCTCATTCACTTCGACATTTTCTTCGTTTATCACGACGTAGGCAAGCTTCGAAATAAAAGAAGATAAAGACAAAGCGCGTACGGGTTTTTTCTTTCTCGTTTATCCAAAATTAGTTCACCGATAAAGACATAGAATAAATCATATCAGTGATTTTTTTTCTTTCTTTCTTTTTTCTAATTCTTCTTTAATTCTTTATAGTTGTCGTTGTCTTAAGTAGTTCAATTATATTTGCTATATATGTCGGAGATTGCTATTCCTATTTATTTTTTATTTTAACTAAAAAGCCATAAAATAATCGATGTATTGTTATTGTTATTCGAAATTTAATCATGTTGTTTATTATTATCTGGTACAACAAGAAATAATTTTTGTAAATAAATAGCAATCGATTGGCTAAATTTATCAATTGATTTAGGTCGATAAAGAACAAATACCCAATAGATAGGTAAACCAGAAAGAAGAATAATAATTCCAGCTAAGATATCAAGTGGATTATATATCATATTAACGAGAGTGAGAAGAGTCATTGGAACAATGAATACAATAGGAGCAATAACACCAGCATTAAATGGACGAGGAACATCAGGCATTGTACGACGAAAAATAAGTACACTTATTGCACCACATAAACAAACGAGCCAAGTACTAAAACTTAAATAACCAAGGAGACGCTCAGCATCACCAACCAGTACATAAAGAACACCTTGATTACCCAAAAAAAAAGAAAAAAATTAATAATTAATGATTTCTTTTTATAAATTTATAATGAATTTTACCAAGTACTCCTTCAACAATACATGGAATAACAGGTGTTAAACGATCAATATGAAGATAAGCAGATATTGTGGGTAAAAGTCCATCACGACCAGCAACAGAAAACATACGAACGATTGAAAAGATTTCTAAAAGGAGGAAATTCAAAAACAAAATTAGAATAATTTAATTAAATTTATTTCAATTTTCATACGTCCATTAAGACCACCAAGAGCTGATATTGATACAAATAAGGGCATAATAAATCCAAGTGGTCGATAAATATTCTCTGCAAATGAAACAGCAACAGCATCAGATGACATTACTTCCTGAAGTGATAATGATGTAAAATATGCACTATAAGTAAGTGCATAAAGTATTGTACTAGCTATAATTGATGACATAATTGCAATTGGAAAATTTCGTGCTGGATTTTTTAATTCTTCAATAGCATTCGATAAATAATTCCAACCCGAATAAGGAAATAAACCAATATAAAGTGCAATAGATAATTTTTTAATACTGGTTTGAGTATTGGCAAATGGAGATGCAAATACATCATACTGACCTCGTATTAATTGAAAAATTCCAAGACTAATAACAAAAACTAACGCTAAAATTTTAGCATAAAATGTTCCATTTTGCCATGTAATTGATCCACGAGTTGACAATAAATTGAGAAGTGTTAACATCATAATAAAAAAACAAGCTAGTAGCAGTACAACTAAATGAGGTGGAGAACATGGACTATAAATAGGTTGAAGTAAATAAACCGATGCTGTTATACCACATACAGCAATTATAGCTGGACGTACACAACATATTTCACTCCATACTCGTAAAAAACCTAAAAACATTCGAAAAAAAAATTCTTTTTGCAGAATTAATCGAAAGTTTTTTTTTACCTGCCCAATCACCAAATGCCATTTTAATATATGTATAATCTCCGCCAGAACTATGAATCATTGTACCTAATTCAGCATAACATAAACATCCCGGAACACAAATTATTCCACATACAATCCATATAATAACGGATAAACCATAAGAACCTAAGAAAGAAATGTGTATAAATTTTTATGAATAGAAATAATAAAAATAAATATTCGAACTTACCAGTGCCAAGAAGTACACCACGTGGTGAAATAAAAATTCCCGAACCAATAATTGAACCAATTAATAATGCAATACCACTCATTAAACTTAATTTTGGCTTTTCTGGAGTAGTTTTTTTTTCATTTTCTACTCCTTCATCGTGTTTATCGTGCATTTTATGCAGAAAAAAGAAACTTTGTATCTATATGATATGAAATTCAAAATTAAAATGAATGGTTAAATAATTTTGTTTTTTTTTGCTTATTTGACCCTTGTTTAACAGCTTTCACGTTCTACTTATTCTTTTCTCTCGCTTTCGTTTCAACAATATTTTATGTTTCACTTCGGTCTCAACAAGGATAAAATGATCAATTCATCATTCGTAAAGGTGACTGTATCAATAAATCGTTCATGCGTAAATTTTATCCTTTGTAGGTGTATATACACTGCGATTGGAATATCATGAATCGAGTTTTGATCAAGTATTTTTTTTTAAGTAAGCACTTTATTCAATAAAAATATGATCTAAAATTTTTTTTCTTCATAATATTGAAAATTCAACTTATTATTAGTATTTATCAACTAGAATGTCGATAACTAGACATGATAAAGTTATATAAATGACTCATGACACATTCATACCTGTATACATATATGTATATATTCTTTCTAAACTTTCGAAAAATTTCACAAACAAGACAAATTTTCAAGTTGACTATACGAAACAAACCTTAGAACTTTGTTTACTTAATATGAATAGTAAACAAACTAGTTAACTATAATGTATAATAAAGAATAAAGCATAGAGTTATACTATCTATGAATATTAACGGATCCGTCAAATAGAAATGAAGATGATCGTTTCTGAACGATAGAAAACCAGTATTGTCGTCATTTTTTATTCAATCACAATGCAAGAAAGTTTGTATGCCGTCATTTTTTTTTTTGAAAGATTACATCGTTTCATTTAAATTCATTTGTTTGTTCAATCTCTCTAGTGTACTTAAAAAAAGACGTAGAAATCTTGCTTCATCTATTTTGATACAACGACATATAGGTTATAGAGAAAATTAATATCTAGAGCAAAATAAGATTCCTTGTAGGAGAAATTAAAATCTTCCTAAACAACAGTATGTTCAACATTGTCTCTATTCATTCTTAAGAAAATGATACTTAAATAACGGCATGATTTCGTGCTCCATAATCATGCGAACAGAAAAGTGAAAGACTATTTGAATTTATCAAATTCATTTCTTAGTAGTGTGTTACAAACTTCAACAGTATCAGACGAGTTATGTCTCATCGTTGGCTAGATTTTCTACTATCAGTCTTAGTTTTTATTCGTGCCTTTATTTTTTTCCATACTATGATAAAATAGTTATTGAAAATTTTTAAAAATGTTCGAAAAGTTGCTGGTGAAAACCAAAACCTGTGTATGAGATTACTTAGTGACTTTAACTGATTTTTATAGTTTGTGATTTTTTCTATTTGAAGTCGTTTCTATTCTTTTGTAAATTAAGATTACACACGTTTCAAAGATAATATAATAATATTCATGGCAATACAAAATAGTTGTAGGCAAAATTGATGATAAGTTTATTGTTGTTGTTTAAGAGTATTTTAAGTTTTCGTCTATTTTAATTTTCTCTGTAGCATAGACAACAATCTATCTCATTTCGGTTTATTATTGTTTAATGCGCATAGATATATCGAGGATAACGAAAAAAAAAACAGCGTTATTCTTGAAGAAATGACATAAAAAAGCGAAAGAAAAAAGGCAAGACAAGGTGAACTATTGTAATCCATACACATACCTATCTGGCTATTAACGATACTATACAACAAAGATAGACAGCATGCTCAGAAACAAAAAAAGATTTTTTTTTATCGTGTATACATAAGCAAGCAAGACAATGATCATATCAAGAAATACAACACAAAAAAAAGAAAGATTCACTGTTATTTTGATTATTTCTTGACAAAAGAAACAAGAAATTGATCGAGTCGGCATTGTGAACAGAAATCTGACAACCATGATTGGAAGCATATATAAATAGATAACATAATAAAGATTAAATGACATGAGACGCTTTATATGTATATATACACACATATATATATATATGACTAGAATCATAATGTTATCATTCACATAATGGTTCGACATAATTTCCCTAAGAAGAAAATGAGTCACTAAGAAAATAATTACTAAGAACTTCATGACTTACTGGAAATAAACCTCGAATGCCCGGTTCAATAACTCCTTCAAACCAACCATCATCATTTTTTGCAACAACAAATATGATTGTATCTTCACGAAATGTTAATTCATCATCGCGAGTACTTTCATAATCATAACAAGCAATAGCCTAAAAAAATACCAAATAATTAAAATTCAAATAAAGTCTATCTTCAAAAAATAAACCATTTCAAGATATTGTTCAGGTGCCCAATCAAGATTTTCGAAACGTCTTCTAAATCCACGAGTATTTTTTCTTGGTAATGTTGTTGTTGCTTCAAAAAAATGATTTGGTGCTGCAGGTATAAATTGTGGAAGATATGATTGTTGAGCCATATATTGTGATTCAGTACCATTTGGTTGTTGAGTACTTGGATCATAATTATCCATATGTAATGGAGCACGTACCGATCCTGGTGGTTGACTTGTTGCTCTTGATCGTACTGAGCCACCATTTTCAATCATTGCCCCTGTATATCGATTCATATTATTTGTATTTAAAATTCCATTATGTCGTGTTGCATATACATTCTCATTATTCATCATCATTAACAATTGATTATAGGATGTTTGTTGACGATTTCCATGTGGATTATATGGATGACCATTATTCATAATAAGATCATGTCGACTAGCATAATCAGTTGGTGGGACAACAACAGGTGGTGCCTGTTGAATAGATGAGCGTTGAGCATAAATTAAAGATGAATTAGCACCAGTTGCTTTAGATAAACTAGCATTTGGGTTTTTCATTGATGGAGGTGTAGATGGTTGTTGTTGCTGTTGAAGACCATTACTATAAATCATATGACGAGATTTAGTATCTTGTGGTGATAAACGAACACCATGACCTAAATGAGAAAATTTTGCTTTTGTCTTCAAAAGATTATTTATTAATTAATTTCTTTACCGATATCATCAAGAATTGAGTAATCTAATGGCTTACGAACATATCGCACAAGTTTTTCTGGATTGCTTGGTTTGATAAATAATGGCTGTCGACCTAATGTTTTATTTGTTGTTAATGTACCAATTTCTCTTCGTGCTACTTTTTCTTTATGCACATTGGTATCTTCACTTAAATCATTTAAATTTGTTTCTAATTCATTAAATTGATTTGATTGTAAATCTAATAATTGTAAAAATGATGTTGCTATTGTATTTATTTGATAAGCAACACTAGCTAACTAAAAAATACAAAATAAATTTCTATAGATAGAGAATTAAAAAAACAAATTTACGGCTTGAATAGCATAATTTTTTGTATCTTCATAAACACGTGATTTGTCATGATTAGAGGAATTTAAATAATTATCTTCACAAAAATCAGCCACTTTAGTAAGATTTGAAATATTTTCAGTGAGATTTCCCTTTAGTGATGGTAATTCATTTTTAAGAATATACGCAAGATCTTGATATGGAGATGGTTCCATAAGTAATTCTTTAGTTTATTGATCGAAGTTATATGGTTTTATTACATGAATAAATGTGTTTGTCTAATAAGGAAAAAAACATAATAATAAAAGAAAAAAGTCAAAACAGAAGAAAGAAAGAAGATATGAACCAATAATTCATACAAAGTAGTTTATTTCAAATAAAAAAATAATAAATCGATCGGATTAGCTAGCGCTTCACACAGCAAAACGCCATTGTACTAAGATACGATGTGGTCTCCACAATAAAAAAAGAGGGCGCTATATACTAACATGGACATAAAATTTTATTTTTTTTTTATGGAAAAAAGATTCAAGATTTCTACCATTTTTCAATCAACTAATAATGCAACGTCTTGAAATGTTAGTCGCTGATGAGTTCATCTGTTGCTCATATATAGGATTCGTTGATACTAGAAAAACTTTGAAAAAATTCGTCCTGGTGAGAAGTTATTTTGGAGTTATGACTATTGTATTGTTTTCGAGACTACTGACCAGTTATTATTAGAAGAATAAAATGAAGAAATATTCATTCGAAACATTGCCTATGAACAGGACTCAAAACCAATAAACCGTTCTCAAAGTTTCAGTACAGCGGATGATCTCTTCTAGAGATATTGAATCGGAGAAAATATCATTTTTTTGTAAGAAAACAGGAAAAACGAAGCCTTTTTCGGCATTCAATACCTGTTAAAGAGATCATCCATTTTACTGAAACTTTTGGGACGGTTTATTGGTTTTGAGTCCTGTTTATGGGCAATGTTTCGAGTGAATAGTTCTTCATTTTATTCTTCTAATAATAACGGGCCAATGATCTCGGAAACACTACAATAGTCATAACTCCAGAAGAACTTCTTATTAGGTTGGGTCTTTTCAAGGTTGTTCTAATCTCACCAAATCTTATATATGAGCGACAGATGTACTCGATTGACGACTGACACTTGGAGATTTTCCCTTGTGAGCTTATATTTTTCTGCGACAAATTCAACCATTTTATAGCTTTCAAAAGTCACGCAACACAAATAATACATGTTTCATCGAACCTGGTGGCAAAAGCAAGAACGTTTCGAGTTCCGTACAAAAACAAATACATTTTAGAACAAAAGTTCTGACGACATTCTGCAAGTTTCTTGAAGTGTAGGTGCTGATGCACATAACTAAATAATTCTTTATTTTGGAAAAACTTCTGTTCAATACAATTTTGTTATCATCACATAATGGTTTTTCTTTAAAATATGAAATGTTTGAAGAAATTGTATTGACGGCAATGATGATATTTTCAATTATTTTTTTAATACTTTGTCTATATATATAAAAACTTGGGTTTCTTTTCCTATCATTAGAATAAAACTAGCTCTGTTAATTGAAAAAAAGAGTAAGAAATTTCCCAGCTTTTTTTCATGTCATGACTTTCGATACACCCTGAAAAAGAAAGTCTCTTTCCGCTGCTTTTGTAACGAAAACATGAACTAAAGACTGCTAGCTATTGAGATTTTGTAAAAGCCAGTAAAATAGAGTTCAAAACAGACTTCAATCCAGCACGAAAACCAATTGGTTACTGGTCTAGCACTGTTGAATTTTTAAATTGACTAGTTTCTTTCTGATTTTTGTCAATTTTTCATCAATTTTTAGGGCGCTGTTATAGCCAAAAGTGTTTGTCTTCGGCTAAAAGATGGAAGAACAAGAATAATAATACTCCTTTTTAGTATAGTGGTAGTACAACTGCTTGGAAAGAAGCCGATGTATGATTTGATTCCTTACTAAGAGAACTTATTCTTTTGCTCCGTTTTGTCTTCATAGCGTCGCGTTGCTATCTCGCTGAAGCTAGTCTGTTTTGATAGTTTCAGTTGATATCCATGACCTCAAAGATCCAAAAACATGGGCATGTAACTCTTCAACTGAGAAATTTCTAGTCATTATCAAAATCTCAGCTCTAAATATTGAGCTTGCAAGTTCTCATCACATGATAAGAGCTGTAGATTCTACTGAATGAAACTATTATTGTGACGAGAAATTAGCCGGCCTTATTAAGTCAAGTTTCTTCGAAAGTAAATATTTTCACCTCGAATTGTCGAGCTCACTTTTCTGAATCACTTTTAACTGGCTTTCAGAAACTCACAATGGCTAGTTTTGATTGGTTTAGCAGCAGCACAAGAGACGTCATCAGAATTTTATGCGGCAACTTCAACTAGAGATTTTGATAAGTAATTAGGCGTAGTAATCATTAAGCCAGAAATATATTTCATATTGAAATCAAATTCTAACGTACTTAATCTTTGTATTTCACATCGTTTGTTAATTTAAGCTTTTTCATTCGATTGCGTTTTTTCTCTATGACTAAGTTCTCAGATAAATTTAATTCCAATTGGTTGGTTATTTCACTTATTTAATGCCTTCTCAAAAGCACAACATCCTCGTTTCGTTAGAGAGCGTTTAAGTTGTGTAAGAGTGAATTTACTGTAAAACTATGCGAAGAGCTTATCTTCTTTGAAATGGACCTGAAAGAAAACTGCATCAATTTCCTCAACTGAATCATTTCTTTATAGCTTAAAAGAGAATCTTTTATTTGGAGATTGTAAAACTACATAAGTTATCAGAATGTGTTTGAGTTGTTCGAACGCTTGAATTTCTTCATGTAACTGGCGCGAATTCCCTCAGTGGTTCAACGACTTGAGAAAAATTGAGCAAGAACATTTTTATAGGATTGAACTGATTTAACAAATTTTTAAGCTTCGTCAAATGCTTGGGAAAAAATGATAATATTATCTGTATAGGCTAATGTATATTTCCACTGCATGGATACTTATAAATATATGATTAATTACACGATAAGATGCTGATAGTCCATTAGTTATTCCTTGAGGAAACACTGTAAATTGATAATGATTGTTGGAGATTAAGAAAGTCGTTTTATCAGATTTAAAACTGGTGTTTGCATAATACATTGTGCCAGTTGATTGATTGAAAATTTCGTTGATTCGAGAAAGTGAAAATGCAACTTTTAGTATAGTAACATTTGAACGACAGTAATCAATAACTCTTAACAAGAGCAATAAATGATAGCCAACAACAAGTTGATTCTTCGATTTGATAACGTTCTAATAGTTTTTGTATTTCCAGAATTATAATCTCTTGGTTTTTTTAAGAAGCATAATATTGTTTCGAGTCGAGAGATAAATGATTACCAGTTTTTATAGAAGATTGTGGAAAGATATCAGTAGTTAAAGCAGTGAGATCAAGTAATATTTTATGGAGTCAAAACTTTTTTTGAATTACTTACAGAGATGAGCATGTCAGCGATTTTTTGATTCAAGTCAAGTCAAGTCAAGTCGGAGCCGCTTTGATTCAAGTCAAGTTGAAGTTCAACCCGGTTTTCATCAAGTTTTCTTTAATTGAAGGCAAAATATCGAAAACATTGTTTCCTTGATTCATATTCAAGTTTTACTATCGTTCGCTGAACTATTTATTAATTTAATTATTATAAAAACATAGAAACCAACGTAATTCCGTTAAACAGACTTTTTGGAAATGAACTGCCCAATAAAATTGAGAAAAAAGATTTTCTATGTATTTCAACAGTCATCATCTTATTTCAAGTAAATTCACTCTATGGATATATCTACTGATCTTCATTCCTATTTTTCCACTACATTTCAAGTTAGAAAACCGAAATTGATGTGAATAAAACACCTTTACATATATATATATATTTAGACCTAACTTGACTTTTTTATATACGACCAAGGCACAAGTCAAGTCAAGTCAAAATTGACTTGACTTGTCAATTTCTGATTACTTATTGATGTTTTGGATTCTCTATGTATACAATCGATTTAGATACTTGCTTTGGAATCTGTTACAGATATCATTGTACTCACAGGTGTTTCTATAAGTTATTACCGCACACAGAGTATTCTTTACATTCATTACAATAAGTATATAATGTAGCTTAATCCGAGTTGTCTTCAAAATATAAAAGTCCTATTTTATAAGTTCTGAGAATATCGAGATAAAGGTAGACGTTTGCAGTTTTGAGTATTTTCTAGCAATGTTGGCTGAAGGTTTTGAGCATTTATCATTGAAACTTTTGTTCTATTATCGGTAACATTTAGTAGCTTATCTAGTATGAAAATAAATTTGGAAATATGACGTCCGTACGGCTCAAATATTAAATTACTAGCATTATTAATTTGAGAAGTAGCATCAACTAGTGTCAATTACACTAGGAAGAAGAATAACTGGGTTAAATAAGAAAGTCAAATAACTTAGACGAACGTGTTTCATATATGAGATTGATTGAATATGTTGATTAGTAATGATCGAATGTTTCTGATCACTGACGAGATGAAGTGATGCCATTGAATCTAACTATTGTCTAAAAGAATTGATATAATTTAATTTGTTGCTACACAAGTAAGAACAAAAGTTTTTGTTTAATTTTTATTTCTGATTCAATTTGACCTATCATATTAAGAAGTATTGAGTTTATTGTTTTACATGTAAGGTTATTTTAAATAAAGTTGTTTTGATGAATGATCTTAGGAAGTCTAAATGAATAACTGTTATGGCTAATTCGGTATTTACCATCGTTGTAATTAGTTGATCATTAATACCAATTTAGATGTTAATAAAAGAAGTTAATGTTGATGACTTGATAAATTTACTAGAAACACCACCGTTGCGTGATCCAGTGATTGAAAATTTGAAGGCATTTATACAATTTTTACGAAAAATATCGTTTCATCCACAACGAAAATGTCTGGTTAATGCACGTTAAATGCATACAATCATTTGTTAGATTGGTTTTTCGATCACAAACTTTACAAGGATTAAATTGTTGGTGAAGCAGTGATGTATTATTAATTGGCTGCTTTTTAAATATTAATTGTTTTGAATGATTCAGAACTTTTCAATCAATGTAACTGATGTTTGATTTTCAAGTTTAGAGAAAGTGTTCTATTAGCAAACAGATCTCTGAGTTGATGTAGGATGTGAACAATAATCATTTTTTTTCGTATAATGAGAATGTCGTTTACGTCTATTAACTATAGCTGTTAATGAAAAAATTGATGATTAACTATATGTAAAAATTAGTTTATTTGGATTGGAGCGTCAGTTAATGAGACTTTTCAAAAGTGTCCTGCAAAATCTTGTACAGCATTAGGATATTTTTAAAATTTATTTAGCGTATTCATATACGATATATGTCTCGAAAGTTCTTTTTCTAAAATGAGGATAAAGTCTATTTATCAAATATTGAATCATGGCTTCTTCAAATATATTTCAATCAATTTCGCGACACAGATTAAGAACATCATCAATATAAGATGTAGCAAATACATGTTGCAATCGTTTTGTTGTCTCAATGAGTCGAAGTTTTTTGTTTTTTTTTAATAAATCATTTTTTATTGAAAGATTATGATGTCAACGTGCAATTTCGAAAATTGATCATTTTAAAAATTGTATTCATTATGATCAAACGCTAGCCCAACTGCTTGAGTCAATTTACCTCAAACAATTTGAAGAATCTCATAATTGTCTGATTCATTGTTAGCTTTCGTAATATCTTTAATGCCTTTTGAAAAACGTACGACGTCCTCAGAAGGATGTCCGGAAACGTATGGTAAACCATCAAATCGAACTTTTAGAGCTTTTATTAATAGTGTTTATTCCGTCATATTATTTGTATTCAAAATGCCATGTTGATGTTATATAGCATTGACTCATGATTATAAACGAGAAGATGAATTAGTAATAGTAGTACTTGGTAATACTTTTGCAATTTTTTCTTAACTCAACATCTTGTTGCGGTATTGATGACTGCATTATAATTAGAATGAGTAATATCAAGATATATAATCAAACGAATGAAATCAGAAGAACAAGTAAATAAACGAAAATCTATCCCAAAATTCTGATTATGATTAAGTAAATTGATAGAGGTTCAAAAATTAATTTTGTTCCCACTCTTACTTCAAAAAAATTATATTGTAAAAATGTCTCATAGGTTTTTTATTTGAAAAACAAAATTGACGGCTTCTTAAAAATATTGTTAGTGTCCTTGAATTGATCACTTTGTTCAGATAAGATAAATTCGTTGACTTATGAGTTAAATATAATTTTTTTTTGTATCCCAAAATAACAAGCAAATGGTACAAGCATTAATTGATTCTTTTGTTTTCTGAAAGCTCTAAATCAAAATGAAATTTCAACATCATTTATAAAGAGACTTTGATACGGGTTCTTGTTTAAGTCTCTGTTCAGTAAAGACTTCATACTTTTATTTTTTTTTTAATCTTTATGTTGAATTATGGTCGTCCGTTTGTTAGTGTGCCTCTCCCTTCCTTTCTCTCTCTATATATAGACACGCCCCTAGAAAAAATTTGTTTTAGTCAACTTTTCAAATCTATTGTCATCCTAACAACATAATTAAAAAAAATATTGTACATTCTGAAAGCGCTTGGAGCTTTCTGCTACACTGTATATTTATGTATTAACTTCCGTTCACTGGATAGAAAATTAATTAACTGCAGTGAAGGCATCAGTGTCATCAGATTATTATGAAATGAATTTTATCACTGTCTTCTCAAGTAGCCTTTTAAGTTTATCATCATGCATTGTAGAAATAATTCTCGATAAATGTGATTAGATATTCAAAGAGAGCTTGAAATTCTCTATTATCTTAAAGTTTATTTTTTGAATAACAATTCTATTACAGGTAACGATACTTTTCATTGACACGAGCCAAAGTTCACTTTATTTCGTCCTTCTTCAAATTACAGTTATTAAAAGAATCAATTTTTGTAGATGTAATTATCCATCACCATAGCGCTGGAAATTCTCTGTTATTATAAATATTTCTCTCCAGTTGCCTACAAGCAAAAGAAGGCAATAGATAATTTTATAGCATAGTGAAGAATTCCATATTCTGTTAGAATATTTGATCGTTTTTTCGAGGGTGAAATTTCGTAGTGATGATAAGTTTAAAGCGACACGAGAAGAGAGAGAGCAATTAGTTTTCTGAGAATCTAACGCTAAGGATGCACTTATTGTAGCTAATTTATTTTCCAATCAGTAGACACAAGTGACAACATAGATATGTAGCGTGGTAGAGAATTCTCAGTACTTTCAGAATAAATAACTATTTCTTTTCGAATATGTTATTATAATGATAATAGATTTAAAAAAATCGACTAAAACTTTTTTTGAATGATATATATATATGTAGACATAGTTTTAGTGGTATACGATCTGTTTATTCAGAAAAAAATGAATGTTAACAAATGTCGCATATGTAGGTCAAGAGAACAAGAAATAAGAGAGATCAAGTAAAGATGAACGAAAAACATAAAGATAGAAGATAACATATAGATGGTAAATAGGTCTACATGCGACATCGCACTGTTACAGATTGCCTTTTGGAGTTGCTCAAGATCATGAAAAAGAAGGTGAGTATTGACGTTCCTCAAACTTTGAGTTTCTCTGAAAAAACACGATCACAAGACATGAACGTACAACATTGATGAAGATAAACCAACGGGGTTTTTATGATTCTAGTGGGAGATCATATACTCAATCAAACAGTTTGATAAATTCATTAAACGAGATTTTGCCATCTTTATCTGAATCCAACGATTTAACCATAGCTTTTATTTCATTTTGATTCATTTGCCGACCGATCTTTGACATAACAGATTGTAGTTCATCCGTAGTTAGAAACCCATTTCCATCGGAATCAAAAGTTTTGAAAGCGGCCTCCAGTTCTTTGACACTATGTCGATGAAAATAGCTTCTTGCCATCGCTGCTTTAAATTCATTGAAATCGATTTTACCGCTTCCATCTTTATCCATTTGATTGTGTAGAGCCTCCAGTTCTTTATCGTTGGCTTTAATATGCAAAGCATTCAAGAGTTTCTTCAATTCTTTCTTCGAAATTTCACCCGATCGATCTAAAACAATAATCGAAGAATAATGAGAAAGAAAAGTCAGATGCTTATTTTTGACATACTGCAATCGAATAAATTGAAAGCATCACGCAATTCTCTCTCTTGACCAGGTGTCAAATTGGCCATGAAATATTGATTTGATCTAGACGAAAAAAAGAAACGACACACTAAAGACATTTGAATTCACAGAATGTATTTATTGAGTTATCAAATCTTAATGTAATACTCAGAACGAATGACTAATATATGTGTCCCGCATCCCACTAGGTTTAACGGATTGAATCAAAGAGAGAAAGTTATCTAACTTAATCTGAATCCTCGTTGTACTGTTTCACTCAAAAAATGTGTTGATATAAGACTCCATATACAGTCAGAGCTTTTTATTGCTACACTTTCTACATGTATTACTTGCAGTTAGAAAAGCAAAATAAGCCAACAGAAATAGTGACGAGAATTTTCTTTCACTCGCTTTTCTTTTTTTTCTTTTCAGCTTGCATCGAAGCAAACAAATTATTCTTCGAGAAAGTCTTAAATTGGCTAGGAAAATTGACACATACGTCACTGCCATGGCGATGCTTCATATTCTAACATATTTTCATAGATAGAAATTCGGATTGGAAGTGTTAGATTGTACGTGTTTGTGGTGCACGTTCATCTTCAACATAGATAGGGAGAAATATTAGCGAGCAATTAAAATGCTTGGAGTGTGTTTTGATGTGTTACTACTTGTTCTTGTTTCAGTCAATTGAGGCATTCAGGACGAACATTGCGATCTTCACATCCATTAATAATAATGTCTAAGTAACGTTCAGACGCAAGCTCTGATGATCAATGACTCATATCTATTTTATAAGCATCAGCAAAATCAGACAGTCGACATCATTGACTGAAATTCGTTGATGTATATTTTCACGTTTGTCTAAATATATCATTTGATCATTCACAGGAAGATGCACAAAGCTATGATAACCATCCCTAGCATAAGATTCTGTATCGATTATTTCACTGACACTTGAGAAAGTAAGACGATTATGAAATACACAGGTAGATGAGAGACAATGCGAAATAGATCTTGTAGATAGAGATAAATCGAATTATTCATATTGTTTATAGCGAAATATCGGATGAATTAACAAATATCCTGTCGAACTATTTCAACTTTTCGAAGATTGCTGCGTTTAAGAATCATATCATTAGCAGTTGTGTGCATATAATCAGATTCTTGTTGGTCTATTGAAATCTTATCGATTGACCTATCTCATTCATCTATTATTTCAACTCATGATGTATGCATACAAGAGAAAAAAATCTATAGGATGACAAACGTTAGGCTGACGAGAAGACCGTCGTTCTCTCCCACCCACCCATACTCACTCATCAACAAAAACAGATATATTTGTCTCATTTCACAGCAGACTTTGAATCTTAACGAAGGATATGTTGAAAAGTATCTCTTACGTATAGATATCGAATATGTTTAAAACACGATCAGTTTCAGAATTTTCATCGATAGATGAGCCAGACGTGGCTTGTTATCATTTTCATTAGCAAATGTATATTAGGAGTTGTTAGAAGTCGTCGAAAAGTGTAAAGTCTACCTTCGATGATATCGGCTTATACAAATGATGCGAGATATTTCGTATTTTACTTACAATCTTTTGCAAATGATGATTTTATGGTTCATAGTTGTCCGATAGGATGGATACGTGCCATCAATGATACTCTTGAGAGTGCATAAACATGCACTTGTCGTAAAATGTTGAATCGACAATCAAAATATGGAAAATGAATATGTATCTGCTCCCCAAACGAGACAAATCAACACTAATCTCATAGTTATGACAAACTTCATCAAGGTCTCAGAGTGGTATGAAACACAAAAAATTTATCGTCTTTTTCTAAATTGAATCTTGCTGGTGACTGATTTATTGTCAATATGTCTATAGTACATTTTCATTTCTCTCAGTTTTTTTTCTGTGACTTGTTTTTCTGTCCAACGACTGACTAAATTAAAGAAATCACTCTTGTGCATTGAATGCCTGAATCGATATCTACAGATATATGAGGATGAATGTGAGCGTGGGTGTGAGACTGTCGACAGCTGTGATTCTGAGTCTTTTCTTCATTTACACTGTGCACACATATCCGTAGTCCGTTTCAGTATGCTTCAAAGAAGTTATATGAATCATTTAAAAGTAATTTTACCTCTTCCTATACTTGTTATGTGTATTACATAAAAAATAATCATTGATGTCTTTGAAGGTAAAAAATTCTTCAAAGCGAAAAAAAAATGTAACTAGACATAATAAATATGTAAACGAACTGTCTTCTTCTAAGTATTGTTCATTATATTCACATGCTTTTTTGTTCTTCTTTCTTTCTTTGAGGTTTATTTAATACTGATACAGAACAGGAAAGTTAACCTTTTACGCATTAGTTTCACCGCCTTGCCCGTACCAGTATTAAAAAGACTTCCAAGAAAGAAAAAAGGAAAATTTAGAAAAATAGATATAGCATCTCTTATTCCGATACCAATATCTTTGGAACAGCGGATCTAGTTGAATTGAAACTAATAGTTTATTCCTATCTCACTCAGGCGTAACTGCTGTGAAAATTTGAGCAAAAATGGTGACATCAATTAAACACAGCATTTCTGCAAGCGGTCGTTGATTACATACAACAATTATTACGAAGTGAGAGTGACCATTCATGATTCATTTTTTTTCGTGTTTGTGCACTAATGTTATCGGGCGTCTTTAAAAGAGGAAGAGACAGTTTATGATTGCTTGTCACACTAGACCACTCCTTATTGAAAAAGATTGACTTCATAATAATACAATTTATTATGAAAGAATGATGTGGGCAACAATCATTGCAGCAACTGTCAGCATAAAAATGATACTCAATAACATCTGAAAGATGATATCTAGTTACTCGAAACAGTTTTGCCAATATGTTAATACACGTTTAGATTGTTCCAAAATTATTTTTAGTCGATTGTGGATTGAAATCTCAAATTCTCAAAGCAATGGTTCTTGAAGAAATCCATACTGGCGTTCAGTAACAGTGACTATTTAATAGTAGAAGTAGACATCTTGTGTCAACTCGTTTGTGAACGCTTTTGATAAACATCGTTCTCAACTGAATGCAAAATGTCGAACGTACACCTAGAAATCAATTCTTATCGAGGAGTTGCTTGACACTAGTGGCAAATCTATATCCTTGCCTATGAGAGAAATATCGCAGCATGACTGGTGATTCATTGGTTTGTGGAAATCACCATATAAGATCTTTTCAAATAAATGAGTAACACCATCAACAGTTCCTACAACACAGAGAATCTAGTGGAAATCAATCCGTTTCTTTGATTATCCGAGGAAGTTTTGCTTATCTTTTGATGCGATGAAAAAAGTTTAAGCAAAAGAAAGTCTAATGCATTAATATTTGTCTTTACCAATATTACGATAAACTCGAATTGAATATCCTCTAAATATGAATAATGGAAAAGACACATACTGTTTTTTCGGCTACTTTTACAGTTTTCTCAAAAAATTATTTATGCAATCGATCTAGTTTTTTTCTTAAACTACACATAGGCATACTCAGTTTTTTTCCTAGATGTGGTCAAAGGGTGGTGCTATGTTGAAATGATAAAAGGCCATTTCTTTAAAGTCATAGCTTTTCTATGATGTCATACTATGTTATTGTTTACTGGACTTGGTTTCCTAGTCATTTTTTCGTTTGAAAATATAGTCAAAACCAATTGTAGAAAGCCAAAGAGATATTTACATTAGAGTTGTGCATGGGTTAAGCAGATTACACTACTGTCTACGTCGGGTACAGTAGGCCAGAGTATACTCTACTCTACGATATCCTATATTGAGAGTGACGCTGTTTACGCTATCTGTGAAATACTTTAGTTAGCATAATGTATACATGTTCACTGTTTATGCCGCATCTGTTGTGTATCAATTCCGTACTCTTATACGTGAATATATTTGCAAATTAAATTGTCTCAAAAAGATCGTTATCTCTAGCTCGACAAACCTTGAAAGTTTCTTACTATCCAAATGATTCTTTTGCTACCGCCCATAGTAATTAATAAAAAGTATTCATATAGTAGTTCCACACTTGTTTACGTTGACAGTAAAAACTCATTTACATATAATCAATTTTTTATTGGATTCATGTTAAATTAAAGTGCTATCTGAAATCATAAAACTTGCAGGGTTTATAGAGCTTGATATTACAGTAACTATTGAACAGTAAGTTGTCTTTATTACTTCTTGTTTCATCTTATTGGTATTTTCCAACTTGATTCACCAAAATTAAACGACGTATAGGTAAAAATGATCTATCAATCAAAAATGATGACGATCAAAGTAATTTCCTCACGTTCCAACTAAAGGTACGGAGAATATACTAACAACGAAATTACTCATGTGCGTCACATGTAGGAAAGAATGCAAAAAAATTAAGAGCGATCGACATATAAAGTAGCTTCACCTTGCAAGCTAATGGCAAAAATCATCAACTCACGTATTTCACTACATAGAAAATAGAAAGAAGTTTACACTCAACCAACCATCAGTGACTTATTTTTCGTTTCTATTGAACTATTACCACGATTAGACATACGTAAGTTATCGCGAAAAGTTGCTATCAAAAATACCAAAAGAATACTGAAGGTCTTCTTTCCTTACTGTCTTTATAATTGAAGTATAATTTTTGTTGACCTATTTTCATTTGTGCGAAAGCATTCGCTTATGATTGTTTTAAGGTTTTTCCTCACGATCGTTGATCTTTCTCAGACTAATATTGTCATCAGTGACAAGAGCAACGGTAAGTTTCATTCTTGCAATTGGTCTGCTTTAGTGTTTTGTCACGTGTCAAGTAGAAAAAACTTTCGTTTTCTCTTTCTTGCTCTTTGCTTAACATCATCAGCTATCCATATATTCGAACTAAATTAGTTCCCATAAACAAGATTTTTTGGTAGCATTGAAACACACTTCTTTCATTTTGCACAAAGATGATATCCATCATAAAGAAAGACCACAGAACATTATATTTGACTATGACACTGTCCATATCATTTATGACATGTCATTCCGTTTGATATGATTGAGTATTCTCATCTCTTTCAGAAGTTGACTTTCATCCAACAACAGTCAATCTTGAGAGAGTTTTCGGAAAACTTCTGTTCGATCACATACAGTTCACAGTAAACATATGAGTACAAATTATTGAGTTGTCCTCAACACATTCTATTCAGACTGAAGAGAAGACTTTCGTATAGGGGTGATAAGTTAGCACTAGTATTACGAAAATGCTAATGCTTTAAGCATTAGTATTAAAATTAAGCCTAATGCTTTAGCATTATTGGCATTAGTGTTAAGTAATGCATAAGTGTTAGCATTAGATTAGCCTTATTTTTAACACTAATACTTCGATTCGGAAAACAGTAGAAAATTGTTCTGTTTTTGGAAATATGACTCATCCGTAAGCCATATTCCCCAAAAACATGAAAAATTTGTTCTGTTTTGGATAAGTATGACTCATTGGTGCCGCACTGATGAGTCATCGATGAGTCATATTTTCAAAAAACAGAACAATTTTCTGCTGTTTTCCGAATCCAAGTATTAGTGTTAAAAATAATGCTAATTTAATGCTAACATCTATGCATTACTTAACACTAATGCCAATAATGCTAAAGCATTAGGCTTAATTTTAACACTAATGCTTAAAGCATTAGAATTTGTATTAATAAATGCTAATGTTAATTCTAATGCACCACTCCTACTTTCGTATGATAGAAGTTTCTATTTTATTTCGAATAGTTTCGAAAGTTTGTCTGAATAACTTGATTCGATCTGGTTGTTCAGAAAAAGACTATTCTTAGGGGCTTTCAAAGATTGTTTTTATTATGTTAAAAGGATTAGGTTCGTATCTTTAAAAACATTCATTGCACTTCAAACTGAAAGAGCATTTTGAAAGAAAAACCACTCTATTTCAATGGCACAACATAATCATTTCCCCATCTTAGCATATGCAAGAACTTTCTTATCCTTCAGATGTTACAGAAGCTTTTCGCGAACGAAAGACTATAAACAAACAACACTCTTTCAGAAAAAGTGTACAGCGAGATTCCACTTGCAAATGATGTGAGTTTTTCCCTTAGAGTAATATACAATAACGAAAGAGTAATTCATCACATTTTATCTAATGTGACAAATTGAATAAAGTTAATTTGACAGATTTAGACTGTCTACTTTAATTGCGAGATCGTTCAGATATACTCTAGAATATGTTCATTATCAGTTTAGCTCTAAGATTAACCTAAAGACCTGGGGGCGAGCTTACACCTTCGTGCGTTGCACTTTCACTCTTTTCTACGCTACTCATACCGCTCAGCTTTTATCACTAAGCGTGCAACTATAAAATGAACTTTGTGCCTTTTTCTGAGTTTTTCTATTATTGGAAGTCGCAGCTAGAGTTTAGAAATTGGAGATTTTATTAGAAAAAAAACAGCATCGGATCTTCCGGCAAAAACTCTCATTCTCACTTGGTTCAAGTTTTGAAGTTCTGCTTTAGATGTCGATACAATAGTGTGGCTTGATAAAGCAGGACATTATTGTTCTTGCCTTTTTAACAACTTTCTTGGGGCATTGCACTCACAGTTTATATTCAATAAGTAGAGAATGTACTGCTCTACAAAACTGTCGATTTTATTTTTCAAATAACTTTTTCTTTTTGAAACAATATTCAAAACACTAAGACCTACTCAACATGTCGTACTGTGATGGTCCAAAAAGCAAAAGGGCTGACGATAATTTTCAAATAAAACTTCCACTAAAATTTCAACTATGCCACAAAATTTTTCACAAAATACTGTATCTTGTACTGTATATTTCAGAATTCTGTAAGAAAACTTAAAAGAAAATATTTTGATGAATTAATGCGAAGACATGTGAGAAAACATTTTGCGATAGAATTGTATTATTCCCCTATTGCAAAACGATACACTCCATCGTGTTCTCTCTTCAATTAAATAGTCATACAATTCTCTTCGAAACTCAATTCCATGCCTGGAGACATCACAATGAGAGTTTCATAGGCCTAGTATCGTTTTAAGAAACATAATGCTCCAAGATGCTTCCAAAAAAATTACAACATGTCAGTACCAAATCATTAGCCCTAAAAAGTAGAAAAAGGTACCTTAAATAGGCCGTGAAAGCAGTAAGCAAGAAAACCTCAATGCATTAGCTTTATCACTGCGGTTGCTGAGCAAAAGCTTACATCAATCGATAGGTGTCTGTAGAAAATCTGAAATCGCAGTTTGGCCATTGATTAACTGTCAGTATTTTGAGTTTCTATTCGACCAGAGAAGTTGTTTGAGAAACAAATTCGACAATATTGTAGAGCGAAAATTTCTGAAACGATTTATAGCTAGAAAAAAGTGTTTGCAATCCTAGATAAGAATAAAAATACTCCGCGTTATCTAGTCCATTTGTTATAAAAGTCTCTACTCTATAGTTTTAGGCAAAGAACTGAAGACGTTGGGTTAGCGATCTAGCTATGAATGGTACTAGCTCTTAAAATCTTTTGAAAAACTAGATCTCGAAATTCTCAATCGTGTGCTTATTCAGCAATTCTACGAAGTAGGCAAATGACATATTATTTGATGCATATTCTAACGAGCTGCCAATTTGTGTGCCTCATCTCTTCAACGATTTGGATCGAGTTCATAGCTTGTCTCTTATTGAAAACACAAGAACCAGAAAGTCAGACTAACTTTCTCGAGACAACCCAAAAATAATGCTATCATATAGAGAATAATCCATGACCTTTAGAAAAGTAGTGTTCACTATGAATGAAAGTACTCCATTGAGCTTCACAAAAGATTAGCAAGTTATAAGGCACATGCTGTCGTCGAAGTTTTAACTTTGTATTAAGTTCTGATCGTGAGAAGCGCGCGAGAGTCAGATGTCACAACAAACAGTTGTAGAAGGTATACAGATGCCTAAGAATCAGAAGCTTCCTCTGTTTCGTTATAGAAGAAATTTCAAAATGTTCTCAAAATATTGACATTGAATATAGCAGTTATTCTCTAATCAGTATCGAAATCCTATTGCGTTGCGAATCAATCTGAAACTTCTTATTTCCACTCGTCGAAACATTGTCTACAAGAATCGCTCTCACATCTGATTTGAAAAATTAATGCTTGTTCAGTAGTTCATAAAATATATGTTTCAACATACTTTTATTTTCTGCCGAGAGTCGAGTGGCAAGCCGATTCTCTAAATCTCATAACTTTGTAAAGAAGAATCAGAAAGTCTCAACGAATTCGAGATACAGAGTTCCTTTCCTTAATAGTGGCACAAAAAACAGCAAACGTTTTCACAGACCGCTCTAGTTGCTTTATAACATTCGATAGAGATAATTGCATATGGATAAACTGCTGAAGTACGCTGCATCCGATAGTCTCCGAAAAAAAAGCATTGTAATAAATTCCAATAAAAAACTAGCGATCTGCCAAAGACACTTCACTACGTTGTACGTAGAATAGTACTCGTTACTAAAATTGGCCAGCTGATTTTGTGGTCGAGTATGGGTATGCATATCTATGAGTTTGGTTGTAGAATACTCACACATCGATCCATTCACGCTTACTCACAATACTATTGTTTCTATTCCAAAAGTATTGATTCTTCATTGGAATTCAGAGTTTTATGAAAAGGGACATTTGAGGTACAATTAACTCAATGACATGGATGATTAGAAGTTTTGAAATTTTGGAATTTGAGTGTAAGTGATGATTGATGGTGTGGATGTCGTTGAAGTTAGATGGACGGGGGCAGCATGATGTTGTTGTGGACGAACTAATAGATAGATCAGGGCGAGAAGGTGATGGAGAGCGAGACTAAGGTTGTGGGTAGGCATGTATCGAACCCGAGCTCAGATTCGGTTAGACTCGTTTAGGATCTGGTTGAGCTCAATTCCGACCTATCCCAAGCTGCTCGGTCTAGACTCAGGCGGTACATATCTACTCTAGTGGGCCTATTCAATGCATTAAGCACTCCTGCTTTGTTTCCATTATTTCATGTTTTACATAGACTGCACTAAATTGTAATAAAAATGGGCAACTCTTATTTAACAATGCTACCTCATTATTTGGTAAATATTCGTACAAGTGATGGAAAACAATTTTCTATGTCGTCTGATGATTTATTTGAACATATCTTACTGCTTCGTCAAGTAATCGCACATCCTGAAATGTCGCAGAGAGGACATAAGCTGAATAGAGTCATTGATGATTATTGTAGGCGCATGTCTTTCAATAAAATGCAAACACAATACACCCAATCAAAGTTACCGTGGCAAATCCACTGGATCTGGCATGTTCATCGCCTTCATCCGATAGCTTATATTCGAGACTGCACTGAACAATTGCCTAATAGACGAGTGGTCGAAAAATTATATCGAAGAATAATAATCAAGCGACATTCCGCATATCCTTTATACCTCTCGCTTAAATTAGCCGGCAGTCATCCACGTTTTACTCCGTCTATCGACTTGGAAAGTGCTGTCATTTCTCAAACTGAGTTTCTTCAGAAATTTCATAACCATCCTCTCTTTTCAATGAATTTACAACAACTCGATCGCAGTTATTTCGAGCAAATGGTGCAAAACTATGTTTCATTTGTGAAATTAGCTAGTAAAGAACAAATGATTGTACCAACATTTGATATTGATCTAATATGGCATGCTAGCATGAATAATCCATCAGAATATGAAAAAATATCAAAAGCTCTTTGTGGCTTTCTCCTTGATCATAACGACTCGATTGACAAACGCACTTTGAAAAAGGCTTATAAAGAAACAGCTGCTCGATGGAAGAATGCTTATACGATAAAATATGGCCAGAATATTGACAAAACTTCTTTAAGTACATCACAATACGTTAGCAGTTGTGCGATGATAGTTGTACCAGTTTTGTATACAAGTAGTAATTATGGCACGAATATTGGTGGTGGAAGATGTGGCGGGGGTGGCGCTGGAGGAGAATGCGACGGTAGTGGTGGCCATGCAGGATGTGCAGGAGGTGGCGGTGATGGCGGTGATGGCGGAGGATGTGACGGAGGTGGCGGTGATGGCGGAGGATGTGGTGGGTGTGGTGGATGTGGCGGATGTGGTGGATGTGGTGGTTAGTCCGCTTCTTGAAACAACAATACAAAGCTATAAATGCATACTTCCGTAGCAATGAAGACCAATATATTTATCCTATGACTTAAATAGGACATCACGAGAAAAATAGCCTCGAAATTTGTTTTTGTGGTTTCATTCCATTTTCGGTCATTTTCTATGATTATTTCAAGACAAATTGCGATTGAATGCCTGTAAGAAAAAGAATTCAGTGTCCATCACATAAGACTACTGAGAATCAGGAAACGACATTGAAAATGACTCACAATGATCTTAACGCGACTGGCTCTGATGAATGTTTACATCCTTCACAATGATTTACAGATAGCGGATCGTTCAGGGTGTGGGTGTGATCGTAAGCATGACCGCGGAGGTGAAGTATGGATATAGATGTGAGTGTCGGTGTGTGTGCGACTCTGAATATGTGTTGTGTAGGTGAGATTGTAGATGTGTAGCTATGCATATTCTCTTCCAGTAACACTCACATCGACACATACGTTGACAATCACATGCCTTACGCTGACCTTCCTTCCTTCTTTTCTCTTTCTCTTATCTCTCTATTGTTCTTTCCTGTGTTCATTTCTCTCTTGCTCTATCCTATATAAGCAAGTGTTAGGTTTGAAATAGCTCAGTAAATTTTATTACTGAGGGTGATGGTGAGCTACACATCCCGTTTGTTGTTACAGTTGACTTGTTAAAGTAATGAGGTCTCTTCAAGAGAATTCTTCAGAGCTTTCAAATTCAATGAATAATTGATGCGATCACTAGTCTTCTTTTGAATGTTGTGCAATGTTGTCATTAGATGCAACTCATCAGGATCTGCTAGTAGAGCTTGAATATTTTCTATAAAAATCGTGCATAGTACAATGTTAGGGATGCACCAGTCCCAGTTCTGACTGGTGAACTGGGTCCCAGTCGGACTGAATATCCAGTCCGACGGGGTGTCCAGTCCGACTGGATACCCAGTTCGACTGGGTACTGAGTCCTTTGATATTTAGTCCATTAGTCTAGTAGTACTTTCTTTTCGAGTATATTGCCATACAGTGATTTTTAGGCTGTTGAAGTAGTGAAATAAGTTATGATACTAAATCCATTGGCTAATCATATATTTCTATATATCAATCATTATAATTTAGAATACTATAAATGAATTTCATGTTTTCAGGGTGTGGGTATGGCTAGGGTGCAGATGTGCATGGGTGGATTGTGGGTGTGGGTCTTGTTTGGATGGATATGGATGTGGATGTTGTTTCGATGCGGGAATAGTTAGAATGGCAATAACGACACCCATACCAACGTCAAACCAACCCCCCACACCCACACCCTTAGAAAAGAGGGAAGTACCGATAGATTAGCGGAATAAACGTCAAATGACTAAGTACCCAGTCCGACTGGGACCCAGTTACTGCCACTGGTGCACACCTATACAATGTGAAACTCAGTTTCAAATGCGATGCGTTCCATTTTGAATCAATGAGGCGAGTCGCACTTTCGATATTTATCTTTGTCAATCACCAGTTTTGACAATCGATCACGATTTCGACAAATGAATTTTGATCAGACAATCTAGAGAAAATATTATGCCTTGAAAAGACTCGATACGATTTAGATTTCAATTCTTATTTTTGTTTTTTGACATTTGATGGTTCATATCAATCGATGTAATCTATTGAATCAATATTTCTCTTCTCTAGCAAAATATTAGATCATTCAAGAGGATACCAAACCATGAATTCACTCAATGAAAATAATAAGTCGAAGCCAATGGATTCACATCTTTCGTACAACTAATACAGACTTTTCTTTATAGTACACATTTATTTCATGTTGGATTTCTTGTTCACTCTATCGTAAAATCTGAATATATGGTTCAATCGATCAAATCAAATCAGACATACGTAGTAGTGCATCAATGCGGGTGTGGGTGTGGATGTGGGTGTGGGTGTAAGTATGGATGCTGTTGTTTATTGTTTACCCACACCGACACACACACCCACATCCACACCCACACTCACACCCACACCCACATCCACATCCACATCTACATCCACATCCACATCCACACCCACACCCACACCCACACCCACACCCACACTCACACCCACACCCACACCCACACCCACATCCACATCCACATCCACACCCACACCCACATCCACATTCACACCCACACCCTTTTATTTCTCAGTTTTTGGCGAATAATAGCTTTGCCGTTATTCCGTTGTATTAATGTGAAATGTATGCTGAAACCAGTCTTACAAGCAAAATATTCAACGATAGAGCCAAGCTTCTAAAAGATGGATCTACCACGAAGAACTAAAGGCTTTCTAGTTATATCCTCGTTTGAATTCGATTAATTTTTTCTATAAAAAGTAGTTCTTGACTCATTATTTAGTAGTCGATCCACGGTTATTATCGTCGAACAAAAAGAAAACTGCGTATAAAAATATTGAAACATGCTTATCCTGCGAAGCATCTTTACCATCTTCCGAGTCGTTCTTCTGTTCTATTCATTTGTGACGCTAAACTTCGCCATCCAATGCTATTATCTTCAAATGTCGTTGGAATAAGTTGTCGACAGGACATAGTAAATGAATTTCAGTTACTCGGTACAGCTTCTTTTTGTAACTAACATGAATTCTTTCTTCGCGTTTTCATGTTACTTCATCAAGTGTTTATTCTCACAAAACATCCAAATTTCAAGTAATGTTCGTTTGCTTCCATTAGAAAGCTTTGTCATTGGATTGTTTGGAAGTATGCTCAAGATTACAGATGCCATTAACAATTGGAAAGATAGAAACGAGACGTTAAAGCACATTTGTGTTAAAAAAATAAAACTTCATCATGAGCTTGTCAATCTGAAAACAGTGCGAAAAATATGTTTTTTTTTCGCGCAGTACAAAGTAAATTCTGCAGCATATGTATGCTCTTCACGTCCTTCTCTCTGTTTTTACGATTTAAGCAAGTGATTGTTTGATAAAGACTAAGCTAGGCGTTGCATGCCGTTCTTATGTTCAAAAGGATAGGTGAACAATTTATCTCTCTTCTATGGTATTGAACGATTGATTGATCTGATTCTTCTTTCCATAAAAGAAGGGAATTATGACTGTAAGGGAAATGAAGGATACATCCTATTTACATATATATATGTTGTAGGCAAAATGGGAATTCAGGCAAATTCTAAATTTGCCTAGGCAAAGTTGGAATTCTAATTTTGACCAGGTAAAATTAGAATTCTAATTTTGACTAAACATTTATCAGTCATAACTGGAATTCCAATTCTGCCTGGGTAGATTTAGAATTTGACTAGAGATAAATTCATACAAACACGTGCTTTACTAAAAGTCGAGTGAACTGAAACAAAAGGCAAACTAATCCTAGAGGTCGCGTCGGTAAATACACTCTAAAAAAAAGGTTGTTTTACCGAATCTGTGCTCAAGGGAAGAACCTTTTTAGGTTCCATATGAAACTGCAAAACTTAAAAAAGATCCGGTGATTTCGTACAGAACCAAAAAAAGGTTCTTCTCATGGGCACAGGTTCGGTAAAAAAACCTACTTTTTTAGAATGTAGTATAAATATAAATGTATGCATTACAATTTAATTTAAAAAATATCTGAATTGGATTCAATGACCATCCAAATTGATAATGGCGAGGTTCTTTATTATAAAGAATTAGAAAAACATATTCATTCCTTAAGTGAAAGATTTCGAAAAAAAGTTTTATAAAACAAACTGTTTATAATGATATTATTAAATGTTTATTTATACCCAAGAGGAAATCATCAGGCTCGTTTTCTTCGAAATTTATTTTTTGGGTAAAACGAAATTTCATTTTAGTAAGTTAAAATCTTTGCTTTTGTAAATCGTTTAGTGGCATAAAAAGATATCATTGAATTAAAAAATTATTCTTTTTATTCAGATTTTAGTTATTTTGATTGTATGAATTTATCTGTAGTCAAATTCTAAATCTACCCAGGCAGAATTGGAATTAAAGTTATGACTGATAAATGTTTAGTCGAAATTAGAATTCTAATTTTACCCGGTCAAAATTAGACTTCCAACTTTACCTAGACAAATGTAGAATTTTCCTGAATTCCAATTTTGCCTACAACATATACAACAATCAGATAGCAAGATCTTTTGATAATCTTTATGCTAACAAAATTTTGAATTATTGAACATGGAGAAAAATCATCAAAAGTATATGATTTCATACAACTATTATCTTAGGCTTAACATGGTTCTATTACAAAAATTAAGTGCCGTTATTTTGTTGCATATTATAGGAGCAGATGAGGGAAAGTCTTCAGCAATACTTCTACATAATGGAGTGTTATCACATTGAACTGAATCTGTACTAATGATATTGATATCATATTTTCGAGCTTGTTTATATTTTTCGAAAAGTTGTTGACCATCATATCCAAGCAAAATACGCGTGATTAGACCATTTGCTGCACTTTCAATTATTTTTTGTTCTTGTTTGAACGGATCCGATATAGAAATAATCGATGCATATGGACGATCTAGAGCTTGTTGAGCAATGAAGAGAAAATTCATTAGTGGCTCACATGTATTAAATAAATCTGCGGCACCATTATAGGCATCATCGAGAATTACGGGTAAGATTTTTGTCAACGATCGGTTTAATGGTGGCCAACCGTAATTATCGTAGGTATAATTGGCATTCAATTCATTTTGTCTCTGTTGTTTTAAGGCCAAACGAATCGATGGATGATTGCCTCGTATCTGTTCCGATCTAATGAAGGAATCAATTGAAAAGACTTCTAATAATTGGCTTTTAATGGCCTGGAAATGTTGACATTGCACACCGCCAGTAAGAGGTGTGAAAAAATCTTCATAAAACTTCTGCTTGATTTCTAAGAACAAAAAGATTGGATAATGCTGAGGATTCATTTCACTCCATCGACGAATTCGTTGGAGACATTCACTTAAACAGTAACAATTCGTTTTATCATCAATCAATTGCAAATGATAAATGACGTCGTTGCTTTGCATTAAATGAATATCTAATTCGAGTTGTCGAACACCTGCGTCCAACTGAGATTCCAGATCTGAATGCTGATATTTATAGAAAAGATTTTGTTTATGATAACTGTTATGCGTTCCAGCTATAATAAAATGATTCAACTTCAAACTAGAATCGATACTCGCTGTCGACGAGAATAAATTGTTGTTGCGGTAGTAAGATGAAGTGTTGAAATTGAAAGAACGGCATTGATCGTTTCGATATATAATTTTTATTGATGCGATCCAAGAAACGGCGAACAAAGCAAGTATTGGTATGCATTGGAATGGAATCTGAATGACAATCGTCATGAACTGATGTCAGACTCAGACTAGAAAAAAAAATACTAGCAGCAACATATGTACGAACATTGTTTTTAAGCAAGAAAAACGATGCAAAACAACCATTACTTACTACCCACCTGCTTTTAAACTCTTATACATTGTTCTCTTTTTTACAAGTTACTGTGTGATGACATTACAATTCGATTAGTTAATAAAGAAACCTAATCTCTACCATTGTTTAATTCTTTTTACTACTAAATAGGATTCTTCATCAACTGAAATTGTCAAAAAGACTATCGGGTTCGAGTAAAATCAATTAGCAGAACAATTCTGTTTAGACAATTACAACATTTCAAGAGGAAAGCCTAACATTTTTCGATGCTATTATCGATGCATAACACTCACAAACGAAAACACAGAGAAAAAGGCATAATAGAAACGAAAAAAGATTGTTGCTGCATTGTTAGCAACGATGTTTATTCACTTTTGGTTGCATTTGATGAATTGTAGAAGCTGTTTTTTTACAAGAAATCCATCGATCGAATGAGTTAAAATAATAATTGATTTTGTTCTCCAATGATGTCTTGTGAAATATATAGATATTTCTGCTACTGATGGTAGTCGATCGAAAAGCGAATCAAAGATAAAGGAAAAAATCGTGACGAAGAAAAGCAATACTAATATATTCGAATTTTAGCTTTTATTTTCGCATATAAAAATTCTCGTTTGCAAACGAGATTTGAGTGGCAACATCATTTCTTTCTCATTCTTTATCCATTTACATTCGCACAAGAAATGAAAATGTAGTTGTCGAGTGCTTTGTGCAATTAAAATGTTGCTATGCGTTAGATTTTTTTTCCTGAGGCTCATTATAAAGCAGAGTGAGTACAACATTCTGTTTGACAGCTGTCTAGGACCCCTTTTCTCACGAGCCTTCTATCGTTAGAAGCAGCTTTCTTCCTACAGACATTGATGATTTTGAATAAGTTGTATGAAGTGTAAACAATCACAAGTCACTGCAAATATTGTTGTCTGGTAACTTAAACCGTATCTCATTATCTACAGTAGTCCAAGGTCATGGCTTATTTGCAGACCTAAGTATGTAGATGGGTGTAAATTTGAGTCTGGATCTCAGGTATGGGTATGAGTATTTATCTTAATCTTTCCTTCACTCATACCTACACGTATATCCCAAACCCAGGTTCACATCAATCCTCATCCCATACTTACACTCTCAAATACCTATATTCATACTCTCTTCCTGTAGTGATTAGGGCTATGGATGCAACGGTGACGATCATTCACCGATCCAAACTGATAACCGTAGGTACAGTTATCGGTAGGGATGCACCAGTCCCAGTTCTGACTGGTGAACTGGGTCCCAGTCGGACTGGGTACCCAGTTCGACTGAGTGCCCAGTCCGACTGGGTGTCCAGTCCGACTGGATACCCAGTCCGACTGGGTGTCCAGTCCGATTGGATACCCAGTCCGACTGGGTACTGAGTCCTTTGATTTTTAGTCCATTAATCAAGTAGTACTTTCTTTTCGAGTATATTGCCATAGAGTAATTTTTAGGCTGTTGAAGTAGTGAAATAAGTTATGATACTAAATCCATTGGCTAATCATATATTTCTATATATCAATCGTTATAATTTAGAATACTGTAAATGAATTTTATGTTTTCAGGGTGTGGGTATGGCTAGGGTGTAGATGTGCGTGGGTGGCTTGTGGATGTGAGTGCTGTTTGGATGGATATGGGTGCGGATGTTTTTTGGATGCGGGAATAGTTAGAATGGCAATAACGACACCCATACCAACGTCAAACCAACATCCAGACCCACACCCTTAGAAAAGAGGGAAGTACCGATAGATTAGCGAAATAAACGTCAAATGACTAAGTACCCAGTCCGACTGGGACTCAGTTACTGGCACTGGTGCATACCTAGTTATCGGTTTAAGCCGGTTGTCACGAAAAACAGCATTTTTTAAGAAAATAACGATTTTTCTATAAAGTTTGACGAAAATAAATCGGCGTCGAGGAATCCGAATCTGCAGTCGGTTTTTGAAAGTTTCGAACTAAAGTTTTTCGACAAAGGAAAGGGTTTTTTTTAGGAAAATAATGATATTTTATAAAGGTTGACGAAAGCAAATCGGGGTCAGGGAATTCAAATCTGAAATCAGATTCTTCAACTTTTCAATTTCCTCTTTCCAAGACTAAATCGCTCCTTGAAAGTTGTCTTTTTTCTACAACACTTTATCCCTGAACAACATATGTGAAGAACTAAAACTCAAAATTTTCAAAAACCGACTTCAGATACAGATTCTCCGACCCCGATTCCCTTTGGTCATCCTTTACAAAATATCATTATTTTCCTAAAAAAAAATCTTACATTTGTCGAAAAAATTCAATTCGAAATTTTCAAAAACTGACTTGAGACTTAGATTCCCCGACCCCGATTTACTTTCGTCAACCTTTATAAAAAAAATCGTTATTTTCTTAAAGGGTGGGTGTGGGTATGGGTGGGTGGGTGTGGGTGTCGGTGTGGGTAAACAATAAACAACAGCATCCATACTTACACCCACACCCACACCCACATCCACATCCACACCCACACCTACACCCACACTCACACCCACACCCACACCCCACACACTCACACTCACACCCCACACACCCACACCCACACCCACACCCCACACACCCACACCCTTCAAGCAAAATTATCTGTCACAGTGTAAATCAAATGTCTTAACGCAGGTTAAAAAATATGAAAAATACAAATATTAGCCTTTTTAAAATTTCAAGGATTTGGTCTTACCAGAAGATCACTTTGAGAAAACACATTCTTCTGATGCTGCAATGGGAGGACGGAACAATTTTTCTAGCAAGGTTATTAAAAGATCAATATTATTCTCTTTCAGAAGAAGGGGATGGATGTGGATGAGAAAATATGTCGCATTCGCATGCACACTCATTGTTAAGAAATCGATAATATGAAATGAATGATGTCAGAATTTGGTGATCGAAATATTGTCACACAACAATTATATTAATAAAAAATATGAAGTGGGATGCAATGCAAATTTTTCAATCATTTTATTGCATACAGGTATAGTCTTCAAAGATAAGTTGTAATGAAAAGGCGAGGACAAGCATAGATATTCGATACTACAGGTAGGCAATCATTCACGATCACATGAGTTCATAGGTCGAAAAACTTTTGAAAAAATTTTTCAAATACAATCTATCTAACTGCGGCGCAAGTAATCCCAGGACAACCCGACGCGCTTGGTACGCGTACCAAGCGTGTCGGGTTGACCTGGGTTATCCAACAAATGAATGAACTATCTAAATAGCCTAGCATATGACAAAATTCGATTATACTGTGGTCAAAACCTCATCACGATACGTTCGAACAACCCGATAATTTTCATATTAAGTTTTATATATACACTACGTCATACTAATTTACAAATTGGAATAAATTTTTTTAATGCTGATTTTGGTTGTAATTTCAATAGGCGCTCTATTGCACAAATCTAGAGAAAAACAGGACCTAATGATAGTTGTGAATTGAATAAAAATCGACTCTACTGCGTGTTAAGACGTAAGAGAAGTTTTTGTGCTCTATTACTGTTGATGAAAGGTGAAGTAACACTCAACGCACTGTGAGTGATGGCGAAAGATCAAGGAAGAACAAACTTTCAGAAAATCTAAAAAGATTTCTAGAAAAAAGATATTGATTTCAGAGTAAAAATTGGTCTTACACTCGAACTCTTCTTGAAAATTAATCATTGGTTAAGTTTTCTTACAAAATAGTAAAAAATTATTAAATATTAATTACTTATATTAAAGCAGAACTTGAGCTCGAATTCGATTTGTTTCTGTAGAATAAAAGTCGGTTATGTTCTTTCAGAAGATAAGAAAAAATTGTGAAATATTACTAATATTTAATTACTACGTATTAAGTATTCAAATATTAAACCGAAAATCAAACGCGGATTCAAACTCTTATTGCTAGATTGTCTTTAGTCAAGATTTTCAACGGATAATAGAAGTTATTCCTATTGACCTATTCTATGCTCTTTCTTGTTTGGCTTGGCGAAACTCTCTTAATTCAGATATTTTCGATGAGAAACTTCTTTCTTTCAGAAAAGGAATAGAAACTTATTAACGGTATCTAAGTATAGCTTTTCTCTTACTCATCTCTACTGACGTTAACAGAAAACAAAAAAACGACAGTTCTATTTTTCTGTACGCCATAAATAGAAAGACAAAAGACTGATATCGTCGGTAACGTTCGATCGCTTCACATGTATCGACGTTGTCGATATCAGAGTAGAAGATTTCGATGCAAGCATTAAAAGTTTAAAGACTGACTCATGTTCAGTCGCTCATTCTTGTTACTAATTTACTAACTATATCGGTTTTTCACTGATTATATCAAAAACTATGCAGTAAGTTCCCAAAAAACACATCAAGCTATGCATGAATAAAAATGAAAAATTGCTAAGATAAGATCAGTTACTATTATGAGTGAAAGAGGAAAATGACACTATCATATACGAAATAGATGATTGAATGGACAGTTTACCAAAAGGAATGAGAAAGCTAAGATAATAATTCGGAGAGGAGCAAAACATAACCGAAGAGAATACCAATGAAAAATACACCTTTCAACATGTATATATATGATCGAATCATCAAAATAGTTTTTTACGAACTTGAAATATATTCTGAGGATACCGATGTAAAAATATAAAAATTATACAGAACCATAGCACTCGATATAGTGTATTATTCTACAGAGATGGTAACTCATGATACCTTAAATCGCAATTTCAACTGATATAGGACAAGTAAAAACCCATAAAAACACTTTTTTTTTACCTCAATATCTCCATCATAAAATTTTTATTTTTATTTTTGTTTTTTTCTCTAATAGGAATACATTATCTTTAGTATGTTGTAAATCTCTGTTAGAATACGTTGTCAAGAACGTAGTAAATCACATGACTCGATAACACATCGACTAATACAAAATGTACGATATCAACTGCACAGTAGAAAGAGAAGAAAAATGAAATGAAATATTCTCAACTTCAGCGGATAGCCTATTTATTGACCTAGTATGTGCAACATCAACAGATATAGTGAGAAACAAAAATATTTCCCCGCTGTCATCATAAATATAAACGTATTTTAGCATAAATATAAAGGATAGACAGACCGTTATATTGCAATCGATTCTATTCAGCCAGCATGGTTTATTCGTTTGGGAGGTGATTAAAGAGCTTTGTTAAATTTCTGTTATATCATTGTAGACTTACTTTTTCTTCCAGTAATGTTGACTGTTAATACATGCAGTCCTACGTTATTATTTTTGCCCCACTTTTGTGATTATAGAATGTGTATAACTTCCAATGCCTATCTACGCCGAAACGAAAATACAATAATTTCAATAAACCTAAGAAAGGTCGATACTCAAGTAAATCAGAAACAGATCATTAATATAATAAGGATATAAGTGATGTCATAAACATCTTTCGTACTCAAGTGCTGACGAGTTTTTTGATAATATATAGATAATTTATAAGCTAAATAAAAAATTCTTCAAAATTTTTATCTTCGCACAAGTATTAGAAACGTGAAAGAGACGCATATAGTGATAACTTTACTCTATCGAAAATAGATCGAAATCAAATTACAACTTCGCTAGGTAGTGGTATATATTCATTATTCCACTACATTGATTGATCTCTTTCTTCCTGTTATGTGATTTGTCTTCTCGTACTGTTGCGCTTGAATTAGTCCTTTCGTTCTTTTCATTGGAATTTTTCCTTTGTTTTGCTTGTTATATATATAGCTGTGATTGGATTGATCAAAGAAAATAAGAAAGAAAAATAAAGAAGAGATAAGAGTAGACGTTAAATCTAACAAGCTTTGAGGAAAGTAATAAATCAGCGAGCTAAAGAAATAGATTATGGGAATATCCATGGAATGTCGCCAGGCCGATCCGATGACCACGTTCAAATCTATTGAAACTTGCAGCATTTATAGAGCTTTTTACGTTGATCATTTTAATAATAAAATTTTTGCATTTAGATTCTATTTTTAAAGAGATAAGGACCAAATACTAGAGATACATTTTAAGTCTGTTTGCATTAAATAAGAGTCGTATCTGTGTCGAAACACTGATGGTTGTTCTTCATTATCCACTCGTATCATAAAGCCCACTACAGAATCAGATTCCGCTTAGGAATTTAAGAACTTTTGATCCAAACTATTAGTTCACTATGTAATGCAGTAGAGAAGAAAATTATAGAGAAAAAGACACTCAGAAAGTTGGCATTAACCAGAATGATGATGGTATTAGGTAGTTCAATGGAGTGGAAGTTGTTCTACAAGATGTACTAATTAATTTTTCTCCTACTTGGGATTTTCAAAAGAAAGAATCTCAAAACTATTCTATATGACAAATTTTCACTTAATTTTTCATAAATATATCCATGGGATCTGATTAGTAACTGGTTCCTGTTTGAATATTTCCTGAAACTTTCAGAACTTGTAGATTTTGTTGTGCCAGTCATTCTGGCAATCAATTATTCAATGTACGACTCCATTTTCAGAAAAATATGGGTGCAACAATCTCAATATGTGCTCTCTATTTTTAATAATTATGCATAAAAAAATGTGCCTTTCTCGAAATGAAATTTTCAGGGCCCTAGTATATATTAGGATCAAAAATCTGTTAATGCGTTCAGAATGAGTATGAAAAACAGCAGTAGAATCTATACGGAATTTACAAAATCTCAGATATCCTGATGATGACCATCTGATCGTATGTAATACACAATGAAAAAATGGTAAATGATAAATAACTATTCCGAAACATTTAAAAAAACGAGTGATTTACATTAAGCACATCATACAATCGATAGAGTAGGTTTTACTCTACAATACGTTCTGGTTAGTTATTATCCCACCGTTGACCTCGGAGGCAATATTTGCTGAAAATATTTATGTACAAGTGTTTATATTCCTCGAGTGCATATAGATTCAGCTTCTTTTTTCATATATTTGGGAAGAAGGCTGATTTGTTTTTCTTTAGCAATTGTGTTTTTTTTATCTGGTCCTCATAAAACTGATCTTGCGAATTTTTCTGATGACTCATCATAGAAATTAAACACATTCTGATGAGTTTTATCCTAATAGGCTAAATAGATATACAATTGAAAAGAATAAACACTTATATATAAATTTTTCCAAAAACTAAGTATTTCCTCCAGAATCAAAGATAAGATAAAAACTAACTAGTGTAGATTTGAGCCAGAGATGGAACCGGTCTAGACCGATTCGCCGACTGAAACCGATTTATCGAAAAAAGTTGATCTGACTGGTCTACTGGGCAAAACTAGCCTACCGGTACTAAACAGGATGCTGATGATACATCAGTTTATAAAAGAAAAACCTATCTGCCGGCAAAATGTCGATCTATAGACAACAGGCTAATGCTTGAAATGAAGCCTTGTTTCGTAGTGGACTCTCTTGAGGGCTACCTTCGTACTTTCACGCATATTGGCATAATGTTTTCCTGTTGATAACAATAGTCTCACTGATGTATATTTTGAAATTTTTTTTTTAAATAAATTCCTGTGTGATCAGTGAAACTAGTCTTGGTACCAGTTGTTTTTTCATATGATTGCCATCATAGAGCGGGAAAGTGAAAAATATAGACCGGTTTAAGGCGGTTTCGACCGGTCAAACTGGTTTAAGCCGGTTTAGAGCGGTCAGATCGGTTTAAACCGGTAGACCGGTCGATCCAAAGTCCAGACCGGTACCGGACAGGACCGAATCGGCCGGTTACCGGTATCGGTTCCATCTCTGACTGGCGCCATATTTATTGATGCCATTTTCGACTTGTAACAAAGATAGATGCCTATGAATGCAAAGCAATCACTGCACTCATTTTACTCCCAGAAAATTGTCTTTTATCGTATAATTTGTTTTTTGTCGAGATTCATTTCAAACATTTCTCCTTTACTTATAGATTATTTTTACCATTATGCATGCCATTTTTCTTTCGACAGTATTGAAGGATTTTAGGTTTTTCAAGGGTATATCTTACGTGAGTTGTAACCCTTTTTTTTATTATTGTGATCTTCGATTCTTGCGTTTCTTTTTTCTAATGTGCCTCTACCAAACAATGTGATAGATTATCTACGAAGATATGATTGATTGGAGAATATTTTCGTTAGTTCTGATATTAGAATAAAAATTGGCTTTTTATTTGGATTTGATCTAAATACAACATTAGCTAATAAATCAAAAACAGATACACGGTACTTTTGTAATGTAGGTCTGGCTCAGCAATGATAGCTATCGATAGCACATTAAACAATAGAAAAAACATAATGGGTAATTGTTATAACATCACATGAGCACGATCATAAAGGCGCCGCATCGGATTATTTTTAGTGTGGTACATTACCAGTTTTGTTATTCATAATCTTCCTTGTAATTGACTTTCTCATGGAAGATCAGTACGATTTTACTACATCCTTGATGTATCTGACAGGACCCTATGGAGAGATGTTGAATTATGTGAGATATAATATAAGTTCAGAGTCTAAGATTCTTAGTTCTGAATGTGTTTTTACATTATTCTTTCGATCGTATATAAACAACCAAGCTTTGTCTGTCTAAATTTTTAAACTGTTATATAGTAATTCCAAATCAATACCTGATTCACAATCATCAACACTTAATCGAAAATCTTTTTAGTTGTCACACTGAAAATTTATTTTCTTGTGATGTATATGCATAGATATGCAGTAAGAACTACAATTTCAACGACGAAAAAGACAAGACACGAGTGAAGAACTAGGAAAAAAACTTAAATAATAATTATTCATAGACACTGTAGAAGAAGTGAATAGAAATTTTCATATAATAATAGGCTATATATATATGAAAAAAAAAATAGAATAGAAGGATATTAATTTAATAACGATAGAATTATATACAGAAAAGAAAGGCACAATTTAGTATTCGAAAAACAAAGGAAGAATACACCGGCAGATCAGAGTAGAGCAGCAGATCTCTTATTTTTTTTCACAGGTAATAACAAAAGAATTATTTAAAGAATAGAAGATAAAAAGAACATAAAATTTCAAATAGAACCATACGACTGCTCCCTGATTAGCAACAAGTATATAGACGCTTGCATGCACACATCAATAGTCGTCTGTTATGATGTTTATTATTTTCATTTGCTGTTGTATTTGAGTGCTCCGTTCTAGAACGAGATAGGATTTTGACCATCATCGTCAAAGAGCGAACAAGCCACATAGTGAAAAAGAAAAGCATTAAGAAGCGCGTGAATATATATGTATATACAACAGCAATAATAGCAGCTTTTATTGTATGTGAATTGTAAGCGACAATAGAAAAGAATTAGTGAAAGCGTAATAATATGATCATTTTCGATATGATGATGTCGATGAAGAAGTGCCTACTTGAAGTATAGTTGGACATTGTTCAAGTATTTTAACAAGTAAACCATCCGTATAATTTTCAAGATCTTTTAAACGTGTGTCTCGTTTTTTTAGTAAATCTGATTGGTATGCAATAATATGAAGAAGTTCCTAGAGTATAGAAGAAAAAAAAAGAATTGTTTGTATATTGATTAATGAATAAATTATCATACTTCACGATCAAGATAATTAAGTTCTTGACGAATATTTGGATGAACAGGTACACTTTTCACATTTTGATAACCAAGTACACAAAGACCATTATCGTTTGATTTTTGAATAGTTGATGATGATGGTTTATATTGAGATGAACCTTGACGAAAATGTTCAAAAATAAAAGCTTTAAATGCATAAATAAATATTTTATGTTTGTTTTACTTTTCCCTGGTTGTTCACCGACAATATCAGGTAATGTTGCAGGACCATTTCTATTCGTTTGATTGCTCGATGATAATGATTGATTTTGAGAGTGAACACCCAAAACTTTATTATTAGATGGTTGTTCAAGCTAAATAAAAAGAAAGCTAAATTATACTTCTTTTAAAAATGAAAAACAAGATCCTAAACACAAAAGAACCAAATATTAAACAATAGTAACAATAACATGCGGTAAATAAAAATAAATAATAAAAGAACGCACCGCAATAACATGCATATCGATATACGATAAAAGGGAACAAAAAAAGTTGTACGTATATGTATATATATAGTTACTGTCTGATGAAATTCTTTTTTTTCATGCATATAGCCTTACAAAATTCTTAGTATCAATATCGATACTTGGAGTTGCTATATCATCGTTATCATCAAATGATAAAACTCGACTTTGAATTTTTTTATCCGTTTGAAGTGTTGAATACTTCAAATTAATCGGACGATGTTGATTTTCCGAGGACAATTGCTGGAAATATAGACAATTGTTCTCAAAAAGTTGAATTTTTCTTGGGACAAAGAAATTCGAAATAATTCGAAAAAGGATTTCACTTACAGAAGAAAGTAAATAAAATAATGCTTATTTTTACCTCAGAAAATGATTGTTGCATTATATCGTCTTTTGGTTGAATTTTTCGTTTCACCGAAGAACGTATACTGGACATTCGCTAAACGAAATCAGTTGTTTTTGTATCTTTTACATCTATAAATTCAGTTGGGACAATGCACACACATACACACATATATATACATATAGCAATAAAAACAAGACAAGCATTCTATGCATGTTTGCGTACAATTTTACATGCAGTAATGTGCACAAACGAACAAAACATTCTAATACTGAGAGAATAAAAAACACTTAATAAACAGTTTGCAAGAAGAAGAAGAAGAAATAGCGATTTTAGTAATAAATAAACATGTGTATATGTATGTGTATGTATGTGTGCGTGTATTAAAGACAGATAAATACTTACCTCTAATTTACCCAATAATTCATCAACATCTTCATCAATAGAATCGTTTGAATCATCGAAATCATTTGAAGTAGTTTCTTTCTGTTTTGTTGCTAAAACGGTAGCAGTAGGCGTTGTAGTTATATTGATTTTAGGTGTTGGGATTGAAACTGATGAAGTATGTACATCATCAGTATGAGTAGGTGCTGTACGTGTTTGTTCTTTAGAACGATGACCAGATTTTGGTTCTTCATTTTTTTGTGATTGTTGAACAATAGGTGTTGATGGAGCGGGTTTTTTACTTTTCTTTTCCTCACTTGGTTTTTTTTCATGTTGTTGTTGTTGTTGTTGTTGCTGTTGTTGTTGTTTATATTTATTAAAACAATTATCAAAATCAATGTCATCGATTTCTTCATCCTTTTGACGTCGTAATGAGTTTGTACCAAGAACAATATCATCTGTATCAGTAGCTTCTTTTATTGTTGATAAACCAAATAATGAATCAGATGATGGAACGTCATATTCTTTGGGTTTATTTAATGATGATTCATTCATAGATGTTTTATAATCATTAATAGCATCAAATGCTGCTTCGATATCATCACCTGTAACAGAAAAACTTCGACTATGATCTGTTGACAACGGTGGTGGAGAATTATTTTGATTTTTCGTTTTCATTATTGTTGGTAATGTAGTTGATGGTGATGGTTCTTTAGATTTTTTACGAGTTGAATTACTTCGTGGGGGTAAATCATCACCAACATAAACTTCACGATATTGTTGTTGTTGTTGTACTTGAGAACGAACAGGAGGAGATGGCGTAGATGGTTCATCTCCACCATACATTGAAGCTGAATCAAGTATTGATGATGTATCATAATCTGATGTTACTGAACGACGTGATGAATGTGGTGTTCCTGTACCTAATGTTGATCCAAGTCCATTACTTGGAGCACGAGGCATCTGTTAAAAAGATATTTTTCATTTCTGCTTATTACCATCAGTTAGAAAGCAAGAAGAACTGAATATTTTCTCAAAGAAAAAAAGAAATATAAAGCCAACCCACACATACATACATATAGGATATACAGTCTCTATAACTCTTAATATATTGGGAAAATAAAATAAGATAGAATAGAATAGAATAGAATGAAACTTGGAAAACTGTGCATGCAACTCATTCAATTAAACGAAAACAGAAAAAAAAACAAATTGACACATATTCATGCAAGGGACAAAATAAATACTGACTTACATCAGCCTCTCGTCTATTTAGGGACATTGACTACAGAAAAATCTCCTAATAATGAATTAATGAGGTAACTCTACACACATACCTTTTTAGACTGAGATTCAGCATTATTAGGATATGACATACTGTTAAGTGACATATGTGAGCCAGCCATAGATGTCGACTAAAATAAAAATACAAACATTCATTTTGTTATGGGGTTTTCAATGCATTAAAAAATGTTAAAAAAATCAACATCATTTTAAAAAGGAAAAAGAAGCCGTAAGATTAATGCAAACCTCTTCGTCTTCTTCTCGAATAAAAGAAGTATCCCAATCATGTTTATCAAGCTGTTGTGACTACAAAGAATAGTTAGAAAGCTAGAGAGAGAGAATAAAGCTGTGAATAATTAGTTGATTAATTGATGTGCATTAATACAAAAGAAAAGGAGAAGAAGAAGATTAAACAAAAAGCTAAGTTATTGAACATATGTGTTGCCGACACCATCTAAAATGATCTCGCTCACCTCCGATGCTGAATCATCAAGAAAATCGCGTACATTATATGTACTATCATCACCGCCACCTAGGCGACGACTCTGTTCAGCTAACTGAAAAATAATCAGTTCATTTTATTTAATACGAACAATAGAAGATTATAAAATACAACTCATTTATTTATTTTTCCTTAAGAAAGGAGATTTAAAAAATGATGTACCTGATTATCACCACCATAATTGTCTTTGTTTCGATGCTTTGAGGCTGTTTTTAATTTACCACCTATGACAAAAAATTTTATATTGTTAAAAAGATATTTTTTAAGATCAAGTTTTGATTATGAAAAGGAAAGGAAGAAATGCAAATTGATCTCAAAGTATACATTGGTTATTAATATAACTTCCTACGAAAATAACCAATCAATCAATGCATACAGAGTCAATTTTAATTGGAAAAAAAAAGATTCTTTGATAGTAAAGTGACCTGTGTCAATTCTTGCAATGAGCCTAGGAGAGTAAAGCTGTTTCATAGAGATTATCATATTGTAAAACCATTAATCGACAGAAGCTTTTCTTGCTATCATTTTTCTTGTTAGTTCTTAAAAAAAAAACCTTTTTATTGCCGACATACCGAAGAAAAAGGCCCATGCATTTCTCAATGATGCGTATCTCAGAAATCATTATTAAATTAACCAATAGAAGCTATGAAAAAAACACAGAAAAAATTAATTTTTACTTAACACCTATCCTAAGAGAATAAATTCAAGGTTAATACGAAGTTGAATTCTCATGACATAAGTTTTTCTTCGTTATTATATTATTCTTATATAGATTGAATAGAGACCCCTTGATCAATGAAATATTTTATTTATATAAACAAATGTATACCATCTTACCTAACGATTGTTTAATATCTTTCAATGAGAGATGTTTTTTTTTCGTTGCTAAATCTAATACACTACCAGTTGTATTATTTTTCGAATAAAATTGTAATGATACATCGATTTCTCCTCGATCTTTATCAGCTTTACCATCTTTATTTGTAAGTTTATACCAACTATTGAAGAAAAAAAAAGAAGGCATCAAATTAAAAAAATAATATAATAAATTTAATACAAAAATTTTACCGTCGATGAATTTGATCATAATCTTGTAAATCACGTAATGAAACATATGTACGACCAATAAAATCACCTTTAGATAAAGCATTTTTATTATTATGATAAACAGTCAGTTTAATTGTTGCGTCATCAACAATTGGCCTACAAAAAAAAAAATTTTGTTCGAATTTAAATATTTGTTTATCTTAGCATTTTCTTACATATCACATTGTTCTTGCCAGTCAGGTGAACGAGTTTTTTCTCGTACAGCAGTAACAAATTTTTCTTTTCCCATAGATATTGTACAAAAAGCATCAACTCCTATTATAGAAAAAAATTTTTAAAAATCATGGAAATTTTTTTTGAAGTATAAAAATTAAATGTCTTACCACCATGTTTGCCTTTTTCTGGTAAATTTCGAGCTTGATGTACTATTGAAAAGTAAAGACAAAAAATATGATAGATATTTTTTTCATTAATATATGATTTATCCGTTTTTACCAGTACAACTGCAATAATTCGGTTGTAATAACATTTTCGACATGATTATTCGTTTCTTTTCTTAGTTTTAAATTTCTACCACATGAAGGACACAAAATCAGTAATCTGAAATAATATGAAAAGAACAAAATACGGCTTCTTATTTCTATTATTTTGTCTCAATAGTTGTGTATTTGTACTCTTCAAAATAATATCTTGTAGGTGCGTGAGTGACGCATCGTTAACGACAAAACATAAAGCAAAGAGAAAAATCATAAAAAGAGAACAGAGACCTTTTTCTTTTCTTCTTTTTCTTTTTTTTTTATTACGACTACTATTCATCTTCTTCTCGTCCTACTCTCATTCTCGAGTTCGTCCGCCGTTGTTAAACGTAGTCAAAAGTAAAAAAGTGAATACTCAATCGGGAGACAGTCGTGGCTGTAATAGGCAAACAATTCAAAATGGAAGAAAAAAGAACTAATCATGCACATACATGTATGAGTAATTTATGTATGTTTTGTTCTCGACCGTCTAAAAATAAATTAAACTATTAGAAAAACATTTCCTCAGGGAGAAAAAAAAAAGGAAGAAAAAGGTATTGGAAGAAATCATGTACGCTCACCTTTCGATGATCAGGTGTACATTAAAAAAGAAAAACATTAATAAAGAGAATAATGCAAATGCAAAATGCTGTACGAAAAGAGTATTCATGTGTGAAATTAAATACTTCACCGATCGAGCTTCTATTGAAAGAATAGAAAAGAAAAAAAAATCAAAATACAAAAAAAAAATAGCTGACTGATTTATTTTATTAGCTTCAATCGACGTCAATAGTATATGTAAGAAGTATATATTGAAATCAGTAGAGTGCGACGTTGTCTGCGAAGTGGATCGGCCAGAAAAAGAAGCATTTTGATTATATATATATATGTATAATATAGAAAATTGTACACTGTTGAACAGATTTAGTAGATGACGAGGTAAAAAGAGAAGAAAAGACAAACATCTCATTTAACAACGTATGTACACGTCTGTACTTTAACGATTTCTCTCCTTTAAGCAAATGAGAAGGCAAGAAACGAACGGCGACATTAAGCAAATAACGATAGAATGACCTTTTAAGAGAGATCGAGCGAGCTGTTGCCTACCTATAGATAATTCTTTTATGTCCTCATACATCTAACAACATTGGACAAATAATAATCAACAAAAGATTTATGGTATTTACTCATGCATTCATCGCAAATATAAATTAATGCCTATTTTTCTTTAGCAAAAGAACATATAATGATATTAAACTATATTATTTCATTTGATATATACTAGAAAACATCTTTTTTACTGATTATTAAACTGATAACGAGTAAACATCAATCATTCAACTAGATAAATTAAACAAAAAAGAATAGTCATTATCATATAAATGATTCTTTTCTCGTTTAATGAGAAGATTTATTATGCTTAGTTTTCATACGTGTTTGTCTTTAGTTAATGAAAGATTATTGAAATATTCATTCCCATTATTGTCTGCATGTATGTGTCATGTTTATCTGAAAAGAGATCGTTTTCGTGAATACGTTCTTTGTTTTAAAAACATTTTATGTCGTTTAACAATATGATTAATCGCTGTTTTTTTCGTCTTGTCTCAAGGTGACTATGAGACAAACAAAATCAAAGAAATAGTAAAAACAAAAAACAACGAAACTGATTATGGTCTTTTAAGGTGTAATACGTTTTGGATCGCGTGGAAACATGGATGTTTTTCGAACATTGCCCAAACCTAAATAAAGCATAAGAACACGTTCTAAACCAATGCCACCACCAGCATGTGGTGGACAACCATAACGAAATGCATCAATATAAGATTTTATTTGATCGATATTGATTTTATGATGTTTTACACGTTCAAGTAATAATTGTGCATCTAAAGCAAACACACATAAAGGTTACGCAAGCTATTTTCATTTGACATCAATATAGAAGTTACCATGGATACGTTGAGCGCCGGAAAGAATTTCTTCACCACGCATGAACATATCATAACTGTTTGAATATTTCTAAGATTACACATGATCGAATTACAGAAAAAAATAATAAATATAGGACACTTACAGGATTATCTGGATCAGGCATTGTGTAAAATGGTCGTACAGCCAATGGATACTTATCAAGTATATAGAAATCTGTATGATACTATGAAAAATAAAAATTACATTTACAAACATAATAAAAGAAATTGCTATTGTATATTTACTTTAGCCTTAACAATGCGACCTAATATACGTTCATTTTCTGTTGATAAATCCTCTTCAGAGCCCATGTGAACACCAGCTTCAGCAAGTAATGCCAAACCTTCCTTATATTCAAGGCGTAACCTACAAAAAGCTTATCTTAGAGAAAAAGCTTCTTATCAATTCATTGAAACTTACGCGGGTTCAACAAATTCAAATGGCTCACAAGGAAATTGTTTATTAATAATAGCAATTTCTGTGGCGAATCTAAATCAAATCAAGAGTCATAAATTTTACACAAGTTGAAAAGTTAAATTCAACTAACCGTTCAGCAAGACCTTTGAAAATTTGTGTAAATAGATCACCAATAGTATTAACAACTTCATGATAATGATAACTAAATGCCATTTCAAGATCGAGACCAACAAATTCAGTTAAGTGCCGATGTGTATTTGAATCTTCAGCACGAAAGACTATAAAAATCAAAGTAAACAAATCTGTATAATATAAAAAATAAAAACTCCAACCTGCTCCAATAGTATAAACCTTGCCAAAATCAGCAGCAATAGCCATTTGTTTATAGAATTGAGGTGATTGTGCCAAATATGCATTTGATTTAAAATAGGTTACTTGAAATACATTAGCACCGCCTTCGGATGCCGCTAAAAATCAACAAAGAAAAAAAATTAATTTTATCTATAAAACTAACGAGCGAACCTTTTCAGCTTTTCGCTTTCGATTTCAATGATTTTTTTCCCTATCGATAGAACATAGTATCCTAATCAAAACCCTAGAAAGATCTGGATCTAAGCAAACTATTGAATTTTTTTTCTAGAGATTCCAAATTTTCGTAAAACTCGGATTTTCATCTGAAACCGTTGTGCCTATAGAGAAATCACCTAGACTAGCTTCAATAAAAAAATTCACAAGTTTCGAACACAGCCTCTTGAATATATGAAACTGTCAAAATATAGACCCTTTTTACATAGATAGTGTATACAATATGCATTTTTTTGAAGAAGCTTAGTCTGTTTAAGTTCTCTATAAGCACAAAGTTGAAGATCTATATTCCAAAAATACGTATTTTACAAAAACATGGGACTTCTAGAAAATAAACATAATAAACACTTGACAACTTAATCAAATCTGAATAGGAATCCAAATTCTTTTAGAGTTTTTATTGGGGCACTATGTATCATCTGTGAGTACAAAATCATTGAAACTGAAAAAGATCAGTTGAAAAGGTTCTCTCATAATTCAGAAATATACCTGAAATAATTTTTGGCGTATGAATTTCAACAAAACCTTTAGCATCAAGTGTATCACGAAATAATTTGCAAACACCTGCTTCTACACGATAAATAGCTTGATTAGCTGGTGTACGTCTAAAAAATATTTGTTAGATCGTTTCGTTTTTCAAATCAATAAATTAAACTTACAAATCAATTACACGATTATCAAGTCGTGTATCTTGATTAGCATGAGGTGCTTGAAGACCCTCACTAGTTGGATCATCTGGTCGCATAGCATCTTCAATTAATAATGGTAAACGTGGTTCAGCTGGACTGACAACAAACATCTTATCAAATATCAAGATATAAAATGACCTTTAAACAAAAAACCTTGAGGAAATGTACCTTTTTAACTTGTAATTCAACATCCTTCTGTGTGCATGATTCAATCGGTGTTGGTGCTAAAGTAACTTCACCTTCAACATCAATAACACTTTCTTTTGTAACGCTAATTTGAAAAAGAAAAGGATTCATTTTTAATATTATTTTTTTTAATGATAATGATCTTACGTAGTAGCAAATTTAACCATTGGTTTACTAACATTTTCATTGACACAAACAACAGCTTGAATCGTTGCTGATTGATGACGAATAACAAGAAAGCATTGTTTGCCTTTACCACGACTTGTATGAAGACGACCGCGAACCCAAATTGTTTGTTTAGCTAATTTTTCATTTATATCATGTACAGGAATTAATTGACGATCAATTTTTTCCTTTGATTGAATCAATGGCAAGATGCCATAATTACCTTGAGCAAAATCTTCTTCATGTGTTGTGGAACCTACATTCTAATTAAACAAAACATACAAAATTAATTTTATTAGTAATGATAACGTATGTTATCTGGGTTGATTTGTTTTGATAAGAGAAACCGTCAGACGATAAATGTTTTTCACTACTCGTCTCGTTTTCACTTCAGAAACACATTCTTATCGGCAGTACCTGTTGCTGTTCGTGTGGTTTTTTACTAGAATCGCTCGAATCACCAGAGGCCATTTTAGATTTATCTAAAAATTGATAACAATTCGGATATATATGGAATATAGTGATGACATTGGAATATTCCTTTTGCATCAGATATATGATGAAGTTACATCAACTACGATTGCAAAAATTTTAACCAATCAACTTTTCTCGCATCTATAACTATTTTTCAAATGATGACGACAACATTCTCATTGATAGAGGATAGTAGTGAATTATAATTAAATTTGTCCATTAAAATATGAACACAAAACTTTTAGTTGAAAAATAATATTTAACAAAATAATAGATTTTATTTTTGTCTTTAAAAAATTTTTTCCTAATAATATAATTCTCATTTCTTATTTAATTAACGCCATCTATATCAATATCCTTTTTAATTGGTATAAGTTTTTTTTCCAATTAAAAAAAGAATTTTTCTTTTTCAAACTTGTCAACAATTTGTTTGTTTTTATTTTTTTTTTAAAGAATATCTACGTATATGCGTGCATGCATGTAATAAGAATTTTTTAAATAAATTCTTTAATTAATAACATTTTCTTTTCGTATTGTTTTTTTTTTCTACTACGTTTAACTATTCTGCCAATCTGAAAGAATACTTCCTATAAATGATTACATTCTTTCTTGTCCATTTTACATATTCCTCATTGTCCAATGTCCATAATCGAAAAAAAAAGACGAAAAACTAACGTTATATTTGTTTTGTTTGAGAGTATCCATAAGGCTTCTATCGTTAACTAAAGTAAGTATAGGATTGTTCTCATTTTTCATTTACAATGTTCTTTATTCTCATATTACAAATCGATAAAAAAAAATGAAAATGACAAGTATAAAGGTCTATAAATATCGTCGTGTTATTGTTCTTTCTTCATTTTTTTTTCCTTTGCATCGTAAAAAATTGATTACTTTTCTATTTAACAACATCTGTACAGTGTATTGAATAGAAAGAAAAAATGTAATTCGCTTTTATTTTTAGACACTTTTTTCCTTTTCTTGTTGTGCACACACCTGTTTACCTACCATGTCCTTGAATGGATAATATATCATGTCTAAAACTACCGCTATCATTTCAAGCGGTTTTACAAGTTCATCATTATCACCACCAACATATACTCTAGCTGTAGTTAGTATTAATCCATTATCAGGTAAATCATCATTATGTAAACGTCTTATTGATTCAAATATTGATAATTATCAATCATTTTTATTAAAAAATAAATCCACTAATAATCAACATATAGCAACATGGTTTTATTGGGGTACAGTAAGACATCGACGTTCAGATGAAAAACGTGAAGCATTATTTCATTTAATTGAACATTCAACAATAGCTATTGATGATAATGAACAATATGATAATTATATAAAACGTATAACATCATTAACATTACGTCCAGAAGAAAAATTTCAAAATGATTCAGATTATCCACAAATAAAAACATTTCCAAAAGATAAAATAACCATTGATGTTTTTTTATGTATACATGATTTATCATTATCGAAACAAACATCCGAACTTTTATTTCTTCTTCATTCATTATTTAAAACACGTCGTCCTGTATTGATTATAACAACGAAAAATGATTTAATTGAAAATCAATCCGATTGTGCATTACAATTTGAACAATCAATACGTCGTTCATCATCAAATGATTCACAATTATTATTAAATATACCTATTATACATACATCAGCAAATGAACATGTGAATATTCAAGCTGTACTTGAACTTGCTTTATATGCATGTGATGAACCAATATTATTATCATCATCATCAAGAAAATCTTCACATTCAAATATACTAATGATTAAATATATTCCACCAACATATAAAGATGCCTATAGAAATGAACAATCATTAAAACATGTTATACAAACTGAATATAAAACGTTACTAACAAGACATGTTTTAGATTTTCGATTAGGTTCATGGATAAAATTTTATACTAATTGGCAACATCATACAAGTATACAAACATTTATTGATATGTTCGGAAAACAACAAGCTGAACGTTTATATGATGAACATATTGATGAATTAATAAGAATATCAAGACAAAAATTAATTGATGAAAGATTAATTCCAATTGTTGAATTACTTGTTACAGATCAAAAAACGAAATTATCAAGGTAATTTTATTATTAAAGAATTCGAAATGTTTTGTTTTTGACAAAAAAAATCAAGTGGCTCACCGTAATAAAGCTAACGAGGGAACCTCTTCAGGTGTAAAATCGCTTTTTGCTCGAGACTATTGCCATTAGATAGACTCCAGCGAATACTTAAAAAGTCTATCTTGGTTCCGGTTCATAGGTTTTCCAGGGCTGAGATATTGAATCGTCACGTTATGGTCGAAATAGACGAAGATGACGAATTTTCGAGTTATGAACCAAATAGTCATTTTTTGTCTAAAATCTTTAATATCTCGACAAATAAGTATCGTATAAAAGCTATAGGTTAGGAATAACTAGTAGGCATATTGATGATAATTATTTGAAAGTTTAGTGTCTCATAGTTATTTCCTGAGATGTGGATTTCCAATGTTTCTTTATAACAGTGAAAGATTACAGCTCTGACTTCTGTATGTTGTTCTCAACTTATTCTTCTTGCAACATGTGTTTCTTAATTATTTAAAAAGCGTTAGTAATAATCGAATATTGAAATTGTTTAAGAAAGCTACCAATGAAGTCAGGCTTCTGCCATATAGAAGTCATAATGTCATTTATTTATGATGAAAATATAAACCTGATTGATGCAGTTGTTGTGGAGAAATCAGAGCTATAATCTTTCACTGGTATAAAGAAACATTGGAAATCAACATATCAGAAAATAATTATGAGACACTAAACTTTCCGATGATCATCATCAATATGCCTACTAGTTATCCATAATCTATAGCTTTTATACGATATTTATTTGTCGAGATATTAAAGATTTTAGACAAAAAATGACTATTCGGTTCATAACTTGACGATTCAATATCTCAGCCCCGGAAGACCTATGAACTGGAACCAAGATAGACTTTTTAAGTATTCGCTGGAGTCTATCTAATGGTAATAGTCTCGAGCTAAAAGCGATTTTACACCTGAAGAGGTTCCCTCGTAAGATTAGAATTGATTTTTAAATTAAAAGAAAACTATATGAATCCTTATGAATACTGAAGCAGTATCGACATATTCGAAAGAATATACTTCTTATACATTGAAATATTTCAATTCTCCTCATGAGGGGATCACTCGTGGTGATACCTTACATTTGAGATAAGACCTCAGTCAGTACGTAGAGTCTGTTGAGATTAGAAGGGTTCCTCTTCATACACTATCTATTCGGGAGTATATCTGTCACACGAAAATTTTTATTTAAGGCACAGTATTTATAAAAAAAAACTGAACAAATAAGTTTTGACCTTAAAGTTTCAGCCAAAAGGGTAATCTTTTCATGATGTATCAAATATCCACAAACTCATGATAAGTGAAAATTCTAGTTTTCTTGTGTGAATTTGATATCTCGAGAAGAGATCATCATTATTACCAGAGATTTTTAGAGAACTCTAGTGATTTCAAGAGTTGTCCATGGACAAATTTTAAGTAAAAATTCGTTTGCTAGGTTGCTTTTTACAAATACCGTATCAAAGGTAAAAAGTCTAATGTGACAGCCATAACTCCAAAAGAGCCGTGCATGAAATCGAATCCTTCTAGTCTCAACAGACCCTACGTAATGACTGGTGTTTCTCTTATTAGCAGAACCACTAAAAATATATTACATTTGATATTACACAATTCTTCAAGTCTCGTTTCATACAGAATCTTTAAAAAAAAAAATAATTTGATTAGTATCATAGATAGCTTCACGATTAGAACCATGATTATTTACACTAAGAAATGTACAAGACTAGTTTTAGTTCCTGTTCCGATTATTGAACCATCGCTTTCGGACTGAGACGATGTTCTTTGATGAGTAATAGAGAAATCTAGAATGGTTTAGTTTTCTGGATCTTCTTTCTTGAGACATAAGAATTTAACTGAATTTTGCAAAAAAAAGTTGTGTGTCCGCTCTAGTCATGTGCAAAATCGACTTTCGAGTTTCGACTTCAAACTTCGTACGAAAACAGTTCTCAAACATGCTAGTAAGTTATGCAAGTTTTAACGATTGCAATGCTCTCTAACACATCAAATAAACCTTACCTCTGTCGGAAAACGATTTGACACCTACAGTAGTTCACACGTTAATCCTGTACATCTCTAGATACAGTATATAATTTTATGCTAGAAATTGGGATTATGTACGTTTACAAATGCAAAAACATCCTCGTTATTCGTCAACTGTGATACCATCTTCGATGTGGTCAGATTCTGAGCATAACAATGGAGATCAATCCTCATCTTTAATCATTCCCGATGATATACTCGATACAGTTGAAGCTCGTCTTCGTTTTGAATCTTATATCAATAGTCGTCAATTAGAACAAACTCGTCGTGCAAATTGTCGTTCATTTTTTGATTTATTAAATCGTTTTTCTGATGCTGGCCTTGTTCAATATGGTCATTCCTATGAAAAAGATTGTGTTTATTTTTTGGGTCGTGAATGTTATGAATCATTAAATGCTCAAGATCGTCTACGTGTATTTGCATTTCATCAATCATATCTTTATCGTTTATTATGTTTAAAATTTGTTGAATTATTATTGGAATCATTTGAAATATTTATTAATACATTTCAAAAAATGAATTCAGCAACAACACATAAATTAAGTAATGATAGAAAAATTACTACTCTCACTATTGATGATATATTCGAAAAAGAAATAATTCAACAAATAAAACATGATTCAAGGTAGAAAAATGAATTTTATTTATATAAATAAGAAATTGACTTAACTTATTTATTTATTTATTTATTGTCATAGATATCAAGCATTAAATAATCGTGAAACAGATCGTCATAGATTAATTATGTGTCATTGTCATTTTTTATATGATTGTATTTATTATCCCCCAACAAGAAATCTAAATCGATTATTAAAACAACGTAAACGTTCATTTAAACGACGAAAATCTTCATTACAATCATTATATAGTCATAATATAAATATTGATGAAAATTTTTGTCCATATACACGTAGATTCTCATTAAATACTTATGAAAATGAAGGAATAAATAAGAAAAAATTTGAAATTGGTTGTCCAATGGAAGAAACATGTGCCGATGTACGAATTATAAATGAATTTTTTTCTTTAACACCTTTGAAGAAAAATGTTAATAAGTATGAAATTCGATCGATTTTAAAATTAATTCTTATTTTTTGTTTTTTATAATCTTTTTGTTTTTTAGAAATATTTTAATTTGTGGAAATGAGAATGATATGAGTAATTGTCTTCGAATACTTTCCGTAAGTTAAAAAAAAAACAATTTTTTTTTAAATATAATGCGAATAACGAACGATGCAAAAGTAATAGCACAAAATATCAATCTTTATGTTTTTGTTATAGACACGGTTTCTGAAAAGAAAAACTTTTATAGCAAGTCATATGAAATTTTCTCCTGTTTTGAACTATGCACAGATCTTTTATTAGACACTCATACATAAAATAACATGAGAAGAAATAGAGACACTCGAAAAATAACTCTGTAATTTTCGTATATTTCATAATAAGAGCACAAAATATCGACTGTTATAGTTCTTTATTAAACATGTGTTAGAACGATAACTTTTTTATCAGTTCATAGGAAAGTTTCTTTCCTTCCCACTGGTGTATAATTTATATTTGTCATTCATTCATAATTGAAATAACACGAGAAAATAAAGAGAAAGACTCGTGCAATACATTTGTAATTTTTATATGAAATCGTTAAAAACATCTTGTAAAATTACAATTAATTGTAATCAAATGTCATCTGCAAGATGTTTCTGATAAATTCATATAAAAATTATCAATTTAATGCTTCAGTATTTATCTTTTTTTCTCGTCTCATTTCATTTACCAATGTTTAACAAAGTGCAACCATATACGATTCGAAAGGGAAGAAAATTTCCTATCAACTGATAAAAAAAATGTTCTTTTCAGAATATATTTACCGAGTAGATATATCAGGATAGACATTGTGTGCAATCCGTTCATAAAAAAGTGCGAATTTCTTTTAACGGTGCTTGTCTTTTCTGTTGTGTCGTTTCGTTTATGAACGTGTTATAAAAATAACTTATATACGATTAGAAAGAGGAGACAAAGCATTATCTTTTGGTAACAAAAGTTTTCTTTCAGTACCCTTTCATCGAAGAGAATTCGAGAGTCAACATTTTGTGCCATTACTTTTGCATTTAACGTTAGTTGAGATTGACAAGTTCAGATTTTGTTTGATTCTGAAGTGAGCTATTCGAAGAATTTTTGTTTTACTTTTGAGAAAGGCACTTGCAGATTCAAAAAATTTTTGTTGTGTGACTGAAGCATAGTTCCCAAAATAGAACAATATTTTACCAACGATTTAAGAGGAAAGTTTTTGTAAGACTAGAAAAGCTGAAAAGAATTAGTGCTCATGAACCTTTGAAGCCGAGTTATGACTATTTGATTGAATTTTCGATCCATTTTGAGATATTTACTGAAAAATCAAGAAACAAGAATGCCGACTTGAATTTCAGACCATAGATATGTCAAATGATTCTTAGAATATCTTGAATGTTTCAGTCGAAAAGAATGCTCGTTTATCAATATATTGAATTTCCAACAAATAGTCGCTTAATACAGATATTGGGTTTAGTGCAAAATTCAATATCTACATAAATGAACATTTTTTCAATTGAAAGTTTCAGGATAACTGAATGATCATTAAACCTATCAATGAGCAAAATTGTAAGTCGAAATTATCTTTTTTTGATTTTTCATTAAATACTGTATAATGAGTCGAGAATTTAGTAAAATAGTTATAATTCAGCTTCAAAGGCCCATAAACGCAAACTCTTATAAATGTTTTCTTGTCTTATCCAGAATTCCTTGCGACTTCAATATGAACTCAAACAATGAGCATCAGTTCAGCAGTTCTTTCGCTCTTTTGATCTGAACGTTGTACTTAGATCTGGTCGACGTCTAGTAACTAACAATAAGTTCTCGAGCATAGGAACTAGCCAAAATTTGGAATATTACTATGTGATATCATGATTTAGCAGTTCTGCAGAATTCCAGCTCTCATTAAAATTGAAACACTGACATTTTGACTTGACAAAATGAAAATCGGTTTTTCTCGTATAGTTTCTAACAAATGATTTTATTGAATGATGTAACCACAGTTGACATTTTTCGAAAGATTGGGATTAGTTAAATAATGACAGTTTGGAATCGAATTTATTTTCCACTTATAGCTTACAATTGAAGTTTCATAAGTGATCAACGCCGATTGAACTGATTTCTTTATCCATGACAAAGCTTCAGTGCAACTAGTTATAGCCGACAAGGATAACGGTCCTTAAGTCTTCTTTCCAAACTGTTGAGTTTTTTGCATCGGAACAAGATGAAATTGATAAAAATATCTTATGATCAAGTTTCGATTCTAAATCTCATCTAAATTTACTTGTGCTAGTTTTTACAAAAATCTGAAACTTTTGGTCACAAGGAATACTTCTTTCTCAAGATACTAAATTTCTAGAAACATTCGCTGTTTCTGACTTTCATAGAAAATATGAGCAGTATATGATTCTTTTTTATTTTGATAGATATGATCTATGAGATGTTTAGGAGCTTCTTGAAATGAATTTGATGAGGAATTTTAAAAATTTTTTCATGCACGGTTTAAGTGAAACTATCATTTTTTTTTTCTTTGCGTAGAATGATTCATCGTTGATCAATGAATTTCAAATTAATTTATGGACATTAAATAATGTCAAAACACAATCAATAAATGGTTTGATTTTAATTTATTGTTAGAAAATTTATTTACATACAGCTTTATTTAGGTTGTCTTATTGTTTCACCAACAGGTCGAGAGATTCTCGAAGAATTTATTTCTCAAAAGCGATTCCCTATTAATATTAAAAGTAAGTTTAAAAAAGAAAGCAATTGAATTGAATTCTGAATAAAAATAAATCTTGTAGCTATTCCAATTGTGAATCTAAGTTTTCAACTTCTTAATGAGTAAGTTTGATTATTATATAAAATTTTTTGAGTTCGAATTATATATCTAAATAGTTCCACTCAGAACATTCCAAATGAAATAACAATCGAACAACTTAGATCATCACTTGAACAACTTTTATCAAATGAAAAAATTGTGTCAACTAAAAATCAATTTGATCTTCGAATTGTAATTTGTTTCATGTGTGGCGGAGAAAATAATGATGTTGAAAAATTTTTTTCTCAATTATCATCACGTTTTTCTCTTATGGTAACTAATCAATATGGAGAATTATCATTTGTTGTTAATGCTTTTATTGGACGATCAAATAGAAAAGTAATTTAGTTAAATTGAATAGATTTATTTTTAAATTTATTCTTTTTTTGTTTTATAAAAGATTCAATTTATTCCTGTTTCATTTCATTTAATATTTACTATTAAACTAATTGATTTTGATGGATTTATTTTATTCTATGATCAAGATCGAAAAGCAGCTATGAATACAATGACGTAAGAATTACTTCTTTTATTTTAAATTAAAAAAAGAAGCATCTTATTGATTAATTAGATATTTGGAAAAACACATTTCAACAACATTACAAAATGAATTATTAAAAAAAGCTGATGATAATGAAGAAATGGTTGGAACAAAAATAATACATCCACCTATTTACATATTATCTTATATTAAAGATTTATCTACGTCGAATATTAAAAAATATCCTCATACCGATCATAGTGTTCAATCTCATCATGGAACAATAAGAAATTTTGTTGAATGTAAAAATCTTGTTTTTTTTTTCTTTCCATTGTCGTGAAACACGATCTTAAAGTATTCACAGTAGAAATTTGTACGCATCCCGGACTAGAATTAACATGCAGGGTTACTCTAACCTACCCTGTAGAGTTGAGTAGGACAAGGATAAGCATGTTGTTGAGTTGAATAGAGTAAACGATAGAACATTTTTCTCAGATAAGTACAAGATACAACAAAGCCCGTCATGTTGACCCCTGGTCTGAACCGAACCTGATCAGGACCGGATAGGACAATTGTGGACACGATAAGCTCTAATCTATACATATCTCGGACAAGTCATCTAAGAAATGTGTAGGATGTACTAATAGTCGGGAAAAGGTATTGAGATACTGATCGATCAGGTGTGAAAAAGTTTGATCTATTGGATGCGGATCCGAAAATTTTAGATCCAATGGGTTCTAACTGTGATGGATAGTAGTCAAAAAGCATCATAGACCGTGGAAATGCCTTAGCAAAACCCCTACTCTCTGTCGTAGACATTGTTGATGTACGATCTTTGATTGTAAATCAATAAACACTCGTTATAATATATGGAGTACTTCCTTATTGCAGTTATAGAGCATTAAATGAAAGAATGATGAAGAAAAGTCTCCCAGAATAAATAAAATAAAACAATTTTCTTGTGATTAGTTAGAACAGTTGCATCGCGCTTCATGTTTCAAACCCGTAAGAATTGTGCTAACAGTTTTTTCAAATCATATTTCAATCTATTTAGCTCACCTTTTACCTTTTCTTAATCAATGTTGGACTGGAAAAAATGGTAATACAATTGAGAATGATTATTGTCAAAGAGACAAACTTCTTATTGGTGTTACATCTTATTTTGAGTAAGTTTAATTAGTTTAGTTTTTGAAGAAAAAAGGAAATTTATTGAATTCCAGTCGTGCAACTCATGTATCAGCTAGCGATCTAATGACATCTAGTCTTGAACGTACACATAAACAATTATTAACAAATAGTGTAAATGATCGAGCAGGTTCTTTAGTATTATCAAGTAAATCAAACGAACATTCACCACGACATCAATCTTCAATATTAACACCAACAAACCACGAACAAAGTAACAACATATTCGACTGTAAAAAAAAAAGAAAAATATCATTTGCAATATTTATTTGCTTATAGTGTTTTCTTATCGATCTTACTCATATGTATCGATATCAAATAATGGTGCTGAATCAACAATAGTTCCAACAACACCTGTTGATCCATCTGTAAAAAATCTTGGTTTAATATCTCCATCATCGATATCAACGTCATCGATATCTGATAGTCAACATCAACAATTTAAAAAATCAACTAGTATGCGTTTTGCTAAACTTATGGAACATCCAAGTAAGTTTTAATCTACTAATTAATCGTAGATCGTAGTTTGTAGTTATTCAAAAAAAAATAAAAAATAATAATCTATTAGAATTAAATATTAGAAGAGCATATTTCTTTTAATTTTATTTATTCTAGTTAATTATTTAACATTTAACGGTAAAGTAGATTTAAATCATTGTGCTTGTGCTTTTATTTATTTGTTTAATCGTTCTGTTGTTTTTGTCTTGTCAACCTATATGTATGTGTATTGATCCAGATTTCCGCAAAGATAACAAACTTTATTGTTAGAGTTATAGAAATAGTTTCGATATATTGAACTTAAACTACGGAAAGCTACACTTATGGATTTTAAGAGCATTATAACCGCATAAGTACCTAAAGAGCACAATATGACTTTGATAGTATTGTCAAAAATCGATTGACATTTATGAGAATTCAAAATTTATTATTAACTGTCTACTATTGATCAACAAAATACTAATGAAGATTCTATTACACTTATCAATAAATTGATGTTCTATTTTAAAAAAGCGAGGGCTATTTTTTCTTTTACAATTGTTAATTAATATCCGTCATCTCTTGTCCGAATCTATTCTTCTTCTTTGTTTTTTTAATTACTTATCTATCCGATGCTATTCCTAACGCTTGTGTAAAACCAAGAAGAAAAAAAACGAGAAGAGAAAGGAAAAGCAACTTCTACCACCGATAACAAATACAAGCGCGTTTTGCCGTCAAAAAAAAATAGGCGACGAGAAAAGTAACTACCCCCTCTCGTTTTTTTTTTGACTGTTGACAAGTGGCTATTGCCAGCGCACTGCTGTTGCTTCCATCAAGTCTATTCTGTTGTATATTCATCGAAATCTAATATTAATAAGTACCTTTTTTTATATTTCTTTCAGCCGATGGTACCAGTTACCAATCATCACCCAGTAATGCAAATAAAGAAAGTGTATGTACGAAAAAACAAAATAAGAAAATATCTTCTATGAATGATAACTTTTCTTTTTCTTTATCTATAGTCATTAACAAAACATAGCCGAATAAACGAAATCTCATCAAGATTATCATCATCAGAAGACATGAAATTTCATTTATATAAACATCGAACTGCTCCACAAGTTAAAGTACCATTAGCTACACCCGAAATAATTGAATTCAATGAATCAATAGCAACACCTTTTTCTATTAAACAATATTCTGATACATCACTAGTTTTATCCAATAATCATACTGATGATATACCAGCCGTCAATTCTTCATCATCATCACCGCCTACAATCCATCAACAAAATCAAAATCATAGTAGTACAGTGGATGAATCGATTACAGACTCATCAAAACAAACAAGAGGTTTTATTATTTTTTTTAATTTAATATTAAGTTCCTTTAAATGAAAATATTCATTTTTTTTTTCTTTTCTTAGCAACTGATTCATCTTCTGATAGTTCAAGTGATGAACTTTTGCTAAATCAACGTGAATCATCAACAACATTACATAATATAAATTCACCAACAAATAATCAACAACAAAGTACTGTTACTTTACAAAGAAAAGTATCAGATAGAAAATCAAAACGTGTACGTGCTAAACAAAATGATGTTACAGGTTTAACATCGAGTAATGAAGTATTAAAAAAAAGTAATGAAAAAAAAAAAAACAAAAAGTTTCTTTTCTTAAAACTTATCATTTTATTTTAAGCTGGATCTGATGATGAAATTTTAGTCGATGATGATAAACGTCTTCCACAACAGCAACATCCAAAAAAGAAACGTCGACCTAGTTTTAAAAGACGAAAAAAAGCTGTTTATGATCAAGCACAAACTGATTCCGGAATTGATTCTCGCATGGGTATGAAGACTTTTGTTTTTATTACCTATATTTTATCCATTCATATCTAGTGCAATTTTTCCTCAGAGAATTATAATACAACTTGTTAGAACAAAAGTTATTTAGTACTAACTTTTAAGGACAAAAAAAACGAAATCTATTGGGTATAGAAATCGAGAGGAAAACAAAACAATTCAAAGAGAGCATGTAGTTCATTGATCACTAATGATAGAAAAGTAAAACATAAATTCCGTAGCAATGATACAAACATGTGTCTATATCAATATTTTCAAAGTTTTTACTTTGAGTTCGTGTGCTTTTGTTTTTTTTAAATGGTCAATTTTTACTTTTTATTTATTTAGAATCAAAAGACACGCATAAAATTAGTATTGCCCCCGAACCATCATCATCATCAAATGTTGTCATATCGAACGAAGATGATTCAAGTATAGGCGATTATACAAAAGATAGTAAAGTAAATTTATTAAAATAAAATCTGACAAAAATAAAATAAGAAAATATCTTTTTTTTTTCTATTTAAAGAATACATCCATTGAAGAACTTGAAGAACGACCAACAGCTAATTGGATTCGTCGTCAATTACAATATTTTGCTCAAGTTCGACGTGATGTAAGTTTCTTATCTTTATGAATTTTTCAAAATCATGATTCCATTTGTTTTTCGCTAGAAAAATGATTTAAAAACTCGTTCTCCTGCTGCAACAGTCACATCTATTTCTTCGCCACCATTACCTTCATTTAAAGCAACAATGACTTCAACTCCTCCAAATTCAACTACAAGTGCATCTCCATTATCATCTGTTGAAAATTCTCATCATCATTCTCCACTACGTTTATCATTAAGTCGTTGTATTCAATCAAAGGAATCAGGTGTACCGTTATTTATTGAAAAATGTATTACATTTATTGAAGCATATGGATTAGCTGTTGAAGGACTTTATCGAGTATCCGGATTTAAAAATCAAGTTGAATTAGTTATTAATAAACTTACTGAAGGTTAAAATAGTTATTTCAATAGACTAAAAAACTGAAACTTTTTTAATATAGATCCATCATATGACCTTCATTTATTACAAGTTCCAGCAAGTGCAGTAGCAACAGCATTAAAAGACATGATGAGAAAACTTGATGAACCACTATTATCATTAGAATTATTTGATGAATGTAAAAATTTAACAAGTAAAAAACAAAATATTTGTTTATAAAAGAAAACCTATTTATTTATTTTTGTTTTTAGTTGATCAACTACGTGAACAAAATTTTACTTCATTGCGAAAAGCTTTGTCTCGAACAAGTGAACTTAAATATCGAACAATCAAGTTTATTTTTAAACATCTTCATTTGTAAGTGTAATTATATGCCAAAAAGCCAAAATTTTCTTTAAGTAGTCAAAAAAAACATTCAAAATAATAAGATTATTATATTGTGTATAGGAAAATCGCTTTATTTAAAGAAACCAAGACTAACTTTTCTGTAATTTGGTTGCAAGGTTCTAGTCAGATTTTCTCTTCAGGAGGGCGAACATCTATTCTTGAGAGTAATGACACATAGCACAACAAGTACAAGCTCCGGGGAAGCCAACTCGACCTTTAAAGGGGCATTGCCCTCTTGGCTTCCACGTTGGATAAAGTGTTGCTTAGTTCTAACAATTGCAAGCGTTTCTTTTTGTAATTATTGTGAATAATTAGCTATAAAAAAAGTAATCTTCCCCTTGTTGGAATATGACTTGACTGATTGTTATACATATATAATAATTGTCTTTCAAGCTGTTTGATCGTTTCGGTCCTGAAGGGACACAAAAGATGTAGCATCCAAAAGATAAAAAGGAAATAAGAAAAAAGAAATAGAAACAAAAGATAAAGAAAAGAAAAGGACAAAAAAAAATAGATGAAGGAATTACACCAGCATCATAGTAGAAAGTCTTCGAGAATAATATGAAGCTTTCGAGATTATTTTTATGTAACTCGGATTCAAATTCTTCTATTCCATGTGATGATATTCACCTTGTCGTTAAACCTATACTTGACTGATTGTTTTTTTCTTCTGCATTTGAAGGGTCACTCAACCATGTTGCAACTGTGGCTTGTAAGCCTATCTAGATTTTTTTTGACAAGATATGAAATCAAATATGTCATTTGACCTAGCATCAAAGAAGTTACAAATATAATAAAGAACTTTTCTAAAGATTTTGTTTACATGGAAAAACTTAAGATTGATATAAGAAATGGCAAGATGACATTTTTGGTTCTTAAAATGAGCTGTTTGGGATGGGAAAATTTTGTTCCCATAAAAATAAATGTCATATCTGTAATCAGCGGAAAAAATTGATTCAGATGATATATTTTCTAGTACACATTATATTCCTTGCAAAAATTATCTATAGTTCCCTTTAGCTGTTTTGCGTCCTTCAGAGGGCTACAGGAAAGATTTCTCAGGAAAATTAATGATGCCACATGATACGTAATCTAACTCAATTTTTTTTGCGCTGATCACGCGTATCATATTTATCATTCGTCGAAACAAAAACTTTCTATCTTAAATAGCGCATTTTGCCAGGAAAAAATGTTTTTCTTGCTATTTTGTTATACAAATCTTTAGTTTTCTCCCAGTAAACAAAATCTTTTGAAAAAACTGGTTCACACATCTGTAATATATTTGATGGTTGTTCGAATAATATATTTCATTGGTTTCATATCTTATCAAAAAACAGCTAAGATAGACTTACAAGTAATACGAGTAACATGGTGAAATGATCCTTTCAATGCAGAGCAAAAAAAAACAATCAGTCAAGTTATTATTCCAACCAGACGAAGGTTATTTTTTTTATAGTCAATTATTCGTAGCGATAAAAACATAGTACAAAGATAATTGTTAGAATCAAGCAGTGTCTTATCCAACATGATGTTCAAGGAGATATCACCTAGAGCCCGTTGAATCTAAAATTTTTGAACTCGAACTCGGTTTATTGAACGTGTTTGAGATCTGGATCTGACCAAATCATATTTTGATACTTTTAATAAAAATTTTCAATCGGAATAGGAAAGCTAACCTGAGGATATGAGATTCTTTTTTTTGGTTTTTAAATTCGGTGACTAAGGCATTCTACACTTAATTCAAACTAGTCGTCTAAGAAACATGTAGGGTAGAGTCCATCAGGTTCGAAGTTTCGAACTCAGACCTGGACCTGGCAAGTTCTAGAAGCGTTTCTTCGAAGGTCTAATGAATCCTCTCGAAGTTGTAAATCGCTCCTTTGAAAGACAAAATTTGAATAAAACACTAGAAACAAGTAAAAGAAAATTTAGTCTCTATTTCTTGAAATAAAGCAACTTATGATGCACAGTAGGATGATCTGTTGATTTCGATTGTTTATTGTTTGTGCACATAAAGGAGTGTTCAATAATTTTTTATCTTCAGTGTTTCACAACATGCTGCTTCGACACATATGGATTCATCAAATTTAGCTGTTTTATGGTGGCCAAATTTGTTTCAACCACAATTTCGTGATTTACGTACAGCTGAACAAACATGTCAAAGAGCGAAACCATTAATTCAAGCAATTATTGACAACTATCCAATAATCTTTTCTTCGGATGAAATAAAATGAAAAAAAAATCAAGCAAAACATAACATTTTTATCAAATTGTTATCTTTTTGTTTATTGGTATGTTTTCTTCTAGTCAGCAGCGGGTGCTTCCGTGTTGTGATCTTGTATGTCGAACAAACTCTGTTTGTTTTTGTTCTTTATTGAGAATCATTTGTGTGTATTTGCTAGTCGTTATTTCTATTCCATACAGCAAATTAAGAAAAAACTTGTTTTTTGTGTATTTAGAACAGTAGCCGTTTGTTTTTGTTTCGTTTCCGTTTCGTATCTGTCTGCGTATATATGTACATAAGAAACAAATCGTGTATTTTGTACATGCTTTTCTTTTTGTTTCTCTCTCTCTCTCTCTCATGCAACAAACAGTATCACCTTAATTCTTACTGCTCCTAAAGCATATAAACAAAAATTCCAAACGAAAGATTAACCTGTTTGTATACATATATTAAAAATAAAGATGCGTGAATGTACGCGCAATGTTTGTTTCTGTTTTTTTTTTTTGTTTCTTTCTTTCTTATTGATGTTGTCTATTTTCGATGTGTCTTTCTTTTCTTTCGTATAAAGTCGAATAAAAAAAAAACCAACAGCAAGACATTTTTATTTTAAAGGTATATTTGATTTTGGAACAGGAATTTTTTCATCAGCAAAACGAAATAAAGAACGATCAGCTGTTTGATTGTTAAATGGAGCAAAAAATTCAGTTGCATATTCGATTACATTTTCAGGTTTCATAATTAAAACTGATTGAAGAAAATCGGATAAAAGTGCGTTTATATCCGGACGATGATAAATATATGACTTGTAATCATCGATTAATTCTTCCTAAAAGATAAAATATATTTTGTTTATATTTAATATTCAAAGTTATGATTAAGATTTTTAGTTATGAATCTCAACTCAAGAGTGTGAAAGAAAGTATTCATTTCAAGAAGGATAAGCAATAGACATCTGTGGAGTCAAAAAGTTTGACTCCAACAAAACTGTGGCAGTTTTCTTGACTAGGTTTGATGCTACTTGTTAATAAGAGTGTCTCTGATATTATTTTCACTTATGAGTCTATCAAATAGTGCATTTTTATTCATTACTCAACGTGTGAAGAGTAAACTTGCTACTATGTAATAGTGAAAATACTTGACTGTTTACTGATTTAATTTCAACTCCACTGGACTCGAATTTCTCATTTCAATGCAATGCTCTAAGGAACCATCAATAAACGACACCCAAGCGCTTACTGTCAATATTTTTCTGTTTGTCACACTATGTGTTTTAGGAATGCATCAATTCTTGAAACGTGATGCTAAAGATAACACTTTTTTTCATTATGAAGAATGTAGATATTGTAAACTATTTATATCAACTATGATTAGGCTTTTGTGCTCTCTCTGAAACTTAAGAATAGATTCAGAAAGAGCATTGAAAAATGATCACCATTGACATGAAGAATCACTAAGAGTCCGGTAATTCTCAATACTAGGCATACGCTTTTATAAGCAGGGATAAACGAATTTCTTAGATTCGTAATCAGAGTTTAGAATCTCTGTAGAATTTAGAATTACTGGACTCCGTGCGATTCTTAACGCGAGCTATGATCGATTTTAAATGCTCTTTCTGAATGTAGTTTTATGACTTGTCAAATGCAAAACACAAGTGTCCAACCCAGTTGCAATTGGTCAAAAACAAAACTAAAAGATAAGAATTTTCGACTAATGTCAAACTTTTTAAACTAACTAAACTCTTATTAAGGAAGAAATGCTATTTTAGCATAATGTTCTAGGATTTCATGTATTTCTAACTTGTTTGTTGCGAATAGAACTTTTCAATAAGAAATGAACTGACTACAAATCTGTTAAATATATATATATATATATGGTGTTGAAATAGTTTAAGATTATACTATATAAGCAGATAATTATGTTATCCAGAAATTGTATAAGATTTTCGAAGGCCATTGGTATTGAATTTTATTCTTTGTTTTTAGTTTTTTTTTGCTCATGAAAATAAAATGTTTTAAAAAATCAAAAATTTTGCAATGATTAGTGTTCTTTTTGTTCTTTTATGAAATGTATATTTAGCCTTTCTTAATATTCCTGTATATTTATTCAATGAACTGTTATTTAATAAAAAATTGAGCAACTTGTTAATGTAAATTTTTTTTATAGTGGATGTGCGGAAAGAAAAAGCGGTCGAACAATGTGATTTTTACTTCGAGACCCCCTTATAAACAATCCCTAGGGAGTATTGATCTGCAAAAGATGGTTAAAGTGGATTTATTTTACTTACACGTCGATCGATGAATCTTGAACGTAGTTCTAAGTCATTTTCCCATTTAATTTCTTTTTTAGGAATTTCTGGTTTAGGTAAATATTCATCTGTTGAAATAAAACAAAGATTGAAAGAGAGAAATTCATAGATAAAAAGGAAAATGTTTTATTAATTTTACCAAACTCTTCTGCTATAGGTAATATTCTTGTTTTCATTTTAATTGGTGAACCAACTTGATATCGAGAGATGAGATGTCTATTTATTTACCGATATAATCAATATTATCAGACATAAAAAATCTTTACCCGTCAATACTAAAATAACTTTGCCATGCAACTGGTAATGCATTTGGTTTTGTTTCAAATATTTGTCGTTGTATACCCCATGCTTCAATATCTTTTCCATTAATATTAACTTGTTGTGGACCGAGTGATGTCTAGTAAGAAACAAATAATTATTTTCATAAGAAAGGAAATTTTTATTTACATAAACATTTCTACTTAATTCAGATGATGAATCAAGTGAAAGTAATGTGACTTTTTCTGGCATGTTACGTTGAATCATTAAACGTTGAAGTATGAGATTAGCACCTAATGTATAATACAGGATCATATGAATGAAAGCTAAATACATCGGTTTTTTTCTACCTTCTAAAATAAGTCCATGGGCTTGATGTTTTGGAATACGTTTTGTTTCTGTTGTTTTTTTCTAAAAGAAAAATATTTAAATATATATTGCATCATCTAACAGATAGTTTTTAACGGACTTTTCCTTCTTCATTAGTTATTGTAATAACATAATCTGTTGATTCCGAAATAAAATCAACGATTCGTGTAATAGGACTCGGCAACTAAATTAAAGCATCAATATCTTTTGCTGTAGTTCTTTCTTCTGATTGACATACTTTGACATATTCCGTGTGTTCTTGCTGTACAGTAACAAGCTCTTTTGTCACAACTGCCCGTACTGTTGTTCCACAGGGAACACCATCAATAGTTGCTTGACTAAAACCGAAAAAACAAATCATTTTATTATTTATTTCGATTATTTTCAACCAACCTATTAGCAATAACTTGAATACAATCATGAAGATTACCATAATTTGTTTTTGTCAATTTAACTTCAAATGACCCAACATCTGTATTATTTGTTAATGAGCAAATTAATGTGTCATCATATAAAATTGAGTTTGTATCATAGTTAACTATGAAAAGATACACTTTTTCAATCATATAAAATATTCTCAAATCAATTACCTAAACTACGTAAATATTCAAGAGAACTATTTTCTGCAGATACCATCACAACAAATTAAACGAACTATTTTTTTTTTCATACTATTCTGACATAATTATAATAGTTTCTTAGACGATAACCTCTTTTCAGTAGAGTTCTTGTTTTCAAGACTAGTGATAGATGTCTCTCTATCAAGTAAAGATTCTTTTATTTTTAATTTAACATGAATAAGACACACATATTTTACGTTCACGAAACAGATGTAAATGATCTGTTAATAAATAAATAACAACTGCACCAATTAATGAACCTATTTGTGTTAATACACCAAACCAAAATAATCCACGATGACCAGATTTACGCCGAAAATAATTACCAAGCAAAACACGAATAAAATATAATACACAATATTTCAATACCCAACTAAAAGAGATCAAAAGTCGACCAGTAAATTGATCAACTAATGGTGAACAAGGTGATAGTTTAGCAGCCATAAATGTATATGCAAAAAGACCAGTACCAATAACAGTAAGAATATATATGTGACGAGAACGCAAAGTTGGAACTAATACACCAAGAAATGACATGAGAGGATATGCAAATTGACAAGCTATGATTGTATGATGATAAACTTCGATTGAATAAGGATAGAGAGAAAAGCCTATAAAAAAAAATGTTTTTTAAATAAAAGAATGAATATTGACATTAAAAAAAATCAAATATACTTTGAATACTTGGTGTAGCACCTAAATAAGAAAATTCGAATGAAAAAATGTAATAAAAAATATTCGATTATTTTTACCAATAATAAGAATACTTGTCCAAAAACATAGAAATAAATATATTCCATGCTCTGAAAACCAAAATTCATCTCTAGTCATTTGACATTCAGTTTCCATTGCGTCTATGTTTTCAATAATATCTAAATCAATATTAGTCTTTTCGACTGTACTTAATTCAACAACTGGTCTAGCGTCTCTAAAATTAAAGAATTTTTAAATAATAATGAAAAAATATGACTGCAAACTTTAGATTCGAAGAATCGTTCGATTTTGTATCTTTTTTTCGACCCATTCGTGTCAAACAAAGAGTAATAAATGAAAGAAGTGATGCTAACATAATAACTGATAATGCTAAAAAATATGCTTTAACAGAAAACCGTGGTGGAGAATTGTATTCAACTAATTGTCCAGTTTCATTTTTTATACACGATGTTTGACCTACACCTTGTGCTATACCTAATAAAGCTGGAAATAAACTAGAAAGTGCTTCACCAAGAAAATAAGCATTAATGTAAATTGGTTCATAACGATCAAGAAACGGTAAAAATGTTACACTTGACGTACAATCAACAAGTGATAATGTTAATGAAAATCCCATTAAATAAGTTGAATGTGGAGTTCCATTAATTATAGTTGTTTTATGCCATACAAAAGCAAGAATAACTAGAACTACAGTACCTGTTGTTAATATAAATATATTAGCAGGAATTTCATAAGTAACACCACCATGAGAAAGTCGTCGAACAACAGCAATAATAACTACACCAAGATTGGCTAGATTGGCAACAAGACCCATCGTAGCTGGTAAACCCCATCCTTCAGGTAATTGATCGACAATTAGTGGAAATTCAATCCATACACCAGATAGATTAAGCCATGAACCAACAACAAATAGAACAACAAGTGTTGAGACAAGTATAGTAGTACATTGTGGTAAAGTCCACATCACATGTATGTAACTAATACAAAATACATGTACAATAATCTATTGAGGAAAGTTGAAATGATCTTTTCTTTATAATAACAATTTTTATCTACGATAATGTTGAAACATGTTTGTAGTTGTGCTTTTATATTTTGTATGTTAAGGTTAAAAATAGCTAATACAACACTATGCATAAAGAAAGAAAAATACACACTCATTCACATGTAGGCAAATAAGATCATTTTTATCATTCTATTATTACTATTAACGATCGGAAAAAAGAAACAAATATCTCTTATTTCTGCATAACCCTAACTAATAATTTATAGTTTACTGCTTTGAAAATCAAATATACTTTGATTTCTATATCATTTCTTATGTAGATTTTGGTCAAGAATATTCTTTCAAGTTTTTCTATATCAGATTTTTCAAGACTAATTCTACTTAATTAGATAAGTAATTGTAAAAAAATTTATTTTCTTTCTCATAATCTTACCGTTTGACAAAAGGAAAAAATGTTAAGAAATATTTAACCTACATTTTTTCTAAACTGATCGACCAAAAATGAACTATTCAACTAATTTTATTCATGCGAGTTTAAATTAAAAAAAAAGAAGTTTACAAGTAACTGATGGGAGTTGTATTAGCTAAGAAAATGCGACGATGACGATCATTCACTCTCACCGATCTGAACTGACAACCACTATAAGTTAGTAACCGTTCTACCGATAGTTTATATTAATCGGTAAATGGTAATCATTGGTGTACATAGATATTCATTCGCATACATATGAATGTCGGTGTATAGTATGCAAGGTTACTTACTGATGTGCAGCAGTATACATTCACGTGTATATCGGTGAATATCGATGCATACCGGTAAGTATCCTTGTATACTATGTATAGATGTGCACCAATACACACCAATCTTAACCGGTATACACATGTGTATCGGTGAACTTCGATATACAGTATACACAGACACGTACCGATGTTCACCGTTATACACGTGACTATCGATGCATATGGGTACACATGAATGGTTACCGTTTACCGACTAGTACGTTTTATTGGTAGACTGGTTACCGGTTGACCGATTCTTGTCACTGGTGCATCCTAGTATTAAATTGTCATTGGGCGACATTCTTATAAGCATTTGTTCATATGAGTAAGCTACGGTTCGAAAATGTTTATATTTGCAATGAATTGCAATTATAATTTTTTTGAAACATATAACCAATCATTGATTTTACCCATAGAAACGAATGAGAAAAGGGTATATACCATGCGAGTAGAGATCAGCGTGACCACTTTTTTTTTGTGTACAGTCACGAAAATTCTATTGATCTTATTAGTGAAATCTGTGACAAGACGATGATCCATAGTTGTGACTTGTTATTGTTGATGGTAGATACGTTGAGACTGTTATTTCTTCCAATATATTCTCATTTATAAGAAGAGTATAAGTTGACTCTTAATACGAATTATGATAAACAACAAAAGATATGCAATTAAGAACGGGTGTTTGTAACTTAAAATAATTTTCATACAGCTACATTAAAAATGTGTCTTCGTCAGCCTTTGATCACAATGATGATTCTGAACGTGAGTTACAGCGATCACACTGATATCTAAACAACAGAGAAAACTGCCCTAGAAAGTCTATATTAATTAACATGATCTGTCTTAATGGCTTCTTCATAATGCCTGACGTCAACACAACACAAAAAAGAGATACAAAATCAATTGATATTGTTGAATATCATCGACTACAAGTCGATGAAAATTTGCCAGCAGATTTAGTCTTATGATCATTTTGATTACATATTTTCCTTCGACAGAAACTTCGAATACAATCTAGATGTGTTCTATCTTGCACGTCGCAATCTTATGTGGATATCAAACGATTAGAATGATTCCGTTTTTGATATAATAATAATGTATCTTCCTAGTACGCAAATGATATATTGTTTGAATGTCACGAAGAACGGAATATTGTCTTTCTACGAATATTAAGTTAGCTCCTTGTTCTGACATCTAAGAAAAAAAGAATATTTAAATCCAATAATTTAATTCATACCAAACATCAATATTTAATGCATATGGATTAATATCAGGAAGTTTTGCAATGAGAAATATTAAAAATGAAAGTTTGGTCATATATTTTCATTATATAATCCGCAACAAACATCGGTAAACCTACTTCGATCAACTTGTTCAACTAATAACATAGCGCTTTTCGCATGATAAACTGAATGCTAGTTCAGCATCTATCATCCTGTAATGAAAAGAAATAGCTGTATTTCATAAAAATAGAATGAATATTGAGAAAAAAATTTGAATAATTAAACTATTTCTATCAAAACTCTTGAAAACTAATCAAACAAAGGAAGAATCGATTGGATCCCAAAAATTCAGGTACAAAAAGAAGAAAGCGGATTTATGATCTTGACATTCTGACATGCTTCAGTCCATACTGGTAAAGTTCTGCATCTCCTCATTAGTCCTAGAAATGACTAATGAAGGTTTATTGAAAGTAAGCAAAATTTCTTAGAACTCATCAAAGCCTGTCGAAGCTCGCTACGATTAGAATTTATGGAATCCGATTCTAATTTTTATTGATTATTTATTTAGAATTTCACTAGGTTCTAGTAGTTCCAGTAATTATTGGAACAGAAGAGGATTTTCATTACTTGTTTGAGTTGAGGTTATAATGAGCTTTGATCGATTTTAGTACATGCCAATGAATTTGAATGAACATGACTGACTCTGGTGGTTTTTTTATGCATCTAATGAATCGTGATCAGCTTTAAAACACTTTGAGTAGTTTAGTGTAACATTCTTCAGAATCTAGTTCCATCTATTCTTACACGTATGTTTGCGCATAACGTTTCTTGGGATCTTCTACAATCTAATAAAAACTGCAAGTTTCTTTCAAATATTAACGTTTTTTGAAGTTCGATATTTTCGTCGTGATCAATGTAATTAATCCATAATTTGCATTTTTTTCCATGAGATTGAGACTCAAATTCTTGGATCATTTTACTCCGTTACATCTTACAACCGACAATCCTGATACAACAATGGAACAAGAACATATTAATAATCGTTCAAGCGCTTTGCTTGCATCGAGATGGCTGTTATCTTGAACAAATGTGTTTCTTCCGACATACGTGAAAATTTGACTTTACCGATTGCATTCATTTTTTATATTGAAAGATATTCGAAAAGCACCCAGCAACAAAGATGGGCAAGTCAGGTATTTTTGTATCCAAGTCAAGTCAAGTTAAGTCATTCGTAAAAATTGAACCTCTCAAGTTAAGTCGAGTCAAGTTATGGATTCGAAGCAGACATTTTAAAGTTAAACCAAGTCAAGTCTCAAGTCAAGTCTTCTCTCGAATTAAATCTCAAGTTTTTGACTTAAATTGTTTTAAAACTTCGTAATTTTATCCTTTATCGGTTTATTACAAAGCAAATTGTATTAGAACTTCATTATATTACAGTATGGGTAAGACTTTTAAAGTCTTTCTTGACTTTTTTAGATCCATGATGTCGAAATGTCAGGCCTCTTTCAGAGAAAATTTTTTCTAAATGTGACGATACTGCGGAATCTGTCAGTAACTTCTTTGACAACGGATTTAATGTTTTATACTTAATCTACTGATTCATTAGCACCAATATATCCGAATCTTTATCATTATCTTAAACTCTTATCGGTAGTTATTTGACTGCTAATAACGTTGTTACATAGTTTATTTTATTATTTGATAAGAACTATTCGCATGTACCATGAGCAAAAAATGGAGATTTTCTGTTGTACCTATGGCAAAAGATGCTGAATTTCATAGTACAAAAACAAATAACTTCACATTTTTTGAACCTGATATCCACTGGAGCTACAGAAATTTGCCTGACTTGACTTGAGTTTTTTTTACTAAGTCAGAAGTCAAGTCAGCCAAAACAAGTCAAAAATGGCTTGGCTTGACTTCCCCATCTCTGCCCAGCAAAGACAAAAATTCAGCATTGCTGAAAAGAAATCCCAAACAAAATTCATATTAAGTCCTCTCTTCAAATTCGAATCTATTATAATTGTATATTTAACCCATTCACCACGATGGGTCCCACCGGTGGGACCCGCCATATTTTAACAAAAAATGACTCGAAAAACACTTCTTTTCCTTTTTCCTCGGGCAGAAGGTTTGGTGTAATGTATCATCTGCTGCTCTCCGCTATTGTTTGAATTATTTATTGCATAGAATGGTGTTTCTCATTGAAACAACCAAGACAATTAAATTTGTCACAATCAGAACAGAAGATTTTTATTTTCTTTGCTGCTGCATGACTCGCTTCTCTTGATTATCGTTGCCTGATTTTTTCGTAGCAGCCGAGCATAACGTCTTCAGACATCTCGAGGAGATCCTTCTTTTTCTTCGAGCGTGTGGTTAGTGAGTTTGCGCTTCGTCTGGTCTGTTGAGTTTTGTCTCGGATCGAATTTCATCTTTTCGAATGGCATGCCAAACAGTAAAGATTGGACAAGACTTTCACGAAACTGCAGAATGAAGCCACAAGTTGTACTAGATTACAATAAAAGGAGACAGGGTAGTGATTTATCTGACTAACTATCGGCATACTATACATGCCTCAGGCGGCCAATAAAATGGTACTGAAAGATGGCATTTAAATTAATTTTTGGGACCACAATAGTTAATAGCTATTTAATATACAAGGAAAACTACGCTGCAAGCGAAGTGACCATTCTCCAACTTCATGGAAGTCTTGTTCAATCTTTACTGTTTGGCATGCCATTCGAAAAGATGAAATTCGATCCGAGACAAAACTCAACAGACCAGACGAAGCGCAGACTCACTAACCACACGCTCGAAGAAAAAGAAGGATCTCCTCGAGATGTCTGAAGACGTTATGCTCGGCTGCTACGAAAAAATCAGGCAACGATAATCAAGAGAAGCGAGTCATGCAGCAGCAAAGAAAATAAAAATCTTCTGTTCTGATTGTGACAAATTTAATTGTCTTGGTTGTTTCAATGAGAAACACCATTCTATGCAATAAATAATTCAAACAATAGCGGAGAGCAGCAGATGATACATTACACCAAACCTTCTGCCCGAGGAAAAAGGAAAAGAAGTGTTTTTCGAGTCATTTTTTGTTAAAATATGGCGGGTCCCACCGGTGGGACCCATCGTGGTGAATGGGTTAATGAAGACATGTGTTCAAGCTGTAATTATGAAGAATAGATTCGGTCTCTAAAATCAATCTGATCCTTAACAAAACGTTTCTCCTCATTCAATCTATTTCTTGTCTTCTAATTATCGATATCTCTTATAACAATTCTTGAACCAATTTTAATTTTAATTCTCTAAACATATGAAAGAAAAATAATGAATAAAATTTGAAAAATAAAAATTTTTATTTTCTTTTTGTGCTTTCCGAACATATTCATAGCCAATAGGTTTTGAGAAATTTTCTTTTGTAAATAGAACACTATGTGATTTGAGTTTTTATTCTAAGGTATACACAGTTTTGTTTTCATCAATAGTCAGAAGCGACGATCGGTAGTGGTTTCCGAATTATTGTCCTGAGTATATTTTATAGTTTTGACTCTTCAATAGATGGGTTTGAATTATTACGAAACTTTGAAACTGTATAACAAACTGCAACCCATTTAAAAAGTATTCGACGTTGACTGATCATCTAGAGAGTGGAATACAGTAGAAAATATAATGAACGCATCTGGGAAATAATTGTAAAAGAATTAACATCTAATCGTCAAAACAATTTAAATTGAGTTTATTGAAAAAATATTAGATTGTACGAGCAAAGTATATACGAATATCATTCAAGGAAAGAGCGAAATAAAGCGTATCTCTAATTGATGAATGGTATTATACATGATTATTTATCTTATCGATGTTGATCGGAAAATCAACTTCTTTTGGATTCATTCACCATTTTATATTAAACAATGTCATTGGTTGTTCAAAGATTAGCATGTTTTAGTTCTATTAATGTATTCATTAAACGATGAAAAAATTAACAAAATAAAGTTAACTATTAAACATATCATAGAAAAAAATTGAGCTAATTGAATTTTGTTCGTAAAACAATTGCTGATAGAGGTATTTAATAGCAGAAAAATATAAATATGAATAAAATAAAATGGTTTGCATACATTTTATACAGACGCTTTCCAATATGCAATGAAATTCGATGTACACTCTAACTGAGAGCAGTTCATTTTTTTTTTAATAAAAGTCAACAATGATATTGATAGAAATGTTATTTTAACAATAGAATAGTGTCTTCAAATAAACCTTGATAGAAAGGTAGAGAGATATGTAAGACTTAATTCTTTGAAAGAAATTCAATCCGGTCTCGAAGTTTGTCAATGTGTAAAAATGCTTTTTGTATAGATTATTTATTCTTTTATTCATCTATATTGATGTACTCTAAAGTTGTACGACTCTTACGTAGTCTGTTAGATTAAAAGCACTATATTAATGTACGATGTAGACGATCGACTCCATTCTAACAGTTATAACATAGACATTTTCATTATTATAAAAGCTTTTTAAACATAGCAAGTAGATGTGTAAAACATGTATATTTTCACTTCCTAGATTTTATTTTGTTTGTCCTAAATTTGATCCTGAGAAGTTATTGAAATATACATAGGCATTCAACAAGCTACAGTTGAGAGCTTGAACAGAACATTGCGCTTGATAATAGAAAAATTATCATGTGCAGATTTTGGATATTTCAGAGTATTATTAAATCTTTTCTTTAAAGAAAATCTGCTGCCATTCAGTTTTTGAATTCATTTGCTCGATTGTCCGTAGAACTATCATAACTAGCCGTGAAAACTTTTCTTTTATTTTACTTCTACCCACTAGTTTTACTAATTAACTGAAAATAACTGCATTCTAGACCGAATCCAAATGTTCGGTTTCTATGCGCATGCTTAAATATTAAACAATAAAAAGTCCACTCTGATTTCTTACATACAGTTTACTCCTTTCTATGACTCAACTTGTTTCTGAGTACATGTATCTGAAATCGTTCGAAATATTTTTTGTCAAGGTTGTGCCTTGATACATCTTTATGAATAATGCATCTTAATGTCGGTAAAATTTACATCAATTTCAACAGTCAAATCCTCAAACTATTATTCTTTTCTTCTATATATTGCTAAATGCTGTTTCGAGTTATACTATTTTCGGATTAACGGTACCATCTACTGTTTTACTATTGATATAAGAATTCATTAGCAATGGGGTGATTTTTGATATCATATTGTCAAAAAATTTGCGATTACTAAATGTAGGAAAAAAAGATCGACTAACAGAAAAAACAGTCGATTATCATTCTTTTACATTATCTTATATATATTGAATATTATTCTTGACGAAAATTTTTGTTTTTCTTTAAAAAAATTTCAAAAAAATCTCTGCATTAATAAAGAAGTAAAATATTTGAAAAATAAAATAAAATATTCATTGATGAAACTTCTGGATTGGTGAATGATGACTCAAACAGCTTTCTTCCTATATCTACATCAAAACAATCTAATGACTAATTTTAGTATTCTATTGAAATGGAATTGAATCATCTAAATAATATGTGACACAGCCAAGAAAAAGAAAACCATTTTCTTTGTTCTTTCATTCTTCATCCAGGCATCATCAGTCTTCAGTTCTACACCATGAAATCGTTTTCAATATATTAGTAAAATTTTTACCACAATATGTTTTATATTTATTCTCCATATGTAGTCCAATCTAAATTTTCTTTTATAATAACAAAAGAATAAAGAGCGAACGTAAGACGGCGAGAGATAACCAATGCAAGCTATCGTTCTGCTCAGAGAAACAATCTAGACTATAGTTAAAACGTTGTGATTCATTTTTTTCTTCGTTTTTTTTTCTTTCTCGATCCGTCTGTTCTGTCACCGTTATATAGGCATTGAGCGTGACTTAGTTACTTATACTAGCGGATGGTCATAAGCAAGAAAGACATAAAATATTCAAAGTATGAGTGATTTTCTTATAATAAATTATTTAGTTGATTTTAATCACAGATTTCATGCTGTTTTTATTTATAGTTTGATTATCACAATTAGTAATCATTAGAAATGACCACAACTATGGATATTGCAGTCTGTCTTGACTGTTCATCATCAATCACATCCTATTTAAATCGTATTCGTTTAAATATTCTTTCAATAGTTAAAAGATCATTAAGCGAACATCAAAGTGATGTTCGTATGGCATTAATTGAATTTCAATCACACACTGATGATTGGGTAACAAATATACATCCATTTACTTCATCAATGGATTTATTTCAAGAATGGATCAATGCTGTTCGAACTGAAGGAGGAAATTCAAATGAATGTAAAGCAATTGGTAAGAAAAAATTAAAACAGAAAATTATGTTTCATAAATAATGAGTTCTTTTGTTTAATATTTTAGTCGATGCACTCGATGCATCTTTGACACTTGACTGGCGTCCCAATGTAAGTAAAGTTCATTCGTAATGTTCATTGAAAAAATGAGTTTATTTTTTTTTCCAATTCTTATAGACAAATATTCATCGATACCATGAAAAACTTGTAATATTGATTACTGATGGTCCTCCTTGTAATCTTCTTAATGATCAATGCTTTTTTAATAGTAAAGATCTTTGGAAAATATCAGATAAATTTGAAGAACAAGATATTACATTAGTTATTATTGGTATTGAGCCTAGTGTTGTTGTTTGCGATGACTTTTATTGTGCATTAGCTAATAAAACAGGTACAAAGAATTATCTTTGTTTTTTAAATTTTTATGAAAACAAAAATCGATGAAATTTTAGGTGGTGAATATCTTCCATTGATCAATGCTTTACATGTTCTTTCTTCTGTTATACAACGAGCCATATTAGAAGAAGAAACACTTGCACAATTATTTCGTCGTTCTGATATTCATTTTGATATTGAATATAATTCTTCATATTCATATTCATATGTTGAAAAACGAGCACGTTTTATGATTGAATATTGTCAAACAATGACTGATATTCGAAAATGGTTGTTTACATATCGTTATCAACCGATTGAATTTATTATTGATAAAATCGATGATGATGATGATTTTGAATCTCATTCTCCATCATCGAATCAAGACTATTTCGATCATTTGTTATATGAAAATATAAATATTATTGCTTCAACACCAATAACTGATGATGAAGGTTATCGAACAAGATTGCCGACGACGGCATCAACTGATTCAAGTTTTATACATATAATTGGTTCGCCTTTTTCTTCATACCGTACTGATTTGGATTGGACTAGTGAAATTGATGATGAATGCTTTTAGAAACATTTTTTTTTTATCCGTTAGTTTTTCTTCTTTTGCATATTCGACTTTATAATCTTAAACAAAAGTATTCAAGACTTTTTATGATAGACTTAACATTTTCTCTCTTTCTCTTTTTTTTTTTCTTTATATTTTAATTCATTGAATTTATTTCGTTCTGTTTTGTTTGTGCATTTATATTAAGGTTTAATCTTCTTCTATTTCTTTAATTAGTATATTTAAGTAAGAAGATATGCCTTTTGCTTCTTTTGATTTATCGATTTTTTCTATTCCATTCTTTTGACAAATGTTATTTTTTGTTGTTGGAATCTTTTGCACTATTTAGAACGTTTCGTTTTTCTAACCTTTTTCTTACTGTTACAGATGTTCTCGTTTGTGTATCTACGTAGTTATATATATATTGATTAACACTTGTGCTTTGTTGTTGATATTTATAAACATGATATCTTGTAAAAAAAAGAGAAAGACAAGAAAAAAAAACTTTTTCAATGATTTTATTATTCTTAATCTCGCGAAGAAACAGAAAAAAATAAATTTTAACGCTTTAAAAATCAACAATTGATTGACTTATAGATATGTAAAATTCTTATCTATTATTGAAATGTGAAAGAAAAGACAAGATAAATGAATTGATTTTTCATTTGTTTTTGTTTTTATTCACTATTTTTCTAATTGATTTACTGCTGTGTATATTTATAAAAGATTTTATCTATATGGTTGATCTTGATGATGCCTATTGGCTTTCTTTTTCTGATGGTTGATTTGACATGGTTATGTCTATTGTATATAATACAGATATTGAGAGCACAGAAGAAAATCTGTTCTTTTCGAGAGGAATAAACAATTTTAATAAAAAAATTTTGACATGATGTTAATCATCCAAAGAAAACTTTTTAATTTCTTCGTGAGATTGATTTAGTTGAAAAGTATCAAAAATGACAGTTTCTTTGTTCAAGATAAACATTATGCCATTTTTTTCAATAAAACGACGTTTTTTTCTCTTCGAATAGTTAAATGAATCATATGTGCTAATAGAGGACTGATATTCAACATTATATTATGAATCATTTTGATGAAAATGACTCATCGATTTAGTCACAGGACAATAATGAAAATGTGTGATTCTCAGCCTGTATAATCAGAATAGTTTTTCTTTTTTTATCAAAATATTGAGAAAAATAGTAATTATGAAAGATTCTACCAATTATTTTAATTAAGAAACGAAGTATATCGTTTAATAGCGTTGATAATATTGATCGAAATAAAAGGAAAAAAGTAAGAATGTAGCTACTTTGTTTCATATAAAGCACATTAACTGACTGTTTCTGAATGACGATATGAAAATCATGATTTAGTTATTGTTCTAGAGCATAGCACATAGTTTCATTTACTGACAAACATGAAATAACATACAATCAAATGGAACTTCGACATTTTCTATTATGTTGCTGTTCTTCTGTGGGGAAAAGTCACAAAAAATTTACTATTTGACATTGCATCATACTTCTTAGACATGACAAAGACTCATAATGCGGCATATTCCGTCGAATATATGTCTATATATATATTTATACAACATTGATGACTGTGTTGCTTGATTTTTAAAAAAATAAAAAAGGAAGTTATCATCGTTGTACTTTGACTCACAGTTACCTTGATTAAACTAACTAAACTAATGCTTATCCTTGAAGTATCATTTAGTGTATGTGATTGTTATCTTGTACTCTTCTCTCGCTCACTTTAACTACTAATTTTTGCGCCTTCTCCAGATCTAATAAAACGACCATTACATAAATGTCGAGTGAAATAAGCACATATGTTGTCCCATGTTTTTAAGCCTAGATTCTAATGTTCTTTCTTTGTCTACCCAGTTTTAGACTTTAATTTTTGTTTTTTCTGTTTCTAATAGTCGTTTGCTAATAATATCATTGCCTGTCAAAAGCAAATAAGTATTGCATACTTATTTAAGTTAAATTTATTATCTTTCACAGTTAATTTTTATTTTTTAGCTTATATGAATTATGCTTCAAAGTACCATGAATGAATCGATGGATATTGCTTTTCTTCTAGCTACTATGAAGCCAATGAATTTTTTGCTTTCTGCTGTCAGACATACGGTTTTATCCATTATAAATCCTTTAATAGAAAATAATTGTGATATTCGTTTGGCATTAGTCGAATTTCGACCTAGTGATGACTCTAGTGTACCAATAGTTCATTCTTTTACAAGATCAATCGTCACTTTTAAACAATGGTTTACTACTAGTCATGGATCAGTAGAGCAACATACTCAAGATGAAGCTATAGCAATCCGTAAGAAAGACATTTTTCTGTATTATTATTATTATTATTATTATTATTATTTCTCCCATTAATGTTGAAGATGATGCTTTGCAAGAAGCTCTTAATCTTGAATGGCGTATAACAGTAAGTAAACTCTCCCTATCTATGATAAAGTTTGTTTTCACTGTTTTTACAAACAGGATAATGATCGATGTCATGAAAATATTGTATTTTTGATTACGGATGGTTTTCCGTGTCGAAATTTAGTTAATCCAACAGAAACACAAAATGATGATTGTCCATGTGCTTGTGATGATCTATGGACAATGTCCAATCAGTTTGTAAATCGAAATCTTACATTAGTGATTGTAGGTATCAGTCCAATCGCTGATATATGTAACAGCTTGTATGGTGCTATAGCTAAAAATACTGGTAAATGATTTTTTTAAATTTTAATATGAGAGTTTTGTTCTTATCCATCTGTTATGCTCAGGTGGAGAATATATTCCATTATCAAATGCTAATCATGTTTTATTTTTGTCTATTCAATCGATTATAAAACAAGGATATACTTTGTCACAATCATTTCGTCATATAAAGCAAGAAGAATTTGAAAAAAATTCATCATATCATCATTCAAACATACAAAAACAAGACCAATCTGAAATCAAACATTGTCAAATAATGGCTCAAAAAGGAGCATGGCTACTAGATCATTTTTATCATGTTAATTCTTATCGATAATCATTTATCCTTTTTTTTTTTTTTTTTTTAAAAAGAATAAAAAAAAACTACTAATAATAGTTTGATGACTGTGGGCAGCTTATCAATGCCAAATGCTCAAAAATCAATCGATAAGACCTCTAGCCGACTTCAAAACATGTATTATGACTATAGTCATCTCTTTTTCCAGCATTCTAGATCCACCACTTATTGATGATGATGCTTTTTTTTCTTTACTTTCGGAATTAGAAGGAGACATTGGGCGCAATCGTCCACATGCCAAAAAAGAACTTTCGGTTGTTCGGCAAAACACACTTAAAAATGACCTGATATTACAATCAATAAGCCTCAAAGCGTGTTTTATGATAAATATCGCCTCTAGTCTCCACCAAATGGCTTCAACCCTCTTCCTTTCAAAAATATCCTACATCCCCCACTATAGCTCGGTCATTGATTTAATAGAGATCGAAAGCATAATAGGTATAATAGAATCAATTATAGTTTATTGACAATACTCAATCGAGAAAAAAATACGACAACGAACGGACGTCATTTATCAGAAACAATTTTATTTTACAAGTACTTTATGGTCAATAAAATTTGCAACATCAGTATTTCTAAAATAAAAATTAGAAATATTGAGAAAATGTTTTCTTATTGTAAGTTGTAAACCCATCATATTCAAAGAAAGGCGAGAAGTGATTTCGATTTTTTAAAACGTGGATCTTATCTTATTTTGTCGATTAAATGTGAGATGTTTTGTTTATTGCGTAAAAAAACTGCAGAATGGTATCTGTTAAATACCATATAGATTGTACGTCGTTTCAGTCATGTTCTCATTAAATATTTTCAATATTCATAAGTAAAACTAGGAAATTACGATGCTCTGTAACGCTTTCATATATACATATATGGGCTAAATCAGCGAAAACGGAACGTTCATCCGTTGTATTTGAATGCAATTCTCTATCAGTATAAGTTTTTTGAGTGAATTATTTTTGCATAGGCTTATGTGACATTGTCTGCTCTTTCACGTGGTTATTAATTAATGAATTAATAATTAACTAGTTAAGAAGTAATTAGCGAATATATCGATAACTAAATGACGAAAAAACCTGAAAATTTGAGGGTAGATCCTAGGATATGAGCTGCATATATGGTAAAATTTTCAGTGAGATCGGCTGTCAAAAAGTTCCTTCCAAAAAATCGATCTTTCAAAGCCTTTAGACAAAGCTGAGACGAAAATGTTTGTTTTAGTATTATTCTCGGGTCCCTCCCATTGACATCAGCCCCTTGGAATCGTTTTCAAACCTTTCAGTTCGTTACCAGAACATTTGATCGGTAGTAAAGTTGTACTCAGTTACGTCACTAATGCCGAATAAATTTTATTTTTTGAGAAATCCTGACATGCTGAAAATAATTTTACACCGGGATTTAGTAGTCTTATGAGTCGTGTCTAGTATTGCGTATGAAGTTTTCGGCGATTGTGTAACACTTGGAAAATTTAAAAACCCAAAGTATATCAAGTGGCAGTTGATGTCCTTTTTGGTGTCACGTAGCTAACGTTAGTTTTTCGTTAATAACTTCTCTGAACAAAGCTCTAAAGTGTTGATTTTTTTCATGGCCTCTAGAGTAAATAGAGACTCGTACAACATGCGAAAATCACACTTAAACCAGCTGATAATTCCGAGATATGCATACTCCAAGTTTGCGATGTCACGTCGCTCACGAATGACTTAGCCCATATATAGAACAGATTATTTGGGATTATTTTCTAAACAACATTAGCATCAATTGTTTTCTCAAAACAAATTCTGTCTATCCGTGGAAGTATTTGATAGATATACCGTTAAATATCTACTTCTGATCTAAATATGTGAATATTTTTTATTACATATTAACTGGTTCGAAATTTTTGAACTCGTACGGATTTAATAAAAATTAGGTTATTCGAAAGAGCATAGAAAACTGAGTAAGACTCTCTAATATTCTCGAAGAGGTACTGCTAAGTTCTCAACAAAGATTTTAAAAAATAGATTTTCTAGTAGAATTAATAAGGCTTCTTCGTTCTCTCGCTCTAATATGTATAAATCATCTATTTTATGTGATGAGCAGTACAGCATTTTTGTAGTCGGTGGCGTATGCACTCGGTCTCCATACTTTGCGTCTTTTTTGTTCTGACAAAATCCGTACTTTGTGTCATCATGTTTTAGAGAACGGCGAGTCGCTAGAAACTTGTTCGAAATATCTCAGGGAAATCCATGCGTCGAGATGAAAAAAAACTTTTTGAATCTTCAAAATAACTTTTCGTGCAACGTAAGTAAGTTCTGTACAACAATAATTTTTGATGATTTGGCTTCCGTATGTCACCAGAAATAATGAAAACTTTCTACACAACAGAGTTGAGTCCAGGTGAAATCGTTTCGCATCACATTTATATAATTTTTTGTGAATTTTCTTGTTTTAATTATCAGACATACACATCGAAAGTTTTCATTTTCTGTTGCGCTGATCTCGAGAACGGAGCGTCAGAAAATGTACAGATAGACTATCTTATACAATAAAAACGTTTATTGCAATCTTAGAAACAAAATGGATTTGTACCTCACTAAACAAGAATTGATCAAATCAAACTTGACATAGAGCATTGTTCGTAATTTCATCCTCAATTTATATTGGAGTATGGTAAGTTATTTGCTCCTACTCAAAAAAAAAGTCATTCTTCGTCAGAATGATTTGAAATTAAAATAAATACAGGAAAAGATAGCCTGTGATCTGATCTCTCATACACGACACAAACTTTTACTCGACACGTCGTTGTTTTCAAAAATTTTTAAAGATTTCCGTCACCCTAATTCGAAAAATATACCATTTTTGAAAAAACCGAAAATCTTTTTCGTTTTATCTCAGTTCATAATATGTCAAACGCGCAACCCAAATTCCTCAGTTCAGTTTTATGTGACGTGTTTAAATTTCTTTTTTTTCGAAAGAACATATCAAGATGCAGCGCACTACAGAGTGCTTTTTTTTTGAATAAGCCTTTTTATAAGAATATAAGAAAACAGCTGTATCAAAAAATGCCCTTTTGAAGGGTGTTACTGAACTTGTGACTTCTTCTTTCTGCTTAAAAATTAAGAATTAAAAAAAAAAACGACTCCGTGATGCCCGGCATTCTGACATGCTCTTTCAAACAAAAAAGAAATTAAATATATAGAATGAACCTGAACCAAGAAATTTAGACGGACAAATGAGCTATTTTTGATTTTTGTTTGACCAGTATCTCTCTCAAACGTGATAATATCGAACTGAAGATTTTATGGCATTTGAACGTTCCTCGGCTAAGATCGATTTTTGAGGAAGTCTTCAAGAATGGAAGATTTGACATTTTTATGAGTTCTTGGTAATATATCAATAGACAATCGATTTAATATAGAGATAGAAGTTGGAAAAATTTCACCAGTTGATTATGGTATGAAAAAAAAAATTAAGAATGTTACTGAAAGTTTGTTCTTGCGCTATAATGTCAACTCGTTAATTATTGATACCCAGTAAAGAATAAAGAACATCAATATTATCAAAATCTTTCAAAATGAGAAATAATATTTCATTTGGCATATCAAGAAGGCAAACATTATGCTATATTCATCCTTAAATATGGTTGTCAAGCTTTTCTTCAGACGATGCACTGATTCTTTGTTCATAAGCACTCTCCTCATTAGAGAAAATATTTTCACTTTTTGTAGAACAAGAACATACAATACTTATCTTATGTCGAATATGTTCACCGACGAATGTTTCTTTTTTTTCTGATTATTTATTTCTATTTTAATGTGATTGCTATGGTGTCTTACGTCGCACATAAACAGTAGAATACATCCATTTATGAAAAAGAAAAACAAAAAAAAGATCAAATGTCAGTTATTTGACTCTATTGCTTAGTAGTAATTGTTTTTCTAAATAAATTATAAAATATGATGGTATAATATCATTTTGTTCCTACACAAAAGAATTTTTCTACAAACACAGGGATAGAAATCGTAGATTTAATAAGACGTTCACGGTTCTGCAATGCACTGTTTTCAGAGAACAATGAAAAATGTTGAGAATATTTTTACTACTTTCGATGTAATGAAAAATAATTCCATCATATAGTTCTTCGTAAATTAAATAGTGCTTTCATCATTATTTTTATAGAAAATTGGATGAGTTTTTGTCCAAAATTCGAGATATGCATCATTAAATTCCATAGCAACGTGCATATGAAACATTATGACTAATAAATTCGTTTTTTACTCTCAGAATATTGGAATATTGAATTATGACGCAACCTCTCAGCCTACTCCTGCATTTTTACTAAAACAAGAATCGAAAAAAGCCTTTTGCAGTACAGTCAGATAATATCTTATTATTACGCATGAAGACGCTTTCTTTTATCAGTCTTGTTTGAGTAGAACGAGTAGATGAGCGTCGCTTCGCATACCCTTCTAAATCTGCCATTAAGGACATTATAAAAGGTGGATGAACAAGAGAATATATAGTTAAGTTTTGATCGATATGCAACTAGCAGAACACGCACGATGAATTTCCAATAAATGAATGATTCGATGTGTCGTAATCCATTACTATTCATCAAAGTAGCTGGTGTCATCTATAAATATTCTTCGTTTAGTTAATAGAATATTTCTATTCACATATTAGTTTCTATTAAGTATTTAATGTAAATCAAGAATTTTTTCTTACCATTGAAACAAATTTTTTATCAATTCATCGAGGATAACAATTAACCAATCAAAGTTATTTTGAAGATGATGTTGTTTATTTGTTAGTATTCCATTGCATTTATTTATTCATTTTTAAATGAAAAGAATCGTAGCAGTCTTTTGCGATATGTTGATTTGAAAATGAAAACATTTTGTTTTAGATCGCATTAGGCAAATATGCCACGCGTTCCACTTGTATACAACAAGACCTATTCGACGCCTCGTCGTCCGTATGAAAAAGAACGTCTCGATCAAGAACTTGAACTTATCGGCAAATTTGGTTTACGAAATAAACGTGAAGTATGGCGTGTCCGTTATACATTGGCCAAAATTCGAAAAGCTGCCCGTGAATTATTAACACTTGAAGAAAAAGATCCAAAACGATTATTCGAAGGTTTGTTGCATGAAAATAAAAACACATTCTAACCAAGAGTTTTTATTATTTAAGGTAATGCTTTACTTCGTCGTCTCGTTCGTATTGGTGTACTTGATGAATCGAAAATGAAGCTCGATTACGTGTTGGGTTTAAAAGTCGAAGACTTTTTAGAACGTCGTCTTCAAACACAACTTTTACGACTTGCTCTTGCTAAAAGTATTCATCATGCCCGTGTCCTTATTCGACAACGTCATATTCGGTAAAATTAATAAAATTCAAGATTAATAATACATTTTTTATTTATTACATAGTGTACGAAAACAAGTAGTCAATATTCCATCGTTTATTGTACGACTTGATTCGCAAAAACATATTGATTTTGCTCTTCGTTCACCATTATCCAGCGGTGGCCGACCTGGTATTTATTTATAAGAATTCTATTTTTCTTAGTTACATATTTTTTCTTTCTATAGGTCGTGTTAAACGAAAAAATATGAAAAAAGGTGAAAAGGGTGGCAACGATGATGATGCCGATGAAGATTAAACTTTATGCAAATATACATACACACAAGCAAAACAAATTATTCAGCAAGACAGTCATAAATGACTACCATCTTTCTTTTTTTTGTTTTTTTGTACTTGTGTTGTATGTATTCTTGTTTTTGCCAACTTAATTGTCATCAAATTCAAGAGAGAAAAAAGAAGAAAATAACCGATGTGTTCTCTGAATAGAGAAGAAAAGATATGAATTATTTACCATTCTTTATTTGTAAACATGCTTTTAAAAACAGAAACGACTATAGAGAATGATAAATGATCAAGCACAAGATTGAGTTGAATATTTCGTCTAAAAGGATGGTATTTAGTAAAGAAATCTTAAAAGACGTTTTGGTCTTATTGCAAAGAGAAAATTCATAAAAAAAAGGATCAATCAGTGTGTGAAAATTTTTTTAGAAAACGTTCTCTTTTCATTACATCACTTTGCATAGATATGTCGTTTTTTTTGCTATTTCTGTAAATTTTCAGTACAATTTAGATGAGTAAGTCTTGCGAAAAAAGGAAATCATGCAATCATTAACTACAGATATTCGGTTAGAACAATTATAGTAATGAAATGTTGTAAAATTAAATTGGTACCAATGCAATGAGTAGATGAATGTTATTAAGAGTTGTTTAAAACTATGTCTTTCGTTCAGAGTCTAATGCTTACGTTTAAAAAAAAATCAGTACTGCATTGTAACAAGCGAGTTTCAACAGGCAGTCAAATATTTCTTTTTTTATTCAATTTCTTCATTGGTTTTACGATAAAGTTTGATAATACAATATTTCAAAAACATAGCTTATTTTCTTATTGCCGACTTACGTAGACATCTATCAATTCTAATGCGGAATTCCCAATCCATTAAATACTTTTATAGATCCAAATTTATCTATCAAAAGATTTTATAGAAATTGCATCTATTACGACTATTCTTTGTCTTATTATGTTTTCCCGTGTCACTATTCATTTAACTCGTCGTAGCTCATTATGTTTTCACAACCCACGTCTTATTCTTCCTTCAAATTCTTATCGTCATTTATTTGAATTACCTAGACGTGGTAAAATACGTCCATGGTATCGTCGTTTTTGGCCATTAACTATTGCATTTAGTGTTGTTTCTGCCAGTGTACCAATCGGTTATATCATTTATAGAGATTTCTCTCAAATTCAATTATGGATAAACAAAGGCAAATCACCCGAAGAAAATTTTGATGAAAATACTGAGTCAGTAACTCAATCTGAACTTGATAAACTTCTTTCACAGACACAACAATTACTTAATTCAGAACTGTATTTAAATCGTTCATCAGCTTTTATTGTACCTATACGTTTATTCTTTCGTACACTTAAACTTGTCATTATTTTAACTCCTCTTATTATTTATTATTTTTTTCAAGACAAATTTGCTCCGCAATTATATGACAAATGGTGTTTTGCACTTAGACGGTAAAGTTTTCTATTTGAAATATTCAATGAAAATTGATCTATAAATTATTTAGATCATTTGAATATTGTGGTCCTTGTTTTATTAAACTTGGTCAATGGATGGCAACTCGACCTGATCTATTTTCTGATCAATTTTGTTCAATATTTAATGAACTTCATTCTAATGCACCAACACATTCAGAATTTGCAACACGAAAATTATTACATGAGAATAATATAAATATCGATTCGTCATCATTCGATTTGCTTTCAAAGCCGATAGCAAGTGGTGCCATAGCACAAGTTTATCGATGTAAAATTGGTAATCAAGATTTAATAATGAAAATTCGTCATCCTGGTGTTCAAAATGAAATTTATTATGATTTAAAAATTTTAAATATTCTTGCACGTTTATTAACGAAATTTATATCAAAAGAAACATCTAAATGGCTTAATATTGAAGATAATATTAAATCATTTACTAAAAATATGTTATTACAAACAAATTTAATGATTGAAACAAAAAATTTACAAATTTTTGAGAGAAATTTTCAAAAATATAAATCAAATATACGCTTTCCACATGTTGATCCATCATTACCATCATCAAAAGATATTCTTTTTGAAACTTATGAAAATGGACAATTATTAAATGAGTTTATGGAAACATGTCGAGATACGAAAATTAGAAAAAAATTGGCATATCTTGGTGTTAATGCTTATTTAAAAATGCTCTTTGTTGATAATTTCGTAAGTTCAACCTTATAAGCTGTATTTAACCAGGGAACATTATCGATTGTTCGCTAAAACCAGCTATTCAATCAATTTTGACTTGAGCCGATGTGCATTATGTAGATTCAAATGAGCTATGAATTATCTGAAAAGAATTCATATTCTTAGCTTATCGCTATGGAAATACTTCACTTTTACGATAATTTTTTAAATAAATGTCGTGGTTTCTTTCAAGAGCATCAGACAAAAACTGATTTTTGAATATTGACTTGGAAATCTGCATAGAGTCAGGCCTTTGCAAGAATAGTTTTTTTTTGTGAATGTTTCACGTTTTTTTGCTGTACCTATCCGTAACTACAACCATGGTAATAGTGTGTGTTGTACATTGCTCATATACATCGACAGAAATTTCAATGTTCTTATTTCAGGATAGAAGTAAATCAAAGACTTGAAACTGTCACAATATACTACTCTCATTATGGTGTGTCTCTATACAAAGTTTGAAGTCGAAATTCGAGAATATACCCTTGTTATAAATATAGAGGTCTAAAGCTGAATTTCAGTAAAAATATTCGATCTGGTTAGATACAAGGCATGTGTACAAACTCTTTTTTACGTTAAACATATTCATTAAGGCCTACAAGATGCACTTAGGTTGAGCTCAAAATCGAACAACATCTGCGAATGTTCCTTCATAAAATATATTATTCATTAAATTTCAAAATTCCATTGAATCTTTCGTCATATTCAAAGTGAACAATTTAATAATATTAACCTATTTTACTCTCAGAACTATTGTTTCAAACAGAAAAGTATGAAGATAACGAGAATAGTCTCTTGGTGTAAAAATAGACTTGAATATTTTTCAGGAGATTTTTACGTTTCATCTAAGTCTGATATATGAGCCTATCAATGTAAACATTCTTCAAATAGATAAACTAATAGACGAGGAAACAGAAATGTCTTAAGCTAGACAACGAGTTGACTCGCCTACAATCTTGAAAACTTTTCATTTTTTTCCCACCGAAGTTCCAGTGTTTTATTGATTTTGTTTTTACTCCCTAATTCCGGAAAAAATGCGCTTACCCTATTTGAAATCAGGTCAACTTTAGCAAAAATCTTCCAATCGATCCTCTAATTCATCTTTTCCTCTTCAATCCTAGCGCTCTCGAGCTATTTTCAAGAGCCAATAATAAGTTTTATGACTCCAATTGTATTCAATGTGGGTATCTAATATGATTCAAGTTATAATAAAATAATTTCGTTAAGATTTTCTGGTCTAATTACGTTAGCAACACTATTGTATTTGATTTGTTAATTTCTAGGTTCATGCAGATCTTCATCCAGGCAATATTCTTGTTCGTCTTGATGAAAATTCACCTCGTGAACCAACTATAATTCTTATTGATGTTGGTTTAACATCTTCACTTAATCGAAGAGATAAAAAGAATTTTTATGATTTATTTCGTGCAATAGTAAATTATGATGCTACAGAAGCGGCAACATTATTGATAGAACGTGCTCCAAATGTTAATGAAATTGACGAACAATCAAAAATTGGTTTTCGAAAAGATATGTCTAAATTAATCGATAGTGTTCTTAAAACTCCATTAAAACAACTTGAAGTTGGATTAGTTTTACATAATGTATTAGATTTAGGAAAAAAATATCACATTAAAATGGAATCAAGTTTTACAACACTTGCTCTTGGAACAATTATTATTGAAGGTATTGGTCGACAACTTGATCCAGATTTTGATTTTGTTAATGCAGCTAAACCTTATTTACAAAAAGATTTTCAACTTGTTAAAAGTTATTTAAATAGTGTTTTTCAACGCAATATTGTTAATACATCGTGGTGGTCACGATTATTTACCATAAATACACATAATTCAGTTTAATTTCTATATTCTAGATATATATAAATTTTTTTGTTGTAACTTTATAAAAACTTAAAACAATGAAATTTCGTGCCAAATTACACAATAGTACTACAATCAATAAATTTACAAGTATGTTTTAATATTAATTAGAGAGAATCTCACTGATATTCAACAAAAAAAATAGTTTCAAGCTGTGTTCTACATTGTTTTTAGTCTCATGCGAAAAGAAAGAATATTAAGCTTTTCAAAAGAAAAATGAAGCACATGATTATCTTTTTGTTTTCGTTTGTAATAGAAATTATAACTGGTATATCAAAAATGGCTAAATCCGGTGTACTTCGATTAACACCTGATAAGTTATTTTTGATTTTGGGTGATAAATCATTTGGTGGTGGTGTTTCGTTATGGATTGAACTTGATCCAATTCGATTTTTTGATGATTATATTATGGACGGCTTATCCCCATTAGCAAATGAAATTTATATCGAAATTATGTTTGAAGAATTAGTACGTGCACTTAAACCCGCACAAGCAGCTCGATTACTGAGACTTCGTTTAATTAAAAAACATAATAGTCCATGTTTAAGTATTGATACAGAAGTTGTATGTTTTTTTATTATTAGCACAATGGGTAAAAAATAAGATTCTTTTTTCCATTAAAACATCTTTAGATTTCATCATCAATGACTGAACGACAATTTACATGTGATATACCTATTCATTTATTAGCCCATAAACATTGGTAAATATTTTTTCCTTTCACACAGAAAGATTTATTCCGCTCTATTTTAGGATTGACTTTCAAGCTCCAAATATTCCTCGATGTGATGTAAGTAAAATGCTTTTCTTTTCTTTTTTTTTTTTTTTGAATATCACAATTTATACAAGAGAGAAAAAATGACTATAATGAACAAAAACAACAATAAACATAGAAGCGACTGTTGGTTGATAGATAAATATTGTTCCACTTGGTGTTGGTATTGTTGTTATTTGAATAATATAACGTTCATTAGGTGCACATTCACTTGAACAATCAAGTTTTGAACAGAGATCATTATAATATGTATATGAATCTTGACATGGCATTGAAGCATTAATCGGCTTTTTAGTTAATGTTGAATTTGTTTTACGGACGGCAGGTAATGTTAATTGTTGTTGTGATTGATATAAAAATCCACCAAGACATTCTTGCCCAGTATAAGCAAGTGATTGACGATTATGTAATAAATAATTAAATGAACAATTACATATTAATGGATTATTTTCTAAATGAATTGTTGAACGTGCAAAATTATTAAATGTACATGGATGAATTGTTTCAAGTTGATTTGAACGTAAATGTACATTTAATGATGAATAAGTTGTTGTATGATGAAGACCATAAAATGAACAAGTATCAATTGTTGTAATATTATTTCCACTTAGATTAAGTTTAGATAATCTTTTAAGTGATAAAAATTCACATGGACCTATTTGACTTAGATTATTTGATGTAATTTTCAATTGATTTAGTTCATTAAGATAACCACTATAAAAAGCTTGAGTAAAATTTTCTATATAATTATGTGATAAATCAAGATATTTTAAACGATATAAACCAGTCCATACGTGTGCAGATATTGAACGTATTTGGTTATGTTCTAATTTTAGTAAACGTAAATTAACAAGATAAGCAAAAGTATTTGCTTCTAATGTTGTTAATTGATTATGTGATAAGTCAAGATAATCAATAAGAAATGGACCAGCAAATGCATTTGGATGTCTTTGAAATGTTAAATTACTTATTGATATTAATTTATTATGTGATAAATCGATACGTGTAAGACGATGAGAAAATCCAAATGCAAATGCTGGTAATTCAGCTATATTATTAAATGATAAATATATTTCATATAAACCTGTTGCGTTATATAAAGCTTGAGTGGGTATAGAATCAAAAGAATTATGATCAAGATAAAGATTTGATATTGGTGCAGGTTCACCGGATAATGATAATTTAAATAGATTAATTCGTTTAGTTTTTTCTCGTAATTTTAATGTTAATTCAGTTAGAAGATGTTTATATTCAGCATTTGATGACATTATTGAACGTTTCAATTTATAGAGTTCATTGATATCTTTCTTGTCCTATTTCAAAAAGAAAATTTTCTCTGTTTGTTTTCTTGTTAAACTTTTTTTACCTCCTCCTCAGACTTATCGTATTCATAATCATCAAATAGCTGAAATTGATCATCAATAATAGGTAAATGTTGTTGACTAGGCCATATATCAATTAAATGTCGATGAGATAAATTTAATTGTACAATAAGATCATATGCAAGTGAACTAGAAAGCACCATATGACGTATATGCATATTATCAGGTATCCATTTTGTTTTATTATTAAATGATACCGTATCAAATAAGTTAAATGCTAAATCAATATTCCATTCAATAACTGTATTATTTGTTGGAATCCTTTGAAATATTGGCATTGATGTTAATTTTCGATAAAAACAATCAATCCATAAACGTTTACTTTCAATATCGCATATACATTGACAAGGTGTTGATACTGGACATGGTCGAATGTATTGATTATTTGTACGTATATCGGTATTGATTGAAAATAAATATGGTGAACATGCTGATGTAGATAATGCATGGACGGATGATGGTGAATTAATAATATTGAGAATAAAAGTCATCGTTATTATAAGTGATGAGAACAAATTATTATTAGGAACTAAAGTAGACAAAGAAAGGGAAGAAGCAAAAGGCACTGCGATGCACCATTGCATTCTTCCTCATAGTGTCAATATTCTTGAATAACAGCTCATAAGTATCGATTTACGATAAGAGTTGAATATACTAGAAAGACAAAAAACGAAAAATACACTAAGAAAACTCCAGTAACATTATAATCATATTGTTTCTTGTTTTGTCATTCGAGTTGACATACTCAAATGATTAAAGTTATTTCCGGATATTTTCTCTGTTGATATGATAAGATAGAGAGCAAGAAAAGAACAACATAGAGTAGAACTAGAGAAACACTATTTGTTTTTGCCGTTTCTAACTATTCAGCATGCGAAGTATATAGCAATGCCGATTAATGTTGACGTCACTATTGATTCTCTCTTTTTTTTTTTTTTTTTTTTTATTATATCAATCATTATTTTCTCACTGACGTCTCAATGACCTTGACGGCGTATCGAAATAATTCAAGGCACGTTTCTTATTACACATTAGATTATTAATATCCCTCATATTTTACACAATGAATTTATTGATCTGTCAAATATTTCCAAAAAAAAATATTTTTCTTACGTAGTTCTTTACAAGCAAAAAAAAATAATGCCATCGGGATCCGAGACAATTTACTGGTGACACGACGAGACTCGACGAACAAGCGAATAAGTTCTTGTTATAGTTGTATATTTATCAATGTCTCTTTTTCTTTCAACCGACAAAAAACGTTCTAGTTCGCCTACTATACTTTGCCTATGTAACTAGTCTGGAGTTTGCCATCTTTGAATACGAACGACACGCACTAGTCAAAAAGAGAAAGAAACGAGGAAAAAAGAGCGAGAGAGAGAGAGAGCGCTGAGGAAACGCATTGCGTATATGGTTGCCGCAAAGGAATAGGAGAAAAAAAGAAGAGAAATGATGACGGTGGATTATTACCGTCATCGGAAGAATGAGAAATAATAGTGCAAGGAACTTCCCTATGGATAGAGACACAAGCTTGTATACATATAAAGAAAGATAGGAAATCTAGTGTCAAGCGCAGTCAACGCTTGTCGTCAATATATTTCGAGGACAATGTATAACGATGATGAAAAAAAGAATAAAAAAATCAACAAGACAAAAAAACGAATTTTCATTCTTTTCTTTAGAATATTTCTCGATTAAAACGATTGAAAATAATATTGATGCATTGATAGAATACATAATGAATAATATTCGATCAAATTTTTGTTGTATTATCGACTAGAATGAAATAGAAAAACTCAATGATAAATCAATCGATTCTAGTTAAAATGACGATAATTGAAGGATAAGGATAACTTTGTTTCATCACTTGATTAGCTTAGAATTGATGGGCCGTTGTATTCTCAATACTTGCTACGAGGATTGTTGCTGATGTTGTTATTGTTGTTATGATGAGTGTTGATACTCACATAAAGGTCAACCTTCTTGGCATGTTATAGGGAATAATTGCTCAGGCATATTATATATAAATATAAACCTTAGGGACAGATCGTACTTGTGATATTTATATAATCATGTGATCTGTCTTAACTCTAATCTATAGAAATACATGTATATTTTTCAAAAAAAAAATTAAAATAAATCCAATCTTGAGAAACAATTAAAATCGTTTTTCTGTTTTAGATTAGTATAACAATGCCTAAATTAAAAACATTAAAAAATATTATCGATCGAATGAAAGCTATGTGTAATTTTGTTGTAAGTTCAATTTAGAAAAAGAAGAATTTGTAGTATTCTCTGTAGACATTGCAAGCGAATAAGTCTGGTGATATGACAGTAAAAATTGAAACAGATACTGCACAAGTGGCGACATATTTTACTGGCCTTCAAGAAACATCTAGAGCAGGTTGGAAAATTATTTCCTTCACAAAAACTCGAATTACTTATCAATTTAGATCCTACGGGTGGTGATCGATCTCAATGGGATATGTCAATAACACAACAATCAAATTCATCATCAACAAATTCTATTGATATGGCTGAAGTACGTTTAGATATTAAGAAATTTGGTCAATTACTTCACTCACAACAACCATATGCTGAAAAAATGGTTTTTAGTATGTGAAAAGTTTGCATTTCTGTATCATTTTCCATTGATTTTATTTAGATTTTTGTAATAATAGCATGTTACATATTTGTATTGTTGCAGAATATTTTACACTTCAATGTATTCTACCTTCGATTCAACTCTAGTAGTCAGATTATTTTGTTTCTTTTTGTTGTTGTTGTTTGATCTATTTTGAAAGATAATTTTCTCTCTTTGTTATTTGTACATGTTCTATTCATGATTATATTTCAGATGGCGACAGCAGAACAAACAAAAATTGATGCATTCCGAGCTAAAATTGAACAACGAAAAGCTTGTGAAAAGAAAGCATATAATATATGTATGCAATTAATTGAAGAAGACAAAATCGATCATGAAACATTGATTAATGCGGTAAACATAATTTTATTAGTGTTTTCTATTAATCAACATACTTGTGTAGGCTATTCTGATCGATCAAGAACGATATCGAGGTGTTAATGAGGATCGTGCATTGAGACAAATGTGTGGCTATCCAATTTGTTCCACATCACTACCAAAAGATGTATATTAATTACATATTCTAAAATATTGATCAAAAACCTATCATCAATTTTTAGATACCAACTCATCAATATTATATTAATGTAAAAGTGAATAAAGTAATTGATACAACAGAACGACGGGTAAAAAAAAACGCTAAAAAATAAAACAATTTCCAATAAGTTTTTCAATTAAAAATTCTATTTTCAGTTATTTTGTTCAACATTTTGTTACAAATCTTCAAAATATTTTGAACGACAAATTCCTACATCACCTGTTTGGGCTCGAGAACAACAACAACAAGGGAATACTCCAATTAAAATTGAATTATTAACACATGAAACTTTAAAGTAAAATAAAACATTAAAATCACTACTCTTTTTTATCATAGTAAACTATTTAGTAAAGAACAACATGATAGTAGTACGGTTATTTCTCAATCTAATTATAACCGATCAATGCCTAAAATACCTCATCTTCGTGAATCATCTTCATCATCATCTGATAGTGATGATGATGAATTTGAAAAATTACAAATAGCTCGTGATAAATATTATAAATCTCGAGCTGTACTCTCACAAAAACCAACCTTAGTTGAAACAAAACTTAAACAAATTTCTTTACCTGATTATATCCGAACAGACAATACAACAATTAATTTTGTTATAACTTGTTTATATGAATGGATAACAAATAGAACAAAAGACTATTTACAAAATAATACAATGATATCTGATACATCGATTAATACTGAACGATATCAACAATTAGTAAATAAACTTGATGTTGAAGATATAATATCATCTGATGGATCGCGAGCTGAAAAAAAACTTCCAACAATGGATGAATTACGAAAAACAAAAGAAGAAAATCAATATGAAATTAAAGTAAAAGAATTTTTCTTTGGAAAAGGTGATGTGTCAAAAGAGGTATGAACTTTGTCAAGTGCTATTTATAGCTTTAATCTATTTAACAGGAAACAACATCATCATCTGCTATAATATTACCACCAGTTGACACCTACTCACAACAAAGTATTCGTTTGTCAATTGTTAGTCAGAAAGTCATGACATGGTCTGTCATTTCTTTTTCTTCTTTATCTTTTTTACTTAATTAAACCAACGTAATTTTTATAGTTTCAAACAAATGTTTTACGACGATGTCAAACAAACCATAGCAGGAGATTTACGATCAGCACTATCAGAATTATTATTGACATTAAGGTAATTAGATTCTAATTAGGGTTGCCAAATTTAAATTTCAAAAACTCAGAAGATTTTTGATTCAATTCATGAAATTATTTAGTGGTCTCTTCTCGAATGCAACTGAAATTTTCATTCACTTCAGCACTTGTTATATTCTTTTGTATGGTAGAAAGTGACAAAAATTTTCTACTAACGAGAAAAGGTCACCAAATGATACGTTGCTATCGAATTGGGACTATATTCAATCGATAGAGACTAATAATTAAGTAAATAACCCTTGAGTGATTCGAGCTGCCATGCTTCTATTGCAGAGATTTCAAATGTTTAGTGAATTTTTCACATAGGTCCCTAGTTTTCAAGCGAAATCATACTTCTTAATTTTGATCTAACATTTTGCCAACATGAAGGTACCGATTAGATTAGATTGTGGAGAAAATTTTTGAACTTATTGCCAGTATCCCTAAGATATTAATTTTTCAAATTAATCATATCCTCTACAATAATCATACGATGGCGCTTATATTTGAAAAAAAAATCATAACTTGGAGAGACTTAGTGAAAAAATTCTTCTACAAACTACACTAATCGATGCCTTTATGGGAACTAAGTGTTAGATATAAATACAAAATATAATTTCGCTTGTAAAATAAGGTCCTACAAGAAAAGTCCATCGAATATTTGATAACTTAGCAATAAAGGCCAAACAGCTCAAATCGCTCTAAGAGACTTACTTATTCACTAGATATTATCGCTTGAATATAAGTCTAACTTAAAAGTGATTTATCACTTAAGAACCTTCCTTTGTAAGCGATATAAAAGAAAAAACTGTTAGTACAATTCCTGTGGGTTTAAAACGTGAAATACAATGTAGTTTCTGTTGCTAATGATAGGAAGATTATTTTATTTTATCTATTTTGGGACACATTTCTTCACCATTCTTTTACTTTATTCTCCAGAAGTACGATAAGGAATTATAACGAGACGTTATTGATATACGATATTTGATCGTATATCAATAACTTGTGTCACGTCGTTGATAACACGATCTCCATGTGCCTATTACATGTGTAATGACCTGCTGCTAAGATTTATGTAAGAGAAGAGAGTGAGTTCAACTTTTTACCGCTATACTTCAACACTAAGTTTAGATTATATTTAACAATAAAGGAAATAATCGAGTGTGTGCTTTATTATTAGTAATTTAGCGGTCATTCAGTAAAATATAGCGACAAAATATAAAATGAACTTAACGAAAAAGCTCATTTTAACCATAATAACATGGGTCTGATTAAATGATAAATTATTAGTTATGGCATTCATGACACTTTTCTCAATACGACTATGTTTTTCTGATGAGCGACTGTCCTTCATCAGGTTGACATTATTGAAAAGATAATGATAGGATTGGGTATAATTGTCATGAGTATTCATTTTAATTATTAATTCTGCATTAACAAGATTGTGATTCATGCATAGAGAATAGTACATTATTAATAGAATGCATTGTTTTTGTTTGATTATTTTTTTTTACATTTTTCCAATTATGAAGAATATGTCAAATTCGAGAACACTTCCTTTCAAAAACTTTGAAAAGTAATATTTAGTAATAGTGTTATATAATGAAGTTATTGTCAGTTTCAATTCACTTTCCTGCAAGGTAAAATCGGCAACTTTTACTAATGCTCATTTTAAAAAAAAGCGGAGTGAGTATTTTGTGAATAACATTGGATAGAAACAATATAGAGCATTGTAGTTTTTATCAGTGAAAAAAGGAGATAAACTCACATCGAATTATGTATTGTAGGTTTTTCTAAGATGTTTTTTGAATTATTTTTAATTAAGTTTTTAAAAAAAAAAGTATCAGAAAAATGCTTTTTTTTTCAACATAAGAAAAAATATTTGAGGCTTGCGTAATTTTTGTAGATCTTCCATTGGCGTGTCAGATATATACCTAATACTTGAAAGTTCATTACAATTACCTAACAGTTTACACTGGTTTCCAAAAAACTCGGTTGAAAATCTTAACAAAAACCGCATCGAAAAATCTTGTACTATACTATTCGATGCATACTTTATCTTCTATTTTGAAAGGTGAAAACCGCAACTCTCTTTCTTATTTCTATCAAAAGTTATTAAACAAAATCCTACCTATTTTTATTTTCACATAGGCAAGAGTGTTGGTAAAGGTTGTCCTCTAATGAATTTGGCTCTCAACTAAGGTCACCTTCTTGCAATAAAAATATTCAACAAATACAGAATGAATTCTTTCTTTTCATCTATATTTGCACAGGTTCTTGAGATAGAATTTGTTTATCAAAATCGATAGTCTTTATTGTAAACAATACAAATAGATACAATATATTTGTTCCGATTGACTCAAAATGTCTCTAAAATTCTAGATAACAAAAGTTTAAAAAAAATCAGGAAATTTGGCAATGCTGATTCTAATATTTTTAAAATAGAAAAAGAAAAAGTAATATTTATTTTTATATACATATTTAGCTTTGGTAGTGACAATATAGCCTTGAGATCCAATGAATGGACAATTATGACTTTATTTCTTATTCATTTGTATGTATTCATGGCTTTTCTATTTGTTTTTACTTAATTTATTTTATCTTTTAGACTGACAATAAAATTACCTATGATATTATCTCATTTAACAGAATCGAAAATTATTAAATCATTATTCACTACATTAAATCTCTCTTCAGATATGATTCTTCATATTTTAAAATATTTACTTGAAAATCCGATTGAAAATAAACAATCCTCAAAACCTACTACGAATTTTGAGGATATTGACTAATTGAATAAAGATCAGTTTTTTTTAAATAAAATTGTCTATTCTAGATATGATATTAATACAACGAACTGTACAAACAGTATTTAAAGAATTACTCGAATCTGATACAATAAATGTTGAAAAATTAAAACAACACGTTCAAAAAAATTCTATTGTTGCCGAATTAAAACCGTTATGTTGGAAGATTTTATTAGGTTCTTTTTTTTTTACTGGTAAAAAAATTTTGTTTTAATTATTTTTCTTTTTAAGGTATTAAATCACCTTATCGTGCAACACGTCGATATGTTGATCAAGCTAATTGTGACATGTACACATATCTTCATTCAACATTAACAACTTGTGGAATAATTCAAACTGATACAAGTATTTCTCAACAATTTCTCTCTATGTATTTACTGGATTCACATCCAACTAAACTACCGGTTACTTCAACAGTAAAAAAAAACACAAAAGTTAAAAACGAAATATTCTTTTTTTTTTTTTAATTTATAATAGAAAGAATATGAACCATTTTTATCTATTGCAAATTTTATTTGTGCCTTTCTTGATAATGATAATGAACAACGATTAGAAGTTACTGCTGAATGTTGGCTTATGACTTGTAAAATATACGATAAATTTGTTCAATTAACCCGACGCATTGCCCTACTCGTACTTAAGTAAAAAATTATAAATTCATAAAAATGTCTAATATATTATTTTAAATAGCGACATCATGTTAGTAAAATTGCTCAACAAGAATTTCTTCATGAACCAAAATTATTACTGCATTTGAATACTCAAAATATATTTGGATGTATACCAGAAAAATGGCTTAAAGATGGTTTTCAATTAATAACCGATGATATATCTTTATTAAAGTATATATTTATTTTTTTTTATATTTTATCAATAGAAACAAGTTGTTCTTATTTAGTATTTGGGAAAAATTTCTTGCTGGTAGCGAATATATTTTTGTTTTTTTAATAATTCATATTCTTCATCATTGTCGTCTAAAGCTACTTAGTTTTTATACAACAAAAGAAATTATGCAATATCTCGGTGATCTCAAAGTAAGATGTAATTAGGTGTTTTTTTTTTCTTTTATCTTTTGAATATTTTCAAAAAAATAATATAAACTTTACTGTATGCTATTGTGATTTTAATATAACGTAATATTCTTTATAAATGTATTTCAACTATCAGTCATTCATTTAAAATGAATTCAATTTGATAAGAAAAAGAAATATGATTACAATATTAGAACAGACATCAATTTCATGCAGTAACCGTTCATAGAATGTTTTTCTGGTGTGACAACGATTGAATAAATATGTTCGAGATATTCGTTAATGAGTATAAATGAAAAGACCGTACGAAAACGTATAATTTCCCTTTGTAAATGATTGTTAGAAATATACGTATAGTTATAATGTTCACGCTAGAATTAAAAACAGGTAAGTGTAATCTCAATAACTGAACAACTGGAAAAGCTAGCGATTTATGGTTTACAGCAATCGATAGAGAAGAACTTTGAACGCTCTTTTGTCTGATATTATATTTGAAAAAATTATTTTAATATTCATCATATTTGCAAAAAATTCAAAAACACGCATGAAAGCGGTTTTTACGCTTCAAGAAAAGGTGACTATAAGAGTTTGACAACACAATGAAATATATGTAGAATTATAGAGAAAGATTTCTTCGATCTAATAATGTAAGCAATATCAAGATCTCTTCTGCATTGTTGACATGTCAATAGATGGCGCCATCTTTGTCTCATTCAACCGTGTCCACGGCGACGATGACATCTCGTATTGTCATGTGAACGGTATGCAATAGAATGTCATATCATATACATTTTTGATAGAAGAAATCTACCTTTAGAAAACAACATATTTAATAGAATTCCATGGAATTTGACTGAATATCTACGTGATTTTTTCTTAACATTGACATGTGAGAAGATAATCATTTGAATCGTGCCTTGGACTACAGATCTGAAGTTTCTCTGAACTTTTAAAATAATTTTACCTTATACAATATCAGACAGTAATACATCCGACGTTTTCCTCTCCCAATTGTTGAAAATCGTAGATCTTTAGCTGCTGTCATTGTTAAACTACTGAGCTTACACCCACTTCTCTTTATTTCTGACTCCGACATTGTTAGGCATAAATTATTAATTTTTGAAAATACTTTTTTCTTTACTCAAAATCACAGGTGTCTCGAGCGGAGAGAGATCGAAGGAAGTGATCACACAATCTTGAAAAATTTTCTTTTTTGCCCAATGTCTTACAATCAGCCTCTTGCGTGATTGCCTCTCCTTTTCTCCTTCTTGGTGTATCCAAATAAAAAATTCTTAAACATTTCTATTTTTATATCTCTACAGAATTATTCCTCATCTTCCAGTCCCTTAAATCAGTTACTTTCAACCAATTGAAACACATCATTCATAGTGACGAGAATTTATATTCGATTTCCTTACTGATTATTACATTCATATGGATAAAAATTGAGAAGTTGAAAGTTCTGAGTCTTGTTGTACTATGAGTTCAGTTGTTTATAGGATTCAGAAGTCTTTTAATATCTACTAACAATCATCCTTTAAAGTTTTTTTTATTAATGTATACAACTAAAATCTAGAAATGTTAGTCTGCTTTTTTTTTTATTTTTTATATGCGAGAATAATTAAATGTATTAATATATTTATATTGAAAATTTTTTCTTTTTATCAAAGATTACTGATCAAGCGGATTGTGAACATATAGTAATCGCATCTATTGCATCATGGAAAAAACAAGGTGGTTCATTACTTGATTTTCCTGCGAGTCATAATTAATCAACCGGTGTTTTCATTCAGTTTAACTCATACACAAGTATATAAATGAACAGTCAATTATATATATATACCTTATTAAAGCCTTGAATTTTTTCTTCTATAAAAAGTGATCAAATGTAAAAAACAATTCATATTATCGTAATATTTTTTTGCTCAAATTTGCAGTTCACTTTTGTACACCTATTATTATTTTTGCTTACTTTGAAATGTATGTGTTTATTTTATTTTTGTCTTATTTCGTGTTCAATTATATTGAAAAAAAATGTGTCTATCAATTGATGCAAACTTTATTAAGTCATAGAGCAATTAATATTGATTGATAAAAATATAGAAAATGATCGTATCCATATGTTATATAGAAAAGAGGAAAAAAAAAGACTAAAAAAATTCATGCTGAGCAAGCAACCTGTCACATACTCGTGTCACTTTGTGTCTTTTCTTCATCACTATTTGATTAACATGTACATCTAGGTAAATGCCATTCGAACTACTAAAGAGATGTCTTTTGTGTTGATTAACTCAAATGAAGACAATCAAGTGATTCGTATAGTTTTCTTTTTCAGTCTTAATGCCCTTCGGTAAAGATATTTTCTGTCTTCGTCTATATTGCACCTGGATAGGCTTCGGGTGACATTTGACTGCTCTCATATTTCGTCTTTTTACTAGTAGTAGCTAGTTGATTAGCAGATGGACAACGAGCAAAAATTGTGTGAGAATAAACGAGTGGAAACAAAGAAAAAAAAAAGAAAGAAGACGAAAGAGAAGAAGAGAGGACTCGTTGACTTCCATATTGTAAAATAAATGTAGGCAGGCGCTTCACACTTGTTGGTTAGAAAAAGGATGCAATTAGCAGATTGAACGACCGGAGAAAAGAGCGAGAAAGCATATTGCATCGATGAAGTTCAAATGATGATTGTCACAATATGTCAATGATAATCATGATATGGACGATCAAATCAAAATCAAGGAAATAGTTGAACATTGATGGAATTAATATACATAAAAAAAAAAGAACGAGAAAAAAGGAAAGAAGAGAAACGTTTCAAATTTTAAAATATCATCGAATAACTGTTATGAAATAAAATAAAAATTTTAGTTTGTTGTTATTGTCAATAGTGTGTGACACTTCAAGGAACAATGAAAACTAAGAAAGTACTTGTAGTTAAATTTATTTTTCTGTTTCTTGTCAACAGTAAATACATATGAAATTCCTTGGAGAAAAAAAAACCTAGAAACGAACATTAGCACATATATTAACTATTCATACACACCAATTGTGAATCACCTATAAAAATCTCTTGGGACTATCGTCTCATTCTTTTTTTTTGTTCATTGAGGTGTGAGCAACAACAATGTGAATTTGATGAAGAGCGTGATCAATGTTCATACTTTCTCTTTTGTCAATCGCACGGGAACAAGACTTTTGTGCATTGCATGCAATGTCATCGGTGAATTCAGCGAGTTTTTTATGTAGACAGACAAATATATAAGAATAAAAAAAAAAAAAACAAAAGTGTGAATGTGATCATCGTCACTATTACTAGTCGAAAAAACTAAAGTGTTAACATGAGTATAATATTCTCAAGGGAAATCAGCATAAAATATTTTAGTGTATTCATCACTTTTCCACCTATGAGATCTTTTAAAAACGTAAAGTTTAAACTTGCTATTTTCCATCTGTTCGAACGTTTTTAATCTATCTTATCTGTTGATTTTGTTCTTTTTTATAGATGAATTTGGTCGCGTGCGCGACAACTTCTTTTTTAGCTTTTTATTTAGTTTATGCGTGTATAAATGATCCGATAGATAGTTCACGCCAGAGTCAATGATAACGATCTGCAAGCGGGATGGAATGAGGGCGTGTGCTCACTGGATAAGATCAATGGGAAAAAAGGAGAGAAAAGAAAAAAAAGAAAAGAGTTACTCCTCCTTTTCCATCTTCTTTTTCTCCCTTTTTTTTTTTCTTATGCCTTTTTCCTCATTGGTTAACATATTTTTTCATGAACGAATGAGTACGAGAAAAAAAAGCAACAAACGTCTGTCGTTACATTTATTCATAAAAAAGGAAGCGAAGAAGATAAGTGTGTATGTGTATATGTAGTGCTAGTAATACAAAAGAAAATTGATTCGTTTCGAATTCAATACGATTAATAAATATGACATTTAACAATGAATCAAATATTGCTATAGGAAATAAACATAATACCGAACAACAACATCATGAACATCGAACAGGTAGATTAAAACATCTTATTTCTTCATTTATTCTTGTTCGAAATCTTTCAAAAAAAAGAAAAAACTTCATGTCAATCATTTCTCAAAGGCAAAGAAAAGGGATTAATGTCACTATCATATATTCTAATCCGATTGGTAGAATAGAAATGTCATCATCTGTCGTATTTTAGGTGCAGTTATCACAATATATGATTGTTCTGTATGTTCATTACCAATATGTGATCAATTTGTTTTTAAAGTGAATGAAAATCATTTTCATTCATTATGTTTAAATTGTTCCGAATGCCATATAAAACTACTTGATAAATGTTATTCAAGAGATGGAAGTGTTTATTGTAAAGAAGATTTTTTTAAGTAAGTTTTAAAAAAATTATATAAAACAAAAGCAAAAAAAAAAAACAGTTAACGAATTTATTTATTTTAAAGAAAATTTGGTACAAAATGTGCATCTTGTGGTAATGGTATTCCACCATCTGAAGTTGTACGACGTGCAAGTGATTATGTGTATCATTTACAATGTTTTGCTTGTCTTATTTGTCATCGTCAATTGAATACAGGTGATGAATTTTATTTAATTGATGATCAAAAACTTGTTTGTAAAATTGATTATGAAACATTAAAAAATAAAGGTAAAATTTTTAGATTTAATTTTTTTCAAATTTAATTTAAGCAAAATGAAATTTCATCATAGAATTTGATGATACCAATAAAAGGCCACGTACAACTATAACACAAAAACAACTTGAAATTCTTAAACAAGCCTATAATACAAGTCCAAAACCAGCTAGACATGTACGTGAAACATTAGCAGCTGAAACTGGTTTAGATATGCGCGTTGTACAAGTTTGGTAAACATATATATATTTATGAAGAATTCTAAATAAAAAAATTTTTTTTTTCTTATGAATAAGGTTTCAAAATCGTCGTGCTAAAGAAAAACGTTTAAAAAAAGATTCTGGTCGACGATGGTCGAATGTTTTACGTAATGGAGCAGTCGAAGGAAAAACAACACGTATGAAAACACGTAAAAATCATAGTATGCATCAAGAAGAAGATACAAGTAATGAAGGAGACACTGCTGTATCTTATGATGGTAAATTATTATTGAGAAAATAAAAGAATATAATATGATTTTAATATTCATAGAATTATCTGAACGTGAATCCGATGATTCATTATCACATATTCATAATAATAATCCTGTTTATTCTGATGTTATATCTCGATCAGTACATCCACCATCAAATGAATTAATTCCATTCGATTCTCCATATACAGAAACAAGTGGATTTCTTAGTGGACCAAATCGTACATCATCTTATCCAACACAATCAGGATTAATGCCAACAAATTCATTTTCATCATCATCATCATCAATGACAACGAATGATGATCATGCATCGTCATCAGAACTTGATTATTGCACACTTGTTACAAATAGTATAACAACAACAGGAGTAGTGAATGGAAATAATATTGAGTTTGGACATCATCATTGGCTTGATAATCAATCATTAACTGGACAGCAGTGACTTTTTTTTGCTTTGTAATTTAAAAAAAACAAAGAATGTTAATTTATCTTTTTCACAGTGTCACCTAGTCACTCTCAAGATTTTTTTTGCAGTGTTGTTGTTTTGTCTTGTTTATAATCGATGTATTCTAGAGAAATATAGAAATGATCGAAATGATTTTCAATTTGATAATAGTTTTTAGATAAGAAAAAAGAAATTTCATTGTTGTGTTCACTACTAACAAATTATCAATAGAAAATAGATAGAATAATCCTGACCGGAGTCTTTGCAGATTATTATTTGCTTATAATTTTGTCCGAATTTCCGATATTATTGGTGATAAAAAAAAAATATTGTTTAACTTCTCTAATCACGTCGATTGTTTTTCAATTATAAAAGCATCGAGTTTATAACTTTGTTTAGACTTCAAATAGATTGATGATCGTTTTTTTAGAGAGATAGAAATATTAAAAAACTGAATTGCACTTCTTGTCACAGTTTTCTTAAAAGATTACAAACTAAATATTGTTTTCAAGAAATAGTTCTCATCAAGTATAATCTTTTCTTTACAGAAATACTGAAAGTGCAATTGTGAACAATGATCTTATGTTACTTCATCTTACGGCAGATAGTTAGATGATAAATTTTGTTTTATTTTGACCAAAGTCTGTTCTTTTTCTAAGTATGATAGAATGAAAACATGGAGGAATATTTCATTTAATGATACGTTAAATACAGAATATAAAATGGTGTCTTCTGTTTTTCATTAGGAATTATTTGTTGAAAATTTTAATATTTTCTTTTTTTCATTGTCCAACCTTCCTTTTTTGATCACGGTTGTGTTTTTCTTATCAGAAACATTTCAGAATGAGAGTAAGAAAAGACTAATTATTTTTTTTTTATTTTATTAATACGGACGCTTGAAATATAGACAGTTCAGAGTAAGATAGACGACATTATGTTGAGCTTTCACATCAAGAAGAATAATATATTTTTATATTGAAGGTCTTTGCTCCTTCAAAAATTGGTTTTGGATCAGATGCATTCAAATTGCATGAAATTTTCAGGATATGTTGGTACTGTTGTCAAGAGACTATGGTAAAGTTTTCAGTCTTATATCATAATATTTCCAGGAGATATTAAAAAACCAAGGATAAAAAAATAACACGTCAATCCAAATCCTTTGTGGGTCTTCATTCGATGAATTTAGGCTTTCAAATTTGCAAAAGTATGCCAGTATGCAGTTCGTGACAAAGAGTTCTCTTATAAGTAGTTAATTTTTATTCGAAGAAAAAGTACGACAAGTTCAATACCTTGAAAACTTGCAAAAAATAGCCATCTATTTATAGTAGTGCTTTTCTAAGATAATAATAAAGAAGCTTAATCCAGAAAGTGCGATTTTCTAGGCACTGTAGCATCTTCTACTCTTGAATGCAAACAAAGAAGTGTAACTAGTTACAATGAAGTTACTTCAATAATTCTGAAATATGAAAGAACCTCACAGTATTTAATGATCTATCATGAATTAGGATACAATATTTATGGTCCTATAAAGCTAATTGTGAAGCATCGAATGCTGTGTAAGAAATCAAGTGCTCCTCAAATTTTGGAGGACTTCGAGTTCATATACTGGCTATAATCCTCGAGGAATATATATATATATATACTACTCATTGAAATTGTAATTCCTAATATGTTCTAAAACAAACTTGCATACATTTTGTTGTTAAACTTTATTCGATAAAGTTGTCAGTCTTCTTCCATTATAAAGTAGTCTGTATATTGACGGTATTTTAATAATATTCAACAGTTCTATCAAAAATTTTTATGTAGTTATAATCATCACAGCATTTCTAACGAACTAATGTAAATAATTTCTTTATATGCGAGAAAAACTTTTTTTGGTCTCTGCGCCTTTGGAGGTGGTATGGGAATAGGGTTGCAGGATGACAGTCTGTTATTTTTAATATTTCTGTCTCAAAGTTCTATTCTGAACATTCAGACTTGATTTATGCATGAAGCTCTGCAAGAATTTATAAATATCTTATGTTCATTTCAAAAATAGGATTTTTTCTATTCCTGTATCGCATGCAGAGGTTTGGAAGCCAAAAAATTTTTTCTTGTTTATAAAAGAGTTAATTATATAAGTTCATCAAGAATACAGTGCTGATTATTAGTACATGAAAATTTTTGATAGGACTGTTGAGTATTATTAAAATATTGTCAATATATCGACTCATGTATACAAGAAAATAATCTATTTTATCGGATAATCTCGCAAGTTAAGAAGAAATCCTGCTGTTCCTAAAAGGCCCTATGTATGAAACGTATAAGACTCGATGGTGTGCAATTTTTCAGAAAAGTTCACGTTTTTTACTCACTTTTTCTGTGATACAGGATTGAGCACACTGGAATAACATGTAATCAGCAAATCGTCTAGGTCCACTATAAATCACTATTTTTAGCTTTGACAACCAGAACGAAGAAAACCGTGGATTAAAGAAAATTGAAGAGCACTTAAAACTTTATCTATTGCAGTTTAAAAACAAACTGTACATAAGTTAATCTTAGAACATCTTACGAACTACAATGTCCATGAATACCGAAATATATTCATCAAGGATGATAATCAGTATATGAATCCTCAATATATTAAAAATTGAGGAAAACTTGATTTCATGTATAACATTCAATGCTTAGCAAATTGCATTACAAAATCACATGTATAGTATCCTGATTCAAGATAGATCTTCAAATCCGGTGGGATTCTAGACAAGTTTTCCGAGAGAAAAGATTTGATACAATCTTTTTATTCTATTTCAAAAAGAACTTCTCTATGATACTGTCGAATTCATGTAATAAACTTGGAATTTGTTTTTTGTTGATAAGCATTTTACTGCAAAATAGGATAATATAATTAGATTTATGAATCAAACGTGGTTATTATCAAGCAAAAGAAGAAAGCTACATTATTCAATATTTTCAGTAAAAACGCGATATTCTGGAGTTTTTATAGAAGATATATTGTGTCTAACCGTTTCAAAGCGAGATACTAGTAGATAAAATTTGAACTTACACTAGCAGACCAATAAATTTATTGCATACTTCATTCATAGTTAGTCACATCGTCAAATGAGCGTATCAATAGAAAAATCGTCTAGCACTATCTTTTTTCCCCTCCCAAAAAAAAAACTAATATCAATATACATGTAATGTGTCTGAAGTTTTACTAGTCTTCTTAGTTTCATCTCTACTATAAAATGTAAGTATGCCTATACAGAGGGTATGCGTATAGTATATCTTAAGATTCTTAGTTTCAATCTTGATACGAATAAGAGTACTCATAAATACATGTAATATATGTATTGTTTGTTTAGTTTCCCAATGCGAACATGCTTAATGGAGATGACACTATACATGTAGTAATAATCTTATCTGATAGTCGTTATAAGTGAATTAGATGTGTATAATATGTATTATGTGTATATTCGCATTGATGAATTTAAAAGCACGAGATTCTTTCTATTTTTAACCGTTCCGTTATCCGGAACAAAGATGAAGTTGATAGTTCTTCTTTTTGAACTGACGATGAGTTCGAAATCGAAGAGTCCCTAGACATATTTTTTGCTCACATCAATTTCTTGTGATACACACGGATGAAAAATGAATTCATATTGCTTTGGATAGATCTCAAAAGACATTCTCCAATTATTCCTAACACTTCATTCTACCAGAATAAGAATTCGTTTCGCAAGTTAGGATGATATAGCACTTTGTGAAAACATAGGATTTATGACATATTAACATTTCATGCTTGCTTTAACATTGAAGATTCTGTATAACTTGAATAAGCATTTTCCATAAACAAAAACTGTTAGTATAATTTCTACAGAATCAAAATTTGAAACACGATGTAACTGCTATTTTTAATCACCGGCAGATTCGTTTTATGTTGTCGATTTTGAGACACATTTTTTCACTATCGTTTTACTTAATCCCCTAGTAATGCAAAAAGCAACTAATTAGTTCATATATTATAACTAGATGTTATTAATACACAGTCTGTGGTCATATATTTACATCTGTCAAGATCTGTGATGCGGAAGAAGGATTTGTCCAAATTTATATCCCTTTACTTTCACATTCTTTTAGATCGTGTTTCACAAAAATGTTTTTTTTTCTTTTTCAAATGATTGTTTTTGTTCGAAGCACAAAACAGCTTTCGTAAAAAAAAGAGTATTTCTTTTAAGAATATACCTTATCAACAATTCTCGATCAATACTTATATTTTACTATTGTTGTGTAAGTTTGTAATCTCTTGATGGTAGCGATTCATAGCAGATATTTAGGTTCAATTCACTATGCTATAAACATTAACTCAATGAAATTTATCTAGAAAATTTCACATATACAGCGAGACCAGCTGTAGAAAGGTCTAAATGAAAAATGTCGAAGCTAGAAAAGTATTTAAAAACGTAATTTTCCCAGAGTGGATATGAGTGTAAGTGAAGAGATGGCTAGAACTCACACCTACACCTTTTGATCACAAAGATAAACAATTTCTTATTAGTTCCTTTCTACAGCACATCTACAGATAGAAAAATTATGTTCGAGTTTAAATAATAATAATCAAAAACAGAAAATTTTATAGTCAGATATCAGATATTTCAATTAGATTTAGAACATTAACTTTTTCTTACAGTTTGTTATAGAACAGTATTTATAGGTATATTATTCATAAAAATAAATTGTTTAGACAGCTTTACAAAAAACTTTTCAATCTACTAAAAGCTTATATGGATTGTAAACGACAAAGTATATTCATCAATCAATGATCATCCAGATTTCTTATTTTCATTCAAATAAACCACATACAGAAATTCCAGTTTTATAAAGAAAAAAAAAAAGCTTTTAAGTTTCCTACATCTGTACACATAGCAAAATTATTTACAGTACAGTCGAAAAAAAAAACAAAACGAAGAAACATAGTATATATTTAAATAAAAGATAAAGTACTGTATTTTTTATACACAAAAAATGATCACAGAAATTAAAAAAAAAAAAAGATCCAATAAATCTCTCTTCTTTCTTTTTCTTTTTTCAATCAAAACTCGGTGGACTATTATACCAATTGTAAACTCTTAAACATAAAATTGGATCAATAATAACGACTGAATCATTATATTTTTTTGATGTTTGTAAACATAATCTTGATGAATCAAACCACATTTTTAATTTATGATATCGATAATCACTACTAACATTCAATGTTATTTGGGATAAAATCATACCCATATATGGACCAATTGGTACAAAATTTGAACAAATTAAATGTAATATACAACAATCTTTATCAATAATATATTGATTATTAGTTTGAATTATTGGTGATAAAGCTTGAATTTGAATTTGTTGTTGTTGTTGTTCTTTTGGTCGTTGTATATTATCAAAACGAAATTCAAAATAATAATTATATGCTTCACGTTGTGTTGTTGTTTGTGATCCTTTTGAATACCAAATACGTACACATCGTGATAAACGAAGAAAATGTGGATCTTGTTGTATAGCATCAGTTTTATTTAAACGATTTTGAAATAATGGATAGACTTGATATAATGATTTAATCACATGTGTACGAATGATTGATAAATGTTCATGAACAAGTATTCGACCAATTTTATTTGCTTCTGTTTTATTATGTCTATTGAAAAACAAAAAAAAAAAAATAATTATTTCATAGTTATTAATAGAGAAAGAAATGCACATGGTTTTTTTACTTTCGAAATAAACGCATCCAAAAATAAACGGTATTCACAACATGATTTGATGTTCGACAAATTAATGAAAATTTACCAATATCTTCAGGTGATATATACATAGCAATTATGAACCATAAATCAAGAGGATAATCTCTTCCATCGTAAATATCTCCTGTTGTAGATAGATCTTTTTTTGTACGTTGTTTTTGTTTTGATCGAACATTTGGTTGTTGAACTAAATAAAAAACAAAAATAAAACGATTATTTAAATAAAATTAAAGAAAGAAAATAAGAATCTCGAATTGGCATCAATGATCTAACACTTTTCTTTTATGAAGGATATCATTTATTGTGTGTTAAGAATTTTCCATATGAATTTAATACTCAAGCTTCTTATACATTTGTCTTAATCATCTTTTGACTTAATATTTGATCTCGAACTTTCATACTTAAATTGTTATATAATGACGAACAGCAAATTGCTGCTATTCAATTGCGTCGTTTAATTTTTTTCAAGGTTTATCTTTTCTATTTTTGTTTCGACCTTTTCACACTTTTTTCTACTACAGGTGAATATGCTCTACTCAATCACTTATATCTTCACTAGTCATGTTTTGAAGAAATTCTTCTGACAGGGCAAGATACGTTGAGTTTAGTTCATCAGTGAGCCTTTTATCGGTTTCTCATGAAACTCAGTATAATTTGTGTATATAATTAAACCAGAGAAATTCACCTTCATGTTCTTCATCAGATAATTGTGGATCATCGAAATCACTTAAATCTTTTTCATACCAATCTTGTTCATCCATTAAAGTTCGACCTAAACAAAAAATTAAAAACAAACTCATATAGTTAATTGAAAAAAAAACCAATTTCTTTTTTACATTCACGAGTTAATTTTGATGCTGTTCGTAAACTATTTTGAGGCGAATCTTTTGATGAGCGTGAATAATCATAAACACTAAAATCTAAATCAAATATAAATAAGTAAAAATGAATTACATAAACATTTATTAATTTTACCTTTGATAGCAAGACGAAGGGATTCTGTACTAGTGCTATTCTTAGCACCATTACGATTTTGCTTGGAAGACCGTCGAGGCATTAAATATTAATTTTAATAAAAAATCAAATATTAATAAAAGTCGAATGGGCATGAAAAACCCAAATTGGTCAAACATTAGCCGGTATCGACCATTTTTTCAGACAGATCATATTGTCATAAGAGATGGCTTCTTATGGATCAAAGCCAGCCATTCAAAATATAACAAATGAATCATCCATATATACTAAAGAAAATATTATTATTTTAAAAATTACTTGAATTTATTTAATGTTTATATTATTTTTTATTCTTATTTAAAACAATTAATAGAGGTCACTACATGTAAGTATAGATGGATATACCGTAACTAAGCAATCATAGAAAACCTTCATCTATGATGAAAGTAATCAGCTGCGAAATCGAAGAAAATTTATTTATGTTTTGAACATGCCGGAAGATACTCGAAAAACTTATATATTATCAACGATTGCCAATTATTTTGGTATCGAACATGATTCTTTATCATCTTTATCTGATCATCGTGCATTAAATAGTTTTCTTGATGATACAAAATGTCCTTTACTTTCAGCAACACGTGGTCACAAACATTCAATTGATCTAACAAATGAGGTATTTTCATTGTATTCGAGTTATTTTATCTTTTTCTAAATAGTAATTTTTAGATTAAAGTTGTTGAAGGTACGCAATGTTTGGTTTTATTTAAACTTCGACCTGATCAACTTACATCAGATAATATTTATACAAGTATATTTTTATCATCAATGGTTGATTCACCAATAGATTCACTTTATTATATGATTAAATCTGTATTTTCACCAGCTTTACGTGATAACAATAATAATAAATCAAATCAAGCTGCTAATCAACAAATTCAAACATCATTAAGTGAACTTGAACAAGTACTTCGATCATCAGGAAAGAAAAGTTCAGGTAGTTCATCATCATCAATGGCAACTATATCACATCCAAAAGATGAAATTACTTATTGGTATGATGTTGCAAGAAATACATCAAGTAAAACAAAAGATCTTGAAAGAGCAAAATATTTTCTTCAATTATTCGATCCAGTGAAAGGAAATTTCGACAATCTTGAGAAGTAAATTAAAATTGTTTGAAATGATTTTTTTAATTATTATTCTCCTAAATTTTTAGTTTAACACTTCTTGAACTCGTTGATGTTGTCGAAAAAACACAAGGTATGATGTGTATTCAACTTCCAAGCTGTGTTTAATATATTTAGAAGACTAGAAATGAGAATGAACATAAATTCAGAGAGAATTTTAAAAAATCGAGAGACATTTCAAGAAGATTAAGAAAAATGTTAATACATTTACTTCAGACAAGCCTTTGTTTTTGTTTCTAAAACCCAATAGTGCCAGTCGAATAAGGCTGGGTAATATCTCAAAAAAAGGAAAGAAAATGCTTCACTTCCAGTAGACATGCTCTCTTTAAGATCCTAGTAACCATTATTTGAATTCAAGGATATATCCAGGCTAACAGACTTACTGAGAAGGCGATCACTCAGGGAGCTGATCGGGAGGGTTCTTCTAAAGTTAACTGGATTTAAAGGTTGTATCTTTTTTTTGGGAACCAGTAAGCAAAAAAATCAATAAAATGCTGAAATTCTGCTGTAGAATAACAGAAATTTTTCAAGATTCGGTGGTAACACTTCTTTGACATCCGTACTTAAATTCATTTACGACAGAGAAATGAAATATAATCAGTGATTGAAAAGGTGTAGATAACAATCAGATCATTCTTTTGATCCTCTGAATAATTTTTAGGAGAAAATTTTTGTTTAGTAGAATGGTAAAATATTCATACAGAAATACTTTATCCATTTTTTTGTAGCGAGAAATATGATACTTAATGATATTGAAGTCTACGAACTAGCATAATGAATAATAGATATATATTTATATTTTTTCATTTCATTTCTTCTTGATGTGTATAACATTATATGAGATGAAATATTTTTTCATCAATGAAAACCATATCTCGATCAACTAGTTCTAATGCCCACTGCTGAAATATAGAAGCAATAATAATTTTCATGGTTTCGTTATTTGGAAAAATTGATATTGTTTTTCTATGATGATGAGGCAAATATCCCATAGTTGAGGTAGACATGTATTATATTAACTGATTCCTGGAAAAACTACAATATGTTTTTATCAAAAATTTTACTTTATATCACAAATCAATTTTTATTCATTGTTATACGCTTATTTTTTGCATCTCCTTATTATATCTATAAATTAATTAGTACTTTTAAAAGTGAAAATGAAGTGTATTAATTTTTCGTTACTCTCTACTAAGTTAAATCTTCTATTCAAAGACGTTTATGATGATGTATGGAAACAAACGGAATATGATGAATATCCTGAACAACGTATGAAACATTTATTAACAATAACATCGAATAGTCTTGTTCAATGTGTTCAAAAACAATTATCGAATATTGACTTTTGGTCGGATTCAAAAGATTCCTTAAAAAATCGTGAACATTTACGTAATGGTGCTAACATATGTGAACGATGGTCTATTGCCGTTGAACAACTAACAAGTATCTATTGGCGTAATTATAATCCACATCCATGGAAAGGTGAACCATTTAAAGCAATATATTTAATACAATTTAAAAAACGTTTACAACAAATAATAAGTATTCGTTCATCATATGATCAAAATTTACGTTTTAATCCATCAATGAATAAAGAAAATTTCTCAGCAAATAGAGTATTTGCACCATTTTTTAATCTTAATCCAATACAATTTAATCCATATACGGATCCACAATGGACTTCTGCAATGAATCAATTTGAAAACATAATGTCAAGTATAGATCGTGATGTAGCAAGACAATTACGTGAACATTTTCAAAAATTACGTTCAAATCCTCAACAAATACTTGTAGATTTTAAACGTTATAGTGACTTAATACAACGTGATACAATTCGAAAAGAATTAGCATCTGAAAGAGAAGTACTTTTAAGTCAACTAGAAAATGATATTAAAATATTGTCAGAGGATTTTAATAATTTAATAAATGGAGGCAAGAAATCAACAACAAAAGGAATTAATCGTACTGCTATTGCAACTGCACTTGATACAAGCCGACAAATTGAAGCGAAAGTAAACGAAAAGATTTATTTTTTGTTTTTGTTTTTCTGAAACCCAATCTAAAAGCAGTTATGAACTGTAGGAACGAAAATTCAGTTCACATGTTATAATTTATAGGTCAATCATTAGTTATAGTTCATTTTTAATTTCATAATATTTCTATAACTTTGTGATAGAAACTATTTTCGTATAACTAATTATTTATGAAGAGCTTTTTACGATGGGCTTTCTCTGAATTCGGCTTAGTTTCTAGAGATCTGATTCTGGGGTAAGATATTAGCAGCCATAAATGTATCTATTTCAATATTGGTACTGTAACAACGGCAACTTTCGATCATGTCCATCTGATTGCTCACTGTGTCTCACGTTAAAGATTGTGACAGATGTTGATATATGATCAAAGACCGTATATCAATAACGTCTCGTTAAAATACTACTTTGTTGCATTTCTCGAAGATTAAATCAAAGGATGATACAGATATGTGTTCCAAAATAAATAGAATAAAACAATCATTCTATGATTAGCATTAGAGCTACATCATATTTTGTTTTTTTAATCCTAAAGAAATTTTGCTAATAGATTTTTAGAGGTTTAAATTAAAGCTTATTTTTGCTTCAGGTAAATAATATAATTAGTGACGGAGAAAAATTATTAAGTGATTTATCGGGTTATTCACGTGTTGGTTCACTTGCTAAACAACTTAAACAAGATTTAATTAATTGGAGAAAAGATAAATTTAAAGAATGGTGTCAAGATACAATACGTGCTATTGATGATCCATCGCAAGCATTAAGGTTTAATATTTATTCGATTATTTTTAAAATCTTTTTTTATTCTTAAATCGATTTTTTTTAGTCTTGAAACAACTGGTCGTTTAATGGAACTTGATTCACGTGATGGAAAATTACGTGTACTTTATGGTGATAGATTAGTTATTTTACTTAATGAAGTACGACAATTATCATCACTTGGTTATGATATACCATCAAAAATTATTAAATGTGCAGATGTTGGAAAGAAATTTTATCAATATGGAGTTGAACTTCAAGCTGTATGTTTTTTTTTTTTGTTTTAATTTAAAATCTCATAGAAGATTTAATAACTTTTTAGTTGGCACACTTTTATAATACAATCGATTCGGAAATGATTCCAAGTCAACAACCAATGATGCTTGATTTAGCTAAACATTTTGAACATCTTGTTAAAGATCCAAAATTATCTCGTAAGGTTTTTTTTTTTTTTTAATTTTTAATATATTTATTTTATGAATTTTTGGTTCTTTTCTTTAAAGAACGAAGTGGAAATGATTCAGCTGTTAAAATAACTTGGGATAATCCTGACCAATTATCACGTTATATATCAATACTTCGTGAAGCAGCTGAAAAATTAAAAACTGAAAATTTAAAATTACGTCGTCATCATTCAAATATACAACAAATTGTTTGTTCATTAATGAATACAGATTTATTACGTGACCAACAAAAATGGAATGAACAAGTACAAGATATTAAAAAAATTATGGAAAATTTAATTAATGAAGGTTATTCAGCTGATAATATGAAATCATGGAGAGCTTTTTGGGATAGACAATTATATAAAGCACTTGATCTTCAATATTCAATAGGTTTAAAAACTTTAACTGAAAATTTACCAGATATTAATATAGATCTTACTTTTGGGTATTTTAAATCTATTTGAGCTGTTTCATTTGTTGATTTTTTTTTTTTAATTTATTTTAGTGATAATTCTATTCAATATAAATTATCAAATTCATCACAAGAGCAGGCTAGTTTAGAAGGAATTAAAGCAACTTATTATAATGAAATGAAAAGATTTTTAACAATACCATTAATATTTAAAGGTTGTAGGGATACAACATCATCAAAGAAAAAGTTAATTTATGAAAATATTATGTTAAGACATAATGATGATATTATTACATGTTTTTATGCATCCAATCAATTATTTACTAGATTAGAACATGGTTTAGAACAATTTAAAGAATGGACTGTATTAGGACAAGTTGATATTGAAGAACTTGTTGAAAAATATTTACTTGATGTTGCTGATTGGGAAAGAAATTTTAGAGTTTTAAAACTTCGTGGACAAGATGCAGAAAAATTACCCAAGTGAGTACAAACCTTTGATTGATTATAGAAAAATGTCTAGTATTTATTCATTAATATAACATTTACTTTTTTCTTAAATTTTTTTTAGTGAAATGCGATATGATTGTTTTGTCGTTAATATAAGTCCCTTTAAATTAGCAATAGAAAATCAAATACAACGTTTACAGGATTCCATGTTAACACATCTTAAACGTTCAATAACTCGTGATGCTACTACTATCGATTCTTTTGTTAATGAAGGTCTTGAAATGTTAAATGATCGTCCAAAAAATCATGAAGAAATTCGTTTATCTTATAAAAAACATGATGAATTACATTCTAAACGTAAAGATATGTTACCATTATATGAACGTCTTGAATCAAAAAATAAATTATTACGTTCTGTAGCTGGTGGTGGTCATGAACAACTTGTACCATTACAATTAAAATTAGATAAATTTGAAACAATGATGGATTCACATATTCAAATGATAAATGAACAAAAAGATGTTTTTAAAAAAAATTTACAATCACGTTATGAAACATTTTTAAATGAATGTGAAAAAATGAAAGCACGTTGGAAACAGATTCGACCACGAGAACAAGATATGGAAGATGAAAAAAAATGTAGAGATTCATTAAAAATTGTTCGAGAAAGAGAAAAAGAAATTCAAGATATGATCAAACAAAAAGAGAAAATGATGTAAAAAAAATTTTTTTTTTTAAAATTTACAATAACGGGTGATCGAAAACTTTTTAGATAAGATGTTTGCTCATTTTTGAGATGTTTCTGATGAATCAATAGCTATGATTTAGTGTTTGGATTTAGTAATTTCCTTGGACAGTATTAAAATTATGTTTTAAAAAGTCAAAAAAATTAGTTTGCACAGAAAAAACTTTGTATATTTTCACTACTACAATTCCAAACTAGAAGTTGGAATTTTCATTTATATATTAGCTTGTAGATCAGAAGCGACCCTATAAAACATTTTATTTTAGGAACACTTTTAAAATGTTTGAATAAAATGCACACCTTAGTTTAATATTCGATTTTGTAGAGAAGTATTTATTCTATAAAACTATAAACTTCGATAATGTATAGCATTCTTGACAAGAGACTTATAGTATGGACAAAAATCTGTAGGTTAATTGTTAAAAAAAATTTTTCGAATCTTTCAAAAAATCTTTCTTTACTCTTGAACAAAAATAGACAGAACATTTCTAAGCCTATTTTAAGATTCTGGTTGCAATTCATAGTTGTTGGCTCGTCTGAAATATTTTTTAGAAGACCAAAATGAACGAATATGTTTACCAGAAACGTCGACCCACTAGCTTCATCCAAACTAATGTTTTCGACTTTTGAAAGATTATTTTCCTACTCTCGAACAAAAACTAAGAGAAAATTTCAATTTCTTAGTGCATATTCAAAAAGAGCATTCTAGTTTGTGAGTTTTGGCTGATTGGAAATACGTTGAAAGTCACAAAACATCTTGATTAAAAGCTTTTTGATCACCTGTTGTTAAGGAACACTTTGTTTCGGACTGGTTATGGTTCTCTGCAAGAGTACAATCGGTCGAGCTGAAACTTTTAATACAACAATATTATCGAAAATGATGGGATCTATCTTCGAGGAGAAAAGTTTTGAAAGCAGATCTTCAAAATTTTGTAAGGGAACTTTAAAACTTTTAGGTCTGTTTACGATCCTGGTCCTATTTTGTCAGATCTGACTTAAAGTTCTTCTGTAGATACTAGGAAGAAAATCTCAGAAAAACTTTTAAGCTTTTTAAAAGATATCAACTTCTCGATTCTTAATTTGAAAAATATGAGAAGCAGTATTTCCAAAAACTTTTTTTCGGCTGGTGTTTATCGTGGTTTTTCGATAAAAAATCAAGAAATTGATGTTTTTGAATAAGTTTTAAAACGCCTCTGAAGTTTTGTTCGGGATATTTCCATAAAAAATTTGAGCGTAACCAGTTATACTCTCATGATGAACTGAAAGTAGTCCGAAACAGGAGCGTACTCTCAAGCACGTTTATTCAAATGTCTTTTGTTTTTAGCGAAGAATTTAAAGTTTTCGGTATGGGTGAACCAACTTTTCAAGAATTGGATGACGTTACGGCAGATGTAACACGTATTAAAAATGTTTGGGGAATTTATGAAGAATTTCAAGAAGAGTTAGCTGAATTAGCTAAAGAAGATTGGGTTACATTTCGAAGTAAAACATATCGTTTTGATGAATTTCTTTCTAATTGGCAAGAGAAATTAAGACAATTATCAAATAATGAATCAACTAAATCATCAAAAAAACATTCATCAAGTAATATGAATGTTCGCATACAACAAGATATTGAAAATTATCGTTTAACTACACCTTTATTTAAATGGGTTAGAGGTGAAGCTTTATCACCTGATCATTGGTTAGAATTATTTCGAATATTAAACATACCACGTGGTATTACATTAGAAAAATTAACATTTGGAGATATTTTAAGAGCTAAAGATGAAATTATAAAAAATTCAGGACAACTTAAGGTCTGTTAATTGAAAAATAAAATGACTAAGAAAACAAAAATGTTTTTTTTTTCTTTTGCTATTGAATAGGATTTGAATGCTCGTGCACAAGCTGAACATACAATTCGTGAAGCTTTACATGAATTAGATAATTGGGGTGCTGGTGCACAATTTTCATTAACAGAATATATTGATACAAAACAACAAAAAATACAAATAATTAAAGATTGGAAAGATTTATTTACACAAATTGGAGATAATCAAAGTCTTTTGTCTTCATTAAAAGATTCACCATATTATAAAAATTTTGGTAAGATTTTTTTTTTCGAATAAGGACAATAAGTTTTTGATTAATCGATTGATTTTCAAATGTCAGAGCATCATTGACTAATACATATATTGTATTAGCAAATAACGAAATGTTATGAGTACTTTTTTTCAAGCGAGAAATAGGGATACATCGGTTGTCTTTCCTGCATACACAATAGTGATTTCATAGATAGGTTCTCTAATTCGCTTTCTTTTAGTTATTTTAATGCTTGCAAGGAAATCTTCTCATTGGTTTACACGGGTTTTGGGTAATACTTTACGTATATGTGGGGAATCTTGTTGAAAGAAAAAGTCTTAGAGGATTTCAACTAATGTGGCTTCTTTCGTACGGTTAAATATTTTCAATTTCATATTCGGAGAGAACTCATATCAATAAAACTTGTGAGAGTGATGTCTTTACATGGAAAGAAACATTAATTTCGATTAAAATTTTCAAGTTCTTCTAAGAACAACTACAGTTATCTGCTGGCAAAGTTTCAGATCAAAAATTTTTAATAGAATTTTTTGGAAAAAAAATCTGATTATCAGTCCAAAATTCAGTTAAAAAAGTTGTCATTTTTTACAAGAATGTCATGGACAGGTGTACTTTTAAGATTTTCTTAGTTTAGTTCATACCTATTGTTGCTCATGTTTTTTGAAAGAATGAATATGTTCATCTCTATTGAAAGAAGTCGGATCAGTCCAAATCTTCTTTGGACTTTTTCCTATGATAAGACCTCTCACATGTACTCAAAATATTAGCAAAAACGACCTGACTCTGTTAGAGATAGAAATATGCTGAATCAGGTTCGAAACCGGGACCACGAGAAAAAAATCTGCCGAGACTGGTACTCAAGTTAACAGTAAAATATTCTATGATTTTAGGCAAATTATCCTATAAGTCATTTAAATTAGAATACAATTCAAGAGAGCTTACCCAAAAGTGTTTGTTGTCGACTAAATAAATCCAAAACACAATGGATATTGAAGAATTATTTTAGATGTAATTCAAATACATTCTGACACAGTTTTCTCTAGATCTGAACCAGAATCATCATAACTGATAGTAGAAATAAAAATTCTCTCAAAGAATATGTTCTATAGGAATTCCATAAGTTTTAGTGGATATTCATTATTACTTATCGAATAAGATAAATAGAATCCAACTAGAATCAAATTCATTAGGGAAAGTAACTTCGATTAAAACGAAAATTAAATTGATTTAATACAAATGTTCATATGTTTTTGCTTTAGAGGGTCAAGCACAAATATGGGAACAACGTTTAGGAATTCTTGATGAATGTCTTCATACTCTTAATCAAATACAACGTAAATTTGTTTACCTTGAACCCATTTTTGGCAGAGGTAAATAAAGAAAACAAAAGCAATGTGATAATTAATTTTTTTTTGTTGTAATTTCTTAGGTGCTTTACCAAAAGAACAAGGTCGATTTCGTGGTGTTGATAAAGAATTTCGTGAAATAATGTCTGAAATTTCATCTAATCCTCGTTTAGTTATATTCGCGCAACGTAAAGATTTATCAAATATATTAAAAGCTATGCTTGATCAATTAGGTCGTTGTCAAAAAGCTCTTAATGAACTTCTTGAAGTAAAACAAAAAAAGAAAACATTCTTATTTCAATTGTCAGTGAATCTTGCTTTATTTATTTAGGAAAAACGTTCTATATTTCCTCGGTTTTATTTTATTGGTGATGATGATTTATTAGAAATACTTGGTCAATCAACAAATCCAACAGTTATTCAAACACATTTAAAAAAACTTTTTGCTGGTATTCATACAGTTCAATTTGACGAGACAAATCAAAATATTCTTGGTATGCGTTCATTGGATGGTGAACTTGTACCATTAACAAAACAAATTCGTATAACACCATCAGTTGAAGAATGGCTTAAAGAATTATCAAAAGAAATGGTTAATACATTACAGCAATTACTAATTAATGCTTTACAAGAATCTCGAAAACAATTAGGACAAATACCAATTGAAAAATATCCATCACAAGTAAAGAAAACAAAATTCATTCTACAGAAATATAAATAAATGATTTCGTTTTTCTTCGTAGATTTCATGTTTAGCTGAATTAATAACCTTTACGGAACGTTGTGAAGAAGCTATAAGAAGTGGACAATTAGATAAATTTCATGTTGATATTAAACAAGTATTGGAAAAATATACAAATGTACAAGTCACAACTGATTCAATAGAAGGTCAAGTAACTGATTTAAAATATAAAGCATTAATTATGGATACTGTTCATAATATGGATGTTGTACAACAATTAACTGATGGAAAAATTCGAAATATTTATGATTGGGTATGGCAAAAACAATTAAGATTTTATTTAGAAAATAATAAGGCTATTATTAAAATGGTTGATGCACAATTTAATTATACTTATGAATATCAAGGAAATGCACAAAAACTAGTACATACACCTTTAACTGATAAATGTTATCTAACATTAACACAAGGAATGCATATGGGATTTGGTGGAAATCCGGTATGTACTGGCCTATTTTTGTATTAATTTTACTTATAATTATTTTACAAACACAACCTAAAAGGAGTTTTGAAATATATAGCCTAGAAATATCTCACTTCACAGATCATTAGAGACATTACTATGGAAACATGACAGATCGTCACAGACACGTTAGAAAAGATTTATGACAGTTATCCTAACAACTAGAAGATGGGATTGATTTGGTTCGCAGTATCACAAATCAACTTTGTTTTAAACTTTGAAAGAATTGAATTGATTCCATTTTTGTTAGTCATAACGTATTGCATACATCCACCGTAACGTCTCTCTTTCATCATACATACATTATCAACATTCTTCCGCACCACGAATCACAGATCGTGGTATGAGCCTTATTCAAGTTCTCTCTCTCTCTCTACTGGAGAATTCAGTAACAATGTCTCCCAACATAGATAGAATAAAACAATCTCCCTGTAATTAAGATTAGCAGCTATTTTCCGTTTCATATTTTAATCCTGCAGGGGTTGTACTAACAACTTTTTATTTAGTATGGACCAGCTGGTACAGGAAAAACAGAATCAGTTAAAGCTCTTGGATCAACATTCGGACGTCAAGTACTTGTATTTAATTGTGATGAGGTAATCCTTTTAAATTTATAGACAAAAGAAATTAATTTTGTTTTATCTAGGGTATTGATGTGAAATCAATCGGTAGAATATTTATTGGTATATGTAAATGTGGTATGTTTATTAAGATAGATTGAATGATTAGTGAATTGTTTTTTTTTATTGTTTTTTAAGATGCTTGGGGATGTTTTGATGAATTTAATCGTTTGGATGAAGCTGTATTATCAGCTGTATCAATGCAAATTCAAGTTATTCAGGATGCTTTAAAAAGCGGTGCATCCTCATTAACATTACTTGATAGAAAAATAGAAATAAATCCAAATTCAGGAATATTTGTTACATTAAATCCAGCTGGAAAAGGTTATGGTGGTCGATCCAAATTACCTGATAATTTAAAACAATTATTTCGACCAGTAGCTATGTCAAAACCAAATAATGAACTTATTGCTGAAGTTCTTCTTTATTCAGATGGATTTAAAAATGCAAATATTTTAGCAAGGAAACTTGTTGCATTATTTAATTTAAGTAAAGAACTTTTAACAACACAACAACATTATGATTGGGGTTTACGAGCATTAAAAACAGTTTTAAAAGGTTGTGGAACATTGTTAAGAAATGCTAAAGCTAATAAAAGTATGTTAAACGAAAATTTATTAGATTATTTATTTGTTTACATAATAAGCTTAGTAAATGATTTGCATTATAAAGAAAAGCTCTTAGACATTTACAATAACTTCAAATATTTTCTTATCAGTGTTTATCAGATTCAATATTAATTAGACGTATATTAAAAACCATCCTGAAGACTTGGAATTATAAACCATAAAACAGTTTCAATATAAGGAAAATGAGTGATATACCTGGAATTCGAAAGTTTGACTATTCGTGGTTTGCAATAATTTTCAATTAGAAATAAATCTAGCCAATAAACTATCAAACATGAGGGTTCATCGATCATTTATATTGATTAAATTTTTTTGACTAACTATAAATCCATATCCTCTCTATTCTATAGCAACAGTATAGGTTACTTATTCACACTTGTAGTCTAAGATACTGATTATACCACTTGTAATTGACTAGAAGATATAGATAGATCGACGATGATCTTCTTCTGACTTAGGTTTGTACCCACACCTAAAACACATTTTTTATAAGGATGAACTGAATTCGCAAGGTTCCGATAATAATATATAATAAATATCTTACATATGAAGTTATAAAGAAATTTGTTTCACTGATGGAGCCATGGTACCTAAAGGAATTCAATGTCTAAAAAACTTAAACAATCAATTATTAACAATATAATAAAATATAGATCATATTAAATGACAAAGTTCACGAGTAAGCAGTCATCTACGACTCTATTTATTTAACCAGACATCTGAAAATCAGTAACTGAATCAGGATTTTTAGTTAGATATGGGAGTGGGAGTTGAGGGGCTTATTTTCCTTTGTGGTGTAAACCGAAAATATTTATATTTCTAATGAATTCACTGATATAAACATGTGCTTAAAACTTTTTCAATAATGAAATTTTATTTATTTTAATTTAGCTGATATTTCCTCAAAATATGAGTCTCAATTAGTTGTTCAAGCAGCTCGTATTAATACATTATCAAAATTAACTTTTGGTGATTCGAAACGATTCGATGGTCTTTTACAAGATATATTTCCTGGTATTGATTTACGAGATATTGAATATGAAAATTTACGACAAGCTTTACATGAAGTTTATAAAGAACATCATTTATTAATCAATGATATGCAAGTAAGGATAAATTTTCTGACCTTTTTTTTTATTGCATATTATTTTTTGTTTTTAATAAAATTAGATTCGTAAAGCTCTTGAACTCTATGAACAACTTCGACAACGAATGGGTGTTGTTATTGTTGGTCCATCTGGTTCAGGAAAATCAGTTCTATGGAAAATGCTTCAACATGCCATGCAAAAAACAGATCAAACTGTACGAACGTATGTTATGAATCCAAAATCAATGCCAAGAATACAATTACTTGGACATATTGATATTGATACAAGAGAATGGTCTGATGGAGTTCTAACAGCAGCATCACGTGCAGTTGTTAAAGAACCACTTGGTAAAAGAAAATCTCTTTTTTGTTTTTGTTATCTGTATTTTCTAAATGAAAAAAAAATATATTTTATTTAAAAGAAATTCAATCATGGATTGTATGTGATGGTGATGTTGATCCTGAATGGGTTGAATCATTAAATTCTGTACTTGATGATAATCGTTTATTAACAATGCCTTCTGGTGAACGTATACAATTTGGTCCTAATGTTAATTTTCTTTTTGAAACGCATGATCTTAGTTGTGCATCACCAGCAACTATTTCTCGAATGGGAATGATTTTTCTCAGGTTTTATTATTGTATTTTTTTTTTCACTCCTTACAAAACAATTTTCATGTTGATCTTTTTTTCAATTTAGTGATGAAGATACAGATGTAAAAGCTGTTGTTAAATCTTGGTTAGCTAAAGAACCACCTGAAACACGTTCATTAACAGAACAATTAATCAATGATTACTTTTTTGATGCATTTAATTGGATTATAAAACAAGGTGATTTTGTTGTTGCAACAACATTAATTGGTACGGTTCTTAATGGTTTATCACATTTACATGGTGTAAATGATAAATCATTATTTACTTTGGGTTTAATTCGTGGCTTAGGTGGAAATTTAAATGAAAAAACAAAAGAAGCTTTTGCACGTGAAGTATGTTTTAAGACGAATTTCGGAGAAAAAAAATATAGATATTGAGCTTAGTCTAATAAGAGAAGTTCCTCAACTGTTCAATTGCTTTTTTAGTTGAGACTATGCACAATATGTAGATTCCATTGAGCTACTAATACCTTGAAAGAAGTTCGTTCTTTAAGATTATTGATATGGAAATACTGGACTCTTACGGTATTCTTTACATAAATGCCGTATTCCAGAAGAATTTATCTTCAAATTTCGACTTGAAACTTTACCTAGAGACACGCCTTCACAGCAATAATTTATTGTAAATGTTTCAGATCTTTTGACCTACATCTGTCCTACAATAAGAATATAAAATCTGCTAGTTGATATGAGTGATGTGAAAGGCGGATTATTACCATAGTTATATACTAGGATCGAAACAGCAACCAGATCTGAAATATTCACAATAAACTATTCTCATTCTAGCCTGTATCTATATAAAGTTTCAAGCCGAAATTCGAAAACAAATTTTTTTGGACTGCGCCGTTTATTTCAAAGATACTATAGAAGTCTAGTAACTCTATAGCAATACACTAAAGGTACGAACTCTTTCCATAGTATTCATAGCTTATTTGAATCTACATAATGAACAAAGTCTCGACTAAAAACGTTTGAACAGTTGGAGAACTTCTCTCGTAAAACCTGAAGAACTAGACTGATTATAAATCAAAACTGTGGTGAACATGAACAGAGAAAAAAAGTTATTAGTACAATCATTGTGAGCTATGATGCACTCTTAGTATATATTCGAGGTTAAAAAAAAAATAATCTCAATTGATCTCTTAAAAGAATAAGAAAAACAGCGAACTCCTCTTTGTAATAGAAGACTTCTGTTAATTAAATAATTTGTTGCAAAATTGAAACTTTAACAAACAGATGTTTACATCAAAATATAACTAATTATCAGAACTTCCAGCTGAAAAGTCTTAAAAGATTGAAATCAGCATTATTTCTGGCCTTTTAAGACACTGAAAAATCTCTTTCTAAATCCTGAAAATCGTTTTGTTCATTTTTTCAACAACGAGAGGTGCGTGAAAAATTAAATTTATTTCGTTTTATTTGTATGGTTTTCAAGCTCTGATGACCTTCATATTTTTTACACTTTAGTCATTTTGTATGTTTGTTAGATATGCGTGTGTCTGGATGGACATGTTCCTTCTCCTACAATCGACACCCATATTCTATGTTGAAAAACGTTTTTAATAAGAAACTATGAAAAACAATGAGACACAATGGAAGACTTTAGATTTAAGGTTGTAAAATGGGTTTCAATATGTTCTTAGATAAACCAATGGTAGCAGAACCGTTTATAAGCATCAAATTCTAAAATTAATTTTAACCATTATTATACTTGTGTTACAGGCTTCTTCGAATGATATTATGTTCATAAAACATAAAAATTAATTTTCATTTGTTTAGGTGTTTAACTTAACTGGTGAACGTCCACCAAATCCAAGTAATTTATTATCAACAAAATACGATGAAAGATCAAAAAGCTTAACAACTTATAACAATGATGTAATTTTTCTCATTTTTTTTTCTCTCGACATATTACTTTCAATATCATATTTAGGAAAAAACTGATCTTAATGTTGATAATTTTACAAATATGTACGATCTTCCTGTTATTCGTACTATTGATATTCAATGTTATCTTGATTCACTTCTCCCATGGCTTAATAATAAACATCGAAAACCTTTTCTTGTTGTTGGACCTGATGGTTGTGGCAAAGGGTAAACATTTTCAATAATGAAATCTTTGTTGTTCATATATATTTTTTATTTTTCAGAACACTTCTGCGTTATTGTTTTCGACAATTACGTTCAACACAAGTCGCAATTTTACATTGTAGTTCTCAAACATCTCCAATACATGTTATACAAAAATTGAATCAATCATGTATACAAGTTTCATCAACAAATGGTCGAACATATCGACCAAAAGATTGTGAAAATCTTATTTTATATGTTAAAGATATTAATTTACCTAAACTTGATAAATGGGGTACAAGTCAACTAATCGAATTTTTTCAACAAGTAAGAAAATTTTTTCAAGTTTTTTTTTTAATTATCAAAAGTTTATTTTTTTATTTAGATTTTAACTCATAATGGTTTTTATGATAATAACCTTGAATTTGTTAATCTTGAAAATATTCAAATAGTTGGAAGTATGAATCCATCGAATACACTTGGTAGGCATAAATTATCAACACGTTTTACATCAATCGTTCGAATATGTTCAATAAATTATCCAGATGAAGAACAATTACAAATAATTTATGCTAATTATCTACGATCCATACTTCAACAACAATTACCTAATCATAGAGTTTGGTCATCAAGTGGAAAAATTAATCAACTGGCTTTATCAATGATTCATATTTATAATGAGGTTTGAAAAAGAAAAACAAATATTTTATTCATGAAAAAGTGTTTATTTTTTTCTCTTAGTTGAGATCTCGATTTAGTCAAGATACACATAGTCATTATTTATTTACACCAAGAGATTTAACACGATGGTGTTTAAGTTTATTACGTTATGATTTTTCATCGATAAAAAATGATGCTACAGCTGAAAATTTACTTGAAATATGGACTTATGAAGCATTTAGATTATTTAAAGATCGTTTAGTTGGACATGATGCACACGAAAAATTCGATCAAATAATTGATAAAACATTAAAAAGTGATTGGTCATCAAATGCTTTAGGATCATTAAAAGGTAAAATTGAGAACGAAGATACTGATACATAGTACAAGTTCTAGTAGAATAGAGAGAAAGGCTTTCTTACTCGAAAAAGATAAACATCCTTGTCTTTCTGCTATCTTGCGATGGAAGGTAGTACCTAGTGGTAGAATCAATACTTCGATATCTTCCCTACAGTTATGACTAGCTATAGTTCTAGATAGAGAAGGATCAGCCTAGCATAGAGTTCTCGTGCTTAATAGCCCGAGCTCTCCATACACTTACTAACCATAAATGCAAGTGTATGTCACAACATAGTCGGCCTACTACGTAATAGATAATCCGAGACAAACAGTTGTTAGTGACTTGTCCAGAATCATTGCATGATTGACGATACCGATTTTTGAACAGATCATCTGGTGGATACATGTCGAATAATGTAGCCACTCCATCTCAGTGACACGACTTCCTAACTGATAAGAGTAAAGTAATCAATAGCTTAACTAGAGACGATAATACCAGGTAAATAATTTCTTTTCATTATTGAAAATTCGTTGGCTAAGAGTAAAATATGATTACATCATTAAGAATTATTCTATTATACGCCAAAACACATATTCGATTAAAGAATTATTTTCTAATGATTTCGGTTCCGATCTAGGTTCCAACCTAGAGAACATTGTTCTAGAATTAGTTCATATCACATCTAAAAAAAAATCTTCAATACTCGGTTTTTGATTGATTTAGTCGACGACTAGTACTTTTTTGGGTAATTTCTATTGAATTATGTTCTGATTGATGATTTATAAGATGATTCATTTAAGACCATAGAATATTAATCTATACTTTTTAGTTTCGGTTGGAACAGTTTTTTTTTTCTCAGGGGTCTGACTATCGGGATCGGGATTAAATTTATTCTGGCATATCTCTAATCGAAAACAATGTTTTAATGCGAATAAATCTGTTAATACAGATCGATTTCAAGTTATTATACACAACTTTCATACTTTTTAATCAGTTATATTTTTTTCTCAAGAGTTCGGTTCTAATTATAGTAATAACAAGCGAAAGGAAAATATTGTTATTTTAGACATTGAAAGATTTTATTTCAACCATATTTTTGCTAAAATTGATTCAATTTATTTAGATTCATATTTTGTCTCTTGGGTTATTAGTAGCGGTCGTCGAACTCTTCCTCCCGCTGGTCGTGTATTATCACGATTATCTAGTAAAGAATTGATACCACTAGTGGAACGTGGTACAGCTCGATATCGAGCTGAATATCGTGATACAAATGTATTTCTATTTCGTGAAATTCTTGATACAATTGTTCGATGTGATCGTGTATTAACAACACCTGGTGGTTCATTATTATTAGCTGGTAGAAGTGGTGTTGGTCGTCGTACAGCAATTGGTGTTGTTGCTTCAATGAATAATATGAAATTATTTTCACCTAAAGTTAGTCGAACATATGGATTAAAACAATTTAAAAATGATTTAAAAACGGTTTGTTTGTTTTATTTATTTTCTTACAATAAGTTTCTATTTATTATTTAATTAAAAAAACAAATAGATTTTGCAAAATGCTGGTGTTGATGGTGAACAATGTATTTTATTAATGGAAGATTATCAATTTATTGAATCAACATTTGTTGAATTAATTAATAGTCTTTTATCAGCTGGTGAAGTTCCAGGACTATATACACCTGATGAATTAGAATCCATATTATCTCCCTTACGTGAAGAATCATCACAAGAAGGTTTTCGTGGCACAATGGTTCAATATTTTGCACAAAGTAAAATCTAAATAAAATAAAAAATACCTTTTAAATTGTATTTTATTTTTATAGAAGTCAAAACTAATTTACATATTGTATTAGTCATGGATTTTACTCGACCAACATTTACAATAGCTTGTCAAAGTAATCCAGGTTTTTTCAAAGAATGTTCTGTACAATGGATGGAAGGATGGTCTGAAAGATCAATGTTAAAAGTAAGAAAGACAAAGACAAAAAAAAAAACTTTTCTTTTTCAAACAATATTTCAATTGTTATTTGTTATTAGATTCCATCAATGTTATTTTCAAAAGATCGTTCTGATGATCATATGAAAGGAAATCTTGCAGGAAAAATTGATTTAGATGAAGAATTATCAAAATTATTTTATGCGATTCATAAAACAATGGAGAAAAAATATTTAACACCAAAACGTTATTTAACTTTACTTGAAACATATCAAGAAGTTTATTTAACAAAACATCATGCCATTAGTAAACGACAGCAACATTTAAAATCTGGTGTTTCGAAATTAAGTGATGCAAGAAAAGTTGTTGATGATTTAAAACGAAACGCAGAAGTTAAACAAAAAGAACTTGCTGTTAAACAACATGAAGCTGATGAAGCACTTAAACAAATTACGAAAAGCATGGCTGTAAGTTTTTTTTTATTAAACTAAATCAAAATTTTTTTAAGACAAAAAGTAAATTTTATACAAATCTATTTTCGATTCTTTTACAGTTTGAATAATCATGTGGAGTGAAAACTAAAGGGTGTCCTATAAGTCAACTGTGAAATAAAACTGCAAAAACTTTCCAATGATTCACATTAAATTTTTCATCATTTCACAGGATATTTTTGAAAGTTTTATTTTATATGATTTCATCAAAAGCATATTTATTCAAATGATCGATATTAACACGTGGGAGAAAACAACAGAAATTTCGATCTAGAAGTCTTTTGAAGTTACATGATGTTTTCTGTCTTCCCTCGCAGTAATACTTAGGCATGAAACTATATACTTCGAAACATTTGGAAAAGACCACTGTGATTTCATCATCGATTCTTATTTACAAATGAGTAAGAGCTTTTATATAAGTTTTCGTGCAAAATGTTATGTTGATATTTAAATAAGAATCGATGATGAGAACATACTGATCTCAGAACAAGCTTTATACATTGATTTTCTACATATGTTTCAAAACATATGGCTTTATGTCTGAGAGTAGATGTCGATAATATGAAACAATAGTTATAGATAAAGTCATATGAAATAAAACTTCTAAGAATATCCTATGAAAGGATGTAAAGCTCATCTGAATTGCTTGGATCATTGCAGAATTAATGCGGTTTTATTTTACGGTTGATTTTTGGGATACCCTATAGTGTACAGACTTTTTACAAAAAAAAAACACTTGCATATCGTGTTCTATGAAGTGTTTTACTGTATGTGCCTTTTGGAACTTGCTCTGTATCATGTTTAATAGCTTAGGATGAGTACTATAGCATACTATAATTTAATATTTCATTTGTTCATCTTTAGACGAAATAAACGATCCGTACGACGGTAGTTTCAACACTTGGAAATTCTTCATTCAGCAAAAAGTTCGAGTTCATTGATATTTTTAGGTTTTAGTTTTTCCGTATTGTGTTTTACAATGGAACAAATATTTTTCGATTGGATTGGCGTCTGGGCTACTACATGAGGTTTTAACATTTGAATACTTTTTAGTAAAACATTTCTGTAGTCATGCTGATGAACATGACGACTTATTATCGATAAAGAAATCGATGTCTGATTCGTTTTCGATAACTTCTGATTTATTTCTTAAAAAGAGATTTCATTACTATGTCAATTATATTATCCGATAGCTTTATTTCCTCTATTACACTTAGGAGATTGGTCTATAATTTTCAGCCTGATATTTGAGTCAATGTTTTTTTTTTGTTTTGATTTGTTCATTTTGTATAGATAGTTCTCAGTTTTTAAATGAGAATTAACAATAAGAAAAGTGTTTCGAAAAAATTTTTAATTTGGTGCAAGTTATTTTGCAAAGATCCATAAAGGTTAAATGTACTGATCTGAATACTTCAAGAAATTCTTATCTATGAAATGACAACTAATGAAAGAAATTAAAAATTAATAATTTCGAAAATGATTTTTTTGCAATGAAACTTTTTATTTTGTTTTGTTAATAGGATGCTGGAACACAAAAAGTCGAAATGGAACATCTTGCAGTTAAAGTTAATGAAGAAACTGTTTTCATTGAACGTCAAAAACGTGAAATTGATGATGAATTAGCCGAAACTCAACCCTTAGTTGATCAAGCTAAACAAGCTGTCGGTAGTTTACGATCAGAAACTTTAGTTGAAATTCGTTCGTTACGTGCACCACCAGATGTAATTAAAGATATTCTTGAAGGTGTTTTAAAATTAATGGGTGTACTTGATACATCATGGACATCGATGAAAGCGTAATTTCTTTTCTTTTTCATTTTCGATATAAGAAAAGAAAACTTTTTGATTTTTTGTTTAGTTTCTTAGGTAAACGTGGTGTAAAAGAAGAAATAATGAATTTTGATCCTCGAAATGTAACTGTTGAAAATCGTGAATCAGTTGAACAATTATTACGTAAAAAAGCTGATTCATTTTCTCAAGAAAACGCTTCTAAAGCATCACAAGTAGCTGGTCCACTTGCTGCATGGGTCGTAGCTAATGTTAAATATTCAAAAGTTTTAGAAAGAATTCGTCCATTAGAAGAAAAACAAAATAAATTAAAAAAGTAAAAAACAAGACCTCCTCGGATAAGGTGATCTTCTTCATTTGAAAGACCACTTATACGGCTCGGTAGAAAAAATCGTGTCGCATCGAATGGTATATAGAAAATTGCTTTTTCATCAAGTTTTAATATACTGAAAAATTATATACCCTTTATGGGCTATTATAGCAATTTTGAGTGACATGATCAAATATAAAGACGTTCTATGTCTGCGAACCAATCTATACTAAATTTTGTTTAAAGTTACTTCGATAGAGTATATTGAATAATCCTGACAATAGCTATTTTCGTAATCAAAACCTTAGCATTGTTACTAGCGTCTGTAATTTTTGATTTTTATGATGTTTTAAAGTCTTCGATCCTGCTTCTCAAGGCAAAGACAATCAATTGTGTAACTTTCTCAGAAACTATGTGCCACCAAACTCTGTAATTATATCGATTAGTTGTCCACTGAATTGATGTGCTTCATTGTCAAATCGATCAATCAGTGCCTTCAAAAGTTCAATTTTTTTGTCTATTAATAACAAATTAATCGTGTCCTATCATTTGACATTTAAAGATCTTTCGAAAATGACATAAAAAAAAAGCTTTTTGCTTTTTGGACACCTGGAGAAGGTACGGGAATCGGCTATTATAAAAATTAGTTTTTATTTTATATTTTTTTCTCACGAATTGAAGTTCTGAGTAGCCAGGCATGATTAGAGTACGAGGCTTTATTAGATTCAGTGTGTGATCAGTCTCTTATGAGAATAGAAAATTGTGCAGATCCCGTACTGCCCTCTAGCAACCGGACAGCAAAAAATGTTTTGCTATTTTTGAAAGATCTACATACGTCAAATGATAGGGCATGATGAACTTATCAATTATAGATAGCAATTTTTTCACTCAAAATGTATGTATTGCGAAACAGGTTTTCCTGTCCTTAACAATCAAAAGTTGAGCTTTTTTTGCGCACTGATTGATCGATTTGATCATGCGCGCACGTCAGTTTCGAGGAGAGTCAATCTGTACACTGATAGACCTCCTTCAATAGGTAAATGGTTTCTCAAAATATAGAAACTTGATGAAAAAGCAATTTTCTATTCGATGCACCATAAATTGATCTACAGAGAGGTATAGATAGCTTTGCAAATGAGGACTGATCATCTTATCCGAAAGAATGATTTGGTTAAAACAAGACAAAAAAAGACATTAATAACGTAATTTTTTTCTAGGAGTTTAGAAAATTCAACAAGAAAAATGGAAGAATTAAGTCATGAATTAAAACAAGTTGATGATAAAGTTGAAAAATATCGAACTACATTTGAAAAGTTTGTTAGAATTTCTATTTTATTAATTTTTTATTAATTGAATTTTTTAGAACAACGAATGAAGCTCAACGTTTAAAAGTTGATTTAGAAAAAGCTAAAGAAACAATTGAAGCTGCACAAAATCTTGTCGGAAAACTTGAAGGAGAATTTTATCGGTAAGAAAAGACTAATTATTATTATTATTTTATTGATTAATAAAACAATTTTGTTCTTTTCTTTTTTTTTTAAGATGGTCAGCACAAGTTAATGATTTAAATGAACAATTAAAAATTTTACCTAAACTTTCTTTATTATCTGCTAGTTTTATAACATATTTAGCTAGTCAATCTGAAGATAAACGTCTTAATTATATGAATAAATGGAAACAAATATTAAATGTTGATGAAAAATTTGATATAAGAAAATTTTTATCGACTGAAAGTGAACAATTAGTATGGAAAAGTCAAGGTTTACCATCTGATGAATTATCAATGGAAAATGCCATGGTTATACTTCGTTCACAATTATGTCCTTTTCTTGTTGATCCATCATCACGTGCAACTGATTGGTTGAAAACCCATTTAAAAGATAAAAAAGTTGAAGTTGTCAATCAACAGGATAATAATTTTACAACACAATTAGAATTAGCTGTACGTTTTGGTAAAACATTAATTGTACAAGAAGTTGATGGTGTTGAACCAGTACTTTATCCAATATTACGAAGAGATTTAGCTTCCCAAGGTCCCAGACATGTCGTACAAATTGGTGATAAAATTATTGATTATAATCCAGATTTTAGAATTTATTTGACTACACGAAATCCAACACCAGAATTATTACCAGATATGGAAGCTATTGTTAATGAAGTCAATTTTACAACAACACGTGCTGGTCTTACTGGACAAGTAAGAAGAAATCTGTCACAAGATAGAATCAATTGAAAGTTATTAGAAATATTTATTGAAGCATAAAGATCCATTTTTAAAATAATGCTTTCATGAAGATATGATCAACCTATACTGATGTTCAAAATTAATCTTACATTTAATCGATCATCTTATTTTTCTAATATGTCGAGATGGTTTCCAGAGATTGAGTTGCGATGTTCGCTGAATTATAGATCCATTTACATAGTTTATCAGCTCTTTATGTCTTACATTTACTATGCAAGACTATATATGTTAAAAATAATGTACTTCAGTTTCGTTCAAAATCGCTCATACACCACATTCAAAAATATTAAGGAAATTTTACGATTAAAAAGTTCGTCTTTTATCCTTTCAACTGAGAAATAGCATTTTTTTTTACAATGAAATGAAACTTCGTAAAAACATTTTTCAGATGTCTTATTTTCATTGAAAAAGATGAAATATGAAGTAAATATTCAGCTGTTTTGAACACAACCGAAATATATCACTTTTAGTATTTCTAGTCTAACAGAGTAAATGCATGGCATAACAACCTAATGAACTATGAAAATGAAGCTATAATTTAGTGAACACTGTAACTCAATCGATGAATATCATATGGACATATTAGAAAAACAAGACTATCAGTTAGATGTACGACAAGATTTTCAGCATATTCTATACGAGTCCTTTAAATCTAATTCTGCTTTTATGTAGTATTCGTTTCTTGGCATATTACAAGCCGTTATATGTTCTAATTTTTGATTGTTCATCAGCTGATGTTGTATGTCTCGTCATACTTTCAATTTTACGTGAAGAACTTTGATTATATTGTCGGAATATGTCCTGAGTGAATTAGGAGTGTTAAAGATTCAGATTAACGAACACAGAACTCTACTAAAAGAAAATACTGTAGAGTAAACTCAATTTTTTTTTCAGTTAACACAAATGATCGAACTCGCAGGTACCCTTCGCTCCTTTTGTGAACCAAATTTTTTGTTTCATTGCTACTGTACAGTCTGAAGTAATACCTATCTATTGAATACATTTTGCAATCCAAAAATTGTCTTTAAATGTTAAAATAATTCGAGAAGAAAACAAATGTACATAATAGAACTAGCGAAAGTTGTATATGGTTTTGCATTTTTATCATCCAACGAACCTTGTCATGAAAAAAATGTAGAAACACTCGCGTTTCTTCGGTTCAGTACAGTTGACTAACGAGGAAACCCCACTAACAGATTAAAAGCTTTTGGGTTCATACGTTGATCATAAATAGGACTAGATGGGACTAGGAGAATCTCAAAAGAGTTTGCTTTCATGGATTTATTAGGTTGAGATATGAATGTTCTAAATTTATGACCAGAAACGTAAATAAACTATGTTTAGTATCTGAATTACAATATTGTAGTATTTCTATAGAAAGCTCTCTTTATTTATTCTTTGATACTGGTTCTGGGTGTGGGTTGTGACTCTGAATAGAACTCAAAAACACATCACTTGGATGACAATGAAAGATAAAGCACGAATGAGAAGGCATTCAAACGAAATAGTAGATACAAATAATTGAGAAACGTATGTGATGGCCTATGAATCATATATTTCAAACAATTTTATTATATCAAATTAATAATATTTGTTACTTCTTTTTTTACAGAAGGTATCAAATCAGATTAACACAACCACATGATTTTTTTCAACAGCTTCACGTTTTATGTATGAGTATTTCAAAAACAAATGTTGTCTTTGAAATGCTACAATGTTGTAATTCAAGCACGAGAAGCAGTTTATCTACGCTTCTGGTCCTAAACTTGGAGCATTCGTATCTCGACAAAATAGGCCCATGAAAGCAAATCATTTTGGGATTCCTCTAGTTCCATCAAGCCTTACTTATGATCAGAATATGAGCCCAAACGCCTTAAATCAGTTGCGGAGATTCCCTCTTCAGAAGGCAAAAAATAAAATAATATTCAGCTCCATTAAACATAACATTTCAGAGAAATGGAAGAGCCATTTTTCGCCATTATGATCTCAGTACCTTATATAAGACAGCATTTGAGAACTTTCAGTCTATGACAAATTTCGGTGTACTTGTCATTTTATGTATGCTATGAATTATTTTCTAGCTTTTGGCAACAGCAATTCAACATGAGAAACCTGAATTAGAAGTTCGCAAAACTGAATTACTTCGCAAAGAAGAAGAACTTAAAATTGAATTAGCAAAACTAGAAGATCAGTTACTTGAAGTATATAAAATTCGTTTTGAATTAATAGAAAAAAAATTATTCTTTTTTTCGAAAGGATTTGGCAAATGCAACTGGTAATATTTTAGAAAATAAAGAATTATTAGAATCACTAAATAAAACAAAAGAAAAATCAGCAACAATAACAAATTCTCTTGAAGAATCTGTCAAACTTGGTGACGATCTTGATAAAGTGAACAAAACAAAAACCGAATTCTATCAATAAAATATTATTTATACAATTATTTTAGGAAAGAAATGATTATTTACCACTTGCTAAACATGGTAGCAAACTATTTTTTGTTATATCCGATTTAGCTAAACTTAATAACATGTATCAATTCAGCTTAGCTGCTTTCTTACGTTTATTTCAACGTAATCTTGAACAAACAGATGTTAGTTATTTAAATAATAATTTATATTCTTAACATTGATTTATTATTTTATAGAAAAGCTCATCTCAAGATCGAACATTATCTTTAGGAAAAAATCAACTTCGTATGACATATACATATATTACTCGATCATTATTTAAATCTGATCGTTTAATGTTTGCAATGCATTTAGCACATGGAATGTTTTCAAAAAAGATTCCTGATAATGTAAATAAGACAAAAAAAAAAAAGCAAAAAAATATTTTCTTTTGATAAATATATATTTATATATATTTAGGAATGGGAACATTTTATTGGTATATCAGTAGCTGATGCCAAAGAAACACGATCATTACCATCATGGGTTAATGAAGAACGTTCATATGATGTTTCAGCATTTAAAGTAAATATTAATTTATTGTAAAATTTCTCTATGTGAGCACCTCCTTGTATTGAACAGTTTAAAGGCTACCAAAGTGAATTTTGCTAGGAATATCTCTCTCAAATATAAGTGCCTTCATAATCTGAATAGTGAGCACTTATTTCTGATTCGATGAGAAATAACAATCTCTGTAATGTGATCAACGTAAGGAGATGAGCCGAAAGTTTCTAGACAAAATATTTGACAATATTTTTTTTACGTATTTAAACATATCGAAAATGAGTGAAGAACAATGTATTTGAATCAGAATTTTGTGCTCTTTCAGTATATATGCTTACGAGAGAACTACCCCAACTAATATACACCGTTTGATCTCATATTGGAACCCCAGGTAGGTATCGGTGAGACTATCAAATGTCTGAAAAGAACTCATCTTCATGAACCATTGCTGCCGAATGTTGAATGATTCTATGGTTTTTCCATTCATCTTACATAGTTTTCAAAAACCCAAATGACAGAGTTCCGATATAAAATTTTGCGTATAGATAAATCTGATGACTCTTAAAATATGCTGAAATATTTACCCTTTTAGGCTTTTATTATACTTACTGAGACCTGCCTATACGTTCGATTTGAGCTCATTAGGGTAGTTATCTCATCAGAACTTGTTATGACTTTTGACCATTGAGCTATAAGTGAATAATTGGAAAGATTAAAATTTCTTTTTCTTTTGGAGAAAAAACTCCAATAGAACTTGTTTGAGACATGTCACAAAATTTTATCGAATATATTCGAAAATACAGAAAATAGTTCTCTACATAGCGGAAACTTTTTGCAAACTGTTGAAGTGCAATAAATCTATTATAAAGTCCATTTCAAGGAAAATGGCTATTTTTTCTGATTGTCACGTTTTCAGTGAAAAATGAGCCCTTCGTGACAACTCTACAATTTTCTAGTGGACTAGCCAATACTCCTGATGCCTACGTCAATTCCGAGAGTTGAGATCATCCTCAAGTACTACATATTTACAGAACAGATTTGATGTAGACTTGTCTTGAGTAAAATAAGATTTTTGCCTCTAGAGAAAATGTTTTTTGATTGCTATCAAGCTTCATCGCTCAATACTCAGAAGTCACAGAGAAATTCTAAAACGATTGACATGTGAATTTCCATTCAGTCGTGATTATTGTGAACAATGAATATAAAAAAAGAGCTTATACAAGTCAAATCTCTAGAGAATGTCGAACAAAAAGATGAATAGCTCACAAGTGAGCCTATCCGCAGATGTCAAATCACTTTTTTATCAAGACGATGTTAATTTAAAGAGTAATAGAGAAGTGTAGTGTTTTTGTTTTTCTGATCTTCATTGTCAAGAAACCGAAGTTTTACCAGATTTTTCAACAAAAACCTGCTATGCCCCTCAAATTACATGTAAAATTGATTTTCAACTTCAAAATTTCCCCAAATAAAGTTCTTAATGAGGTTGGTTGATTGTGAAAATTTTAGCTTTTTTAGTGAAGATAAATATGAATGAAATACGCTTTTAAACATGAGAGAATATTGAATATTTTAGGACATGAAATGATAGAAATGTTACAATTTTTTCAACGAACTAATCTTGATGAGAACTTTGTGTCATGTGAGCTGAAGGAAACCATTGTCGTTTATTGAAAAACTCAGTGAAACTTCGATAGCTCAAGAATAATTTCCTAGAAAACCAAACCATTCTAAACTTTTCTTTTACTTATTAAATAAACATCGTCTTGGTCAAAAAGCGATTTAAAATTTGGAGAGTTTTCCTCGTCAGGCATATTGTTTGAGCTATTCAAGAGTCATTCACATTCTTTTTCGGGTGTACTTTTGAAGTGCTCTGTAAGTTGTAAAAAAGAAACTGACAGCCTCGCTATAATGAACACCTGTAAAAGTGAATACTTTTGATTGATCTCGATGTTATGCTGTAATTTGACTTTATGATTTGTTTTTTTTAGGCAAATTTTCCTCAACTTTTTTCAAACCTTCGTTTTGATGATTCATCATGGTCAAAATGGAATTCAACAAATGAATGTGAATTATATTTTCCGCAAGATAAACAATTAACATCATTTCAACAATTATTAGTTATACAAGCATTTCGACCTGATCGTTTAGAAAGTGCTATGAGATTATTTGCATGTGATTTATTAGGAATTCCAGATATATCACCTGAAACATTAAATTTAAAAAAACTTTATTCAAAAGAAACAATTTCAACGGAATCAATCTTAATTCTTATTTCACCAGGTGCTGATCCATCAGCTGAACTTAGAGATTTAGCTACGCAAATAATTGGAAAAGATCGATATTCAGAAGTAAATCTTTTTTACTTGTTTTTCTTTTTTCTATGAAATAATTGATGTATTTAAAATTATTTAGATTGCAATGGGTCAAGGTCAAATGCAAATAGCACTTGATCATCTAAAGAAATGTTCAAGTCAAGGTACATGGTTATGCTTAAAAAACCTGCATTTAGTTACACCATGGCTAACAACATTAGAAAAAGTAATCCATGCTGATTTAATCAAGTTTTTATTTGTTATTTTTTGTTTTTTGTAAAGGAGTTAAATTCATTAAAACCACATAAAGATTTTCGTTTATGGTTAACATCAGAAGTTCATCCGAAATTTCCTACAATACTTTTACAATCAAGTATTAAAATAACATATGAAGCGCCACCGGGTATTAAAAAAAATTTATTACGTACATTTGAAATTTGGACACAAGATGAATTTGGTAAAGGTGGTGTTACACGTTCACAAACACTTTTTGTTCTTGCATGGTTTCATGCGATCGTACAAGAACGAAGAAAATACATTCCACAAGTATTTCATCTTTTTATTTGAAATTGAATAAGATATTGCATCAATGATTTTTTTTTTTCTTTGAGGGTTGGACTAAATTTTATGAATTTTCTCAAGCAGATTTACGTGCTGGATATGAAATTATACATCGATTATGTGAACGAGCTGATAGACAATGTTAGTATTAATTGAATTGATTTTCGAATTAGAAATAGTAGTATTTCATTCTGCTCACGATCGAAGGTTTCCGACCAACAACGACTGATTGAATGAATTTTTTTCACCGATAAATAGACTGCACTGAGATTAATCAAAGCATGAGAAGATTATGTTTCTTAATACCCGTTTCCGAAGTTATAGCTGTTTTTATAAAGTTTTAGCGTCGGAGCAAGATATTGATCAAGATATCTAATGAATGAATTTCAAACTGAAATTTTGTTTATATACACGCATCATAACTCTTAGAAAATTCTATAATTTTCAAGCAACATAAATGTTTTTGTCAGAAAATATTGAATTTCTAGGAAAACTTGATTTGTTTGACTTTTGTATGAGATATGAGCACGGCTTGAGAATTCAATATCTTGCATAGTAAACATTTATCTTGGCCAAAACTTTCAAGATCTGCTAAGGACTATCAAATGCATATATGGGTGAAATCCCAGATCGACATTTGATCATGAGATATCTTCATCAATGCAGTGTTGAAATGGTAAAAACTCATAATGAATAGTTATTATTTCAGAAAAGAAACTCAAGAGTACTTGTTATGTCAAGATTTCACTAGTCTCATTGCGGTAAATAAAAAAATCAGTATTATCGAAATTTATCAGTTGAGTGCTTTTCACACTAGGTTAAAAGGAACGGCTAAATTCATCTTCTTATATAGAATATTGGTTTGGAAATATGAACTATAAAATATATTTTAGTTTCAATCAAGAAATTTCGATTCTCTTTAACACATTCTGATTGCCAAGAAATAGGTTGCCTAGTTTTTCGTAAATCTACTTAGTGCATAACAAAAGTAGTGATTTTGGTAGATAAAATTTCATACGAAAGAGTTAATCAAGTTTTTGCTTCGACAAATATGTGAGCCTGTAGCCAAGTGTAATCATACACTAATAATTTATTTGAAAACATTTGCTGAGGCAATTTTTCCAATAATTTTCGATTAAAAAATGCATCAACTTGGTTATGGCACTACATGTAGTGATTAGAGGTCGTTTGATTTAGGAATTTTATCAATCAGATCGAATACCTACAAAATCTGTTGTATACTATCTGCAGAATGAGGTCTGTATAAAATAATTATGATATGTTCTAATGCCGAATAGTAAAAGCAGCGTTATGCTCGTGTAGGTGAAAGTTATCATAATGACTTTCGATGTCTTGAACACTAGTCAATGATGTTTGCGTGTTCATTCCATTAATAAGTAGTAAACATTCTTTTGAGACTAAATTACTACATTAAACTATAACGCATGGAGATTATTCGATTGCAGTTCTTTTACTTCGAAGAATGAACTGATTTATGTATGGCATATTTTATCGCCGCATGTACTCGCTCTATTTCCTTAGTCAGACATGTTTAAAAAGAATTTTATTAATCAAAATAGTTGCTAATCACTATATTTTGTGTTGTAACCAAGATGATGAATTTTTGAATTAAAAATATTGATTATGAGTAATTAACTATGGCTACTAGATCAAATACTTATTGAAGCAAAAATTTAATTAATTCTTTCTTATGGGCTTTTACTTACCAAAAATACTAGTTTTGGATGCCCTAGTATGCGACGTTTTAACTCAATTTGAAATAAACTACGCCTATATTATTCAAAAATCTTCGTGTTTAACATTAGAGCAACTTTCTCATATTTCAAAACAATTAATCCTGTATAGATGAAAACGTTTCTTATTTAATTTCATTTTAAAATCAAGATTAAACAATTTAATTTGTTAACAAGACATGTAAGAAGTACAAGAGAAAATCATAGAACTACATGTTTAACAACACAAAAAAATCACAACTTCATTATCATAAGTGAAAGATAAATCATATGAATATTATCGACAGAATCAACAGATGTAAAATACGTAATCAGATTTGTAACAATAGAAGTAAAAGATCAATAAGTAGATATTATCATGTCTCTTTCATCTTACACATAGTTATTCAAATATATATTCAATAACTATTCAATTTTCTTACTTTATTTTAGCGGGTGGTGAAATTCAATGGGATTATATTTATGGTTTATTTGATCAAGCTGTTTATGGTGGTCGTGTTGATAATCCTATTGATACAGATGTATTACGATCTTATTTAATGCAATACTTTAATTCAGCTATTATTGGTGGTTCAAGAGGATCAAAACATAAATTAGCACTGCATATTAATTTACCCAATTCACCAAACTTTAATGTTTGTTATTTAACACGAATAAAAATATAAATAAAAAAACTTTATTTTTTTACTATATAGGAATATAAAAAGATTTGTGAAGACTTAAATGATGATCAAGATGCACCGAGTCTATTTGGTTTACCAGCTAATATTGAACGATCTGCACAACGAATGAATAGTGCTCAAGTAAAGAAAAAAATTTACTTCAAAAAAAAAAAAAAAAAAGAAGAAAATAATCAAACGGTTTATTGTTGTCTTCTAGATAATAAATTCATTAAAAATTCTTCAACGTACTGATGTTGAAGTTGAAAAATTTGATAAAGAAAAATGGAGTGCATTATTAACACCATTGCTTAACTTATGGAAAAAATTAAATCAGGTTATTAAAATTTCAATAAATATAAATTCTTTATTAATATTTATCATTTATAGGATACTGATTTTATAAAATTAAGAGTTCAACCACCAATTGAAGATGGTTCATTATCACCAATACAATCATTTCTACAATTAGAACGTTATAATGGTATTCAATTAGTACAAACAATTCATGAAAATTTAGCATCATTATCAAAAGTTATTCGAGGAATTAATTTAATTACAAATGAAATTCAAGAATATGCCAAAGATTTACTTCAAAATGAAGTAAGTAGAAAACAAAAGATCAATTCTTTCTAAAAAATAATATAAAATGGTTCTGTAATGAAAATGTTAAGTTATTGTGTTTTTCTCTCTGAACTTGTTATTAATCACAATGATCTCTTCGAGTTTGTAGTAATGTCCTTCAACGAAATCAGGTATTCGACAATGTAAAAAAATTTCAAAGTACCAAAAAATTCTACTTTTTCACAATACTATATATATAAAAGCATAGGAATGAAAACCGATTCAATCATGATTGAACAATTTATTGTACTTGAAAACAAGTCATAAAAGTGGAAACATGATCTTGTTTTATTAAGAGAATTCGTTTCTAGTGAAAATTCATTTACAGATAATGACGAACGATATGAGAGAGTAATTGAATACATGGAGAAGAAAATTCACATATATTTTCGACGAAAATAGTGAGTATAAGTTTAATCGAAGTTTTGTGACTACTCTCAGGGTCTAGCAACCGAAGTCGAAGTTTAGAAAGCAATGAGTATATCTTCCCTAGCAACAGAAAGGAGTGAGAAGAGCAATATTCATAAGTTAGTTTTTCATAAAAGTCGTTAGACATCTTAGTAACAGAAAATGGTGTTGAACAGCATTAATAACAAGATTTAGATTGTTCTAGAACATTTTAAAGCTTTCGTTGAAATTCCAATTACTGAAATCCATTCATGAATGTTCTAAATAGTGTAGTTTCAGTTTTTTGCGCAGATAAAAATATATATTGGAGATTTTAAGAACGATACGAAGTGATGTATTGATTGACAGCAGTCGTCATATAATCAACATAAAAAAAGCATGAACTAATCAAGTTATAACTTCGGGGAATAATCAATATCAGTGTTGTCGAAGTTTATCGAGGTATATAATGAATATATAGAACAGGCTTATTTATTAGTTAAACTAAGGGTTCGAATAATAATAACGTTAAATTTTAAAAAAAAAACCAGAGTATGGAAATGAAAAACAATGAGCGAATAAATACAAGACAAACAAAAAAATCGAGCGTCCGTAAAAGAAAAAAAAAGATTCTAATTCGAATCGCAGAAATAAATAATATAGATCATTTCTCTGGCGACCGATTATCTTTGAAAAACAACTATAATTTACTAGAGATTTTTCACTTGGCGTATTTTGTATGAGTATAATGGAGCTGAAAAACATATGTGTTTCCACATATTGGTCCCGAAGGAGCTACGCTGACATAGTTTTTTTCTTCCATTGAAATAACCGTTTACACTCAACATATTCAACATTCTTGCTAAAACTTTCTTTTGACTAGAACGTAAAATAATGGACTTCCTATTTGAGCGGTCTACCGTAAATAAAGTATCGTTCACCAGCTTTTAATATAATACAATATTTTGTTTACATATTCAAACAAATGAAACATAATGACTTTAATAAATTAAAGTAAAATATTTTTTTTTTCTATAGGGCATCCGGAAAGTCATCTACTAAAAATATTCGTTATATATATCCCACGCATTTTCAACTAAATAAGCTAATTTTATTCTTGAGCATAGAAAAAAAATCCGAATCTTTATTCATAAATCAGCAGCTTTTAGGTACGCTTGAAACCAAGCGCGATCTACTTCAAAACAGAAATTAGTCGTTGTTTTTGTCTCGTTACTTCCATGAGCAGTCAACCACAAAAACTATATTGACATCCAATGTTTTATTTAACATATTCCATTTTGTAAAGCTTTTCTCACTGATCGTTTTCGTAAAAGAAATGTTGAGATTCCTGAGGCGATTCGATGTTTTCAATTAATTTGGTTTTAATGTCGTTATTTGTTAATCAAAATAGAAATATTTTTTTTTTGATAATGATCAGTACAAAAAGCACTCGAAAATGGCATATGTCAAAAAAATTTTCAATACTTTTGTGTTTTTATAAGTGATTACCCATGACAGAAATGGATAAGTCATGTACTCAAGTCATTTACAAAAGTCTTATGTAATTATTTTCAGCTAGTAAATATGACTCTTATTGAAATATAGTTCTATTCAAAAATGTTCTGATGACAAACTGACGTATTCAACGGAGACTTTTCAACATAAAATACATCGTCGTGTCTTTTTAGATGTAATGACTTTAATTGACTTTTTCTTGCAGTTATCTTGTTTTGACTAGCCATATGTTACTTTTCCACATAGAAAAATTCTTGATGAGTTTGCTACTGTATAGCCTAAACAGCACTAATATTTAAATTAGAGCCATATCCTTTAACGGAAAATAATCCCAAGATTTTTCAAACGATTTGGGTGAGTACCTCACTCATCTTCGACTGTTGGAGAATAACTAGTATCCAAAATTAATCATAGTTGTCCGGCTTCTTGAGCAATTTTCTGTATAAAAACATCGAAAAGAAATTTGTGAAGCATCGGAGAAGTTAAATAGACTACGTAAAAATCAAGTATCGCAAATAAATTATTTAACAAATTGAAAAAATTTAAAAACATTGAGCAAATTGAATAATATTGCAAAAAAAAACCAAAAATCTATCGTTTTATTTTTGGCGGAAATCGTCAACTCGATACTAATAGTTTTAAGTGATCGTACTAAATTTTTTTTGCTTATGAAAGAAACACTTGACATTACATTTTACTATCAAGAAAAAAGTTAGCTCATGAGATCAAAATATGACGAACATATAGAAAAATTTTTATCTAGTATACGACTTTCTGAACAATTAGTACATTGATTTTCTAGATACTTCTCTTCGTTTCATTTTTCTAATAAATAATTTTATTGATAATAAACTTATTGCTTAGACTCCTCAAACATGGCAAGATCGTTGGGAAGGTCCAACAGATTCTATGCAATATTTACGTGCTGTTGTATCAAAAGCTAAAGCAATGCAACAAATAGCAACATCAATAAAAGATCGTGATATATTTTCTCAAACAATTAATTTATCTGATCTATTTCGTCCTGATACATTTTTAAATGCATTAAGACAACAAACAGCACGAGAAACTAAACAACCTATGGATACCTTACTATTAAGTACGTCTTGGTCTGGTGAAGTTAAACATGGAAAAAATGTATCAATTAAAATCGGTGGTTTACAATTAGAAGGTTGTTCATTTGATAATGGACGTTTAAGTGAAAGTGCACCTGATTCACCAAGTGTTACAGCATTTCCATCATGTTATATTGCTTGGATACCACAAGTAAATTTTTGTTTCTGTTGAAAAATATTTATATTATTGATAAATTTTTTATTATAGGATGCTGGCCAACAAGAAACACGTGAAACAATATCATTACCAGTTTATTTTAATGCAACTCGTGATAAAATCGTAACACGTCTAAATGTTCCATGTAGTAGCGATAAAGACAAATGGCTACAATGTGGTGCAGCTCTTTTTCTTAAAAACATTTAAATGAAAAAAAAACACTAATGAAACTAGCATTTTATTGTATTCATATTTTGTTGATATTTTTATCACTGATGTCAATATGTTTATTAATAAAGAGAACCAATGATGAAGAAATAACCTTGTGCTTATATTGTATGATGGAATTTAATTATTTATAACGAACTCATTGTTTTGTAAACGATAAAGGGAAAAAACACTAGTAGGAAGTGAATCAGATAAATAGGAAAAGTTGCCATAGTCAAGTATATATCAAGATTTAATTCAGTCAAAAAAGAAATCAATTAATGATTGATTTAATAATTCGAATATTTCGTGACATATTTCTATTTGCTTTGAGCCAGTTTAGATAATAAATTATATAAATGGGTTGTTTAAGTAGTTTTCTTTTTCTTTCTTCTGTCATTTTAGACGATTTTCATTCGAAAATATAGAGAATATATTAAAAAAGAAGGCATCGCTTAATGAGACGTGACAAGTTTCAAGCACGATCTTCGAATATGAAGTTAAATAACTAATCATTTTATGATTTTGTTGACAAACTGTGTCATAGAATGCGTTTCAAACAAACGGAAGCTCCTTTTCTTCGCCACCCCAGTTGCATTTCTTTCTTTCGAGATACTTTACAGACTACGAGCAAAGAGAGAAAGAAAGAAAGAGAGAGAATACAGAGAAACTAATCAGAAAGACACAAAAAGATCCGGAAATGCTATTTTCTCTCGCTTTATATATATTTGTGTGTCGTTTTTCTCATTTTATTTTTGTGGTGTTTGACATTCAAAACAATAAAACAACGAAGAACGATACAAACGATCAACAACTACTAATCAAACTACAACGACAATCTTATTCTTAACATTATCCAAGTCTTTGAATTATTAAAAACATGAAACTTGTCCATAACAATTTTTTCTTTCTCTTTGCAATCATTATTGTAAGTAATAAATTATAATATTTGGTATAGAAAAAAAAAATTCTATTGATTTTGGTTCAAATCATTAAAATAAATTGAGTTGAAAACAACAAAATGATTTGCAGTTTGTAACTCTTATGATCACAAATTTTCTTTTCCATTAGATTTTTTTTTGAGCTTCAATGCACTATTTCTAAATTTCACGCGTGTCAATTTAGTTGATATATCGATAAATAATAGAAAAGACCGACAGGACGGATGCTTCCAACTCATTGCTTTTTTATGCATTGTACTAGTTTCCGTTTGAAAACGGTATTGTGTTGTTACTTCCTGCATATTTCTATATTAGTTTGTGTTTTCTTTCATCATAGATTGGCAGTCAACTATTATTTGTTTGCACAGAAAATTCAGCAGTAAATATGGATTCCAATTCTCTTGAATTACACAAACGTTATCGATTTGACAAGAAAGATACAACAACATCAATCGATAGTAATGAATCCAATGATCATGACAACAACGATGATTATGCCCTATTATTGAATAAGCGATATCGTTTTGATAAACGTTATCGATATGACAAAAAACGATCGAATTTCGATGTTATCAACAAACGATATCGTTTTGACAAACGTTACAGATTTGATTAAAAAAATTGATCAAAATAATGGAAATAAAAATCAAAGACAGCATGATAAAAAAGTCAAAATAGAAGAAAAAAAAAGAAAAATTTAAATAATTTCCGTTTTTGTTAATAATACACATACTTCTAATATTGATATGTTCCGCAATTTGAAAACAATATATAAATCACTATCTCTATGTGTTTCCTACTGTGCATATCTGAGAAAAACAAAAGACCACATATTGTTTTTTTTTTCTGAATAGATCTTAGAATAATTACGAAGAGTCTTATGAGAATAAAGAAAAAAGTCACACTTCGTCTTCAAAGTGGATTCGTGGTGAATGATATTGTTTTAAACATGAAGACGGAGAAGATGAGTGTACTTTCGATTGTTCATTAGTATTAGTCTTTACAATTGCTGGTGGCGATCGAGGAGGAGAAGGACAAGAATCAGGAGGACGTTGAAGAACTTGAGAATCAGTCGCATGTGGTGAGAAGGTAAGTGGAGTGGCCAACGTTTTATATTCTTCATTCCCGACCGTTGAAATTTGTCGTGGTGAATCCGAAGGAATACCACTAAAAAGAGTTGCTATATCTTCAGGATAATGTGTTACTTTACATGTAGTCATTAATAATATTCCATCAATAATTGATAAAATAAAAGCAATCCACGCAATTATAGTTGAATAACCAATTTCAATGTTAATACTTGATAGAAATCGATTAATAGATACTTTTGCATCTTCTGATAATTTATAAATTTGACTTGATTTATAATGTCTTTCAATAGAAGTTAAATATTCAGTTGATTCATATTGCAAATGATTCAATGCAGTTAGTAGATTACTTAAAATAAATATCATTGCAAATAATGATGATAATACACCAAAACATTTAACTTGTAAACGTTGATGACGATTTTTAAGAAATGGAAATAAACCATAAAGTAAAGCAGTTAAAGACAAACTAATTAATGCAATTACTCCAAGTACATGACATGCTTTAATATACGTTGGATAATGACAATCACATGAAGATATTGAGTTAATATTTAAATGTGAATTTAATGAAATATCAAATGTTGCTCGAAGATAATCATTACTAATATCAAAATTTTTTTCACCTGTTTTTGAACAAAACCGATAATATTGTAAACTATGACATTCATTAAAATTTTTATCTTCATAGGATGGTATAAAATTTTTTGTACATGTTTTATGTTGTTTATTTAAACCCAAGTGAAGAATTTCATTGTGTCCAATAAGTAATTTTGTTGCATTATCTAAAAGATATTCACAACGTTGAAATAAACCATAAGAATGACGAGTAAAACGGTGAACAGAATTAAAATATATTAGAATTTCAGTACGAATAAGAGCATCAACACCATCAACATATAATGAATGAGTAATGGGAGAAACTTCTTTCCAATGTGGTGTAAAAAAAGCAATACATTGTAGCCCAATTGTAATTAATGCAAGAAAAACACCAATAACAATACCAACAGTTAACTGTGTACCAAAAAAATGTATTTTTTTATCAAGTATACTTTCTTTTTTTGGTAGTTTCGCAGGAATATTAAACACCGAACTGCTGCTTCTACGCTTTTCTAACATCCGTATTCTTCGTATTGTCAATAAACATCTTTATGATAAATATCACAATAATATGTTAACGGTGAAAATCTGTATTAGAGAAAAAAAAGAAATATTATTTGATAGAATTATGTCAATTTGTTTTTTGTTCTATGAAACGAGAAAAAAGACTTTTTTTATTGCTGTGGCTTATAAAGCGGTTCAACATCTGAAAACAGAGAGTTCGTTTGGCGCGAGACTTAAAAGTATTCGATAAAAAAATTTATTGATAATATTATAAGATGAAATCATTTTGATATCAATGATTTTCGAAGAATATTCAAAAAAGTGTATGAAGATAGTCTGCCATTCCTATGAAGTTTTGATAACCACTAAAAATACTTACTTCAAAAACAACAAAATGTCACACTATTTAATCGAACCGAAATACAATTTTATTTGTTCAGCATTAGCATGTGAAGAGATAGTCATTGAGATTGTTTTTTGAACTACCGATCTCATGTCCATCTCTTTAAGTGACATATCAAAATTAAAATCTCATCAGTATGGCTGATCGTTTTCGAACGTTTTTTAAAATGTTTTGCAAATATCATTGATTTTATTTTGTTTAGTATCGTGGTAAAAAAAACGTTTCCATTATTTTTCTTTCGATTGCAAAACATCGTAGATCATTAGTCGCTTGCATTCTCAATTTATTCAATATTTAACCGAATATGTGCCAGTTTCGCGTCTACATTAGTAGTTAATTATAATTCAACTGTCATCACTTGAAAAGTCTCTAACCGAAATAATAAATGAGATAGACAAAAGTTAAGTACTCAATAAGACATTAAGCTTTTTTTTAGAAATGAAATATTGACTTTATGAAAAACATTTGCGAATCAAATTTGCGATGTGATTTGTTTTCGTATTTAGACAAATAATAATAATTAATGGTTTTTTTGCAAATATTCTTGTCATTCTCGTACTCTACGAAATTGACAAAACTTTTTTTTCATTATCATTTTTCATTCATCAATCAAGTTTATGTATAAAAAGAAAAAAAATTGTTTTTTTATTATTCCTTCTCAATTTGTCATATTTTTTCTTTCTGACTGCACTTGCCTACCTTCGTGCCAACATTATCTTGTTGTATTCTTCTAATTTTTTTTCGTACAGTAGGTCTAATGTTAAATATTGATGATATGTTCGTATTTATTCGTAAAAATCAAACTTTTTTACACAGCCAATAAGTAGATTTTATTATATTTGATCGAGCTGCAGTATATAAACACGTACCTCACCACAGAACAGCAGTAGAATGTTTGTAGTCGTGTTGGCAACAGCGATAAATGAAGTCTTCACTACAGCTAAACTACCTGTTCTTCGTTCTTACTATTCACGTTCTTTTTCGGCCCTCTTTTTCGTGCTAGTCCATTCTTTCCTTTTCGTCGACAACACGAAAAAAAAGAAAAAAAAAAGTGAGAAGAGAGAACTTTCGTCCTTATGTCAGAAAAAAAGATGCGTAGACAAATAAGAAAAAGAAATCATTTGATCATATTCATCGAACAAAAAGGTTTGATAATCTGATCATCGAAAGAAAAAAACATTGTTGACGATGTCAATATACACAAGGATATTTATCTGTGATTCTTTTTCTCTTATTTCTCCTCTGATTTCACCTGTGTTTCGTTTTATAACCTTCTGTACGCATTCACATTTCAGATTTGATCCAGATCATTGCTGATCAAAATTTGATAGATTAAAAATCTCTGACACATTGAGAATTAGGTCAGTGCAGGAAAAAAATATCTGTTAACTTATATTTCATGCATAGACAAAATACAAAATTCGATTTATTTTTTTATCAGATTCTCACAGTAAAAGTTCGAACATTTTGCATTTTACACATTTATACATTAACTTATCAGTAAGTGAAATATATTCATCATTAACTTTCATACATATGTATATACAAGCATGATGCAATCATGTTTCTACTATTTCAATATTGACCTTTTCTCTATCAGTCATATTAACAAATCAATTATCATTGAAAAAACCTATTAAAAAAATTGGTAATGATTGTTATATCAAACAAAGGAATGTTTTGGCATTTGTAGACGTGATATGTTTTTCATCGTGAATATAAATAATTTCAAAAGGGTATTGCGTTGTTTTTCTTTCGTCAATTGATACGAGAGCACCTGTTCGAAAAATTCGATTAAATTCAAACCACAGCTACCATCTAGTATATAAATCGTATTTATCCATATCCATTGCAAACTAAATAAGGAAATATAAGCTTTCGATCATTTTATGAACTGAAGCAACAAAGTATCATTACTTATTTTTATAATCTATATATCAAAGTAAAAACTCGAATGGTTGCTTTAATGAATTTCAACGAAGTTCATCACATTTTACATTCATTTATTTGCGATTGCACAATACTTCTTGTATGCATTTTTGTAAAGAATCCTTAGCATTTTTAATTCAATAATTACCATATCAATGAGTTCAAGCAAAATACTAAGTGTGCCAAAAAAAAAAGCAGCGCATATTTATAACAGAAAAAGTATTTATTATTGATTACTTCATACTTGGCATAAAAAGACATACTTAAAGAATTTATATTCAATAAATAAAAAAAATAAGAGTTAAGACTTATAATTATGCATTGTTCTACGCAAGTTTTTACACTTCATCATCATTTAGATATATACTCAGTTATCTTGTCATAAACTATGATATAGTAAAAGAATCTGCGGTACATGGAGCAAATCTATCCCATTCCACTCTATTGGTAATCAATAATTAACATTGTACAATAGAAAGATGAATCCATAATTAGACACACTATTGTTCATATATTGATGATGTAGAAGAAAAACGAAATTCTATGTTAAACTATAAGAATTGAAATATTACATACTTACTTGGCTTTAAAATAGAGTGCTTTGACATTTCAGAAATTGATTCATACTATATTATGATAATAAATAGTATCAGAGTCATGAAGAAAGTTTTGTTTCAAATAAAATTATGAGATATTATCAATTATCAGACCAATATAAGATCGGGTAATGTGAAGACATTGAAAAGTAGGAATAAAGTCAATGACAGAACAATCATTTCATTTGTTGTCCTAAAATTTATTTTTCAGAAATATATAAAAGATGTAACTAAAATAGAAGTAAGCTGTTAAACAATTATATAGTTGTGAATAAGTTCATTCTTGAGTTCACTAGTTGATCACTATCTACTAACAGCCATCCATGTATTATATGAAAATCAAGTTGGATGAAGACAAAAGTTATTTTTTAAATCAAGTGAAGAGAAGCCAATTCATCGATGAATTTATCATTATTGGTTTTCTTTCGTCCATAAATATTGTCTACAGTAAGCAAAGTCAGAATCGGAAATAGGTATTGGATGATTAAGCTATAAAATAATAGATAAAAAATTATATACTATTTCAAAGGTTTTTTCTTTCTGCAATCTATTTGTTTTTCTTACTGCTGTACTCATTCATTATAACAATATTCAAGGTAAAAAACAGCTAATGCTGGAACTCTGCGACTTCAACAAACTCAAATTTATTCTGTGATTTTGGAGTCCCTATTATTATACAAATTTTTTCTTCTCGAAATCTTTGTTAAGGACAAAAAACGTCTATGATATCAATCAAAAGTGATGCGGATATTCTCACAACGAATGCATACGTAATTTAATAATATTGTGCTCGAGGGAAGAAGAGTTATTTTATTACTAGCAACATCTCATACATTTGGTTAATAAGCAACGGTATAATGTAAAAAAAAAAGTAAACGAAAACAAAAATATAAAAACTGGTTATTAGTCAAGATTTTAAGTATTTCAGAAAAGGATAAGCGGATTCGTTTCCTAAAAATACCATCAAGTTGCTAATAAAAAGATGTCTTCTGGTGAGTTAGGATCAAAGAAGCAACACGAGAAGCACGAAATATGACAATGTTTTTCAGGTATATCTTATTGTATTCTCGATTTTTTGCTGCTTTTCTCGTATCAAGTAAGGAGTCTGTTACATTAATATTTTTTTAAATGTGTCATCTTTACTCATGATGATAATTGTTTTTCGAGACAGTCGTGACCATCTGTTGATATTTTAATCGATGATGGTATATAATTAGGTTCTACTTCGTATGCGGTTTTTTTTATGTAGATTATGGTTCACATGGATCAAAGTTAAAACATTCAATAAAAACAAACCAAAGTTGCAACCAGTAGTGTTTTCTCCATGCCGCTCCTAGTATCGATGATATTGGATCAGACTCCTCGACAGACTTAGATGAGTTATTCTTCACTTTTCAGACGATAAAAAAGTTAAGTCAAATTCTCACTTAGTCACGTTCACAACTTAATCACCATAATGATGGCGTAAGAGTCCTGATATTCTCTCCATTATTTCTTATATCTGTGCGAAGTATATGCTCTATAGGGTAGAAAATACAAATAAATTTATGATAATTACAACGCCATCTAATTATTCGATTTTTTTTCTGTAGCATAACTTAATACCAATGTGAACTGATACAATATATTCAGTGTACTACAATGAATTTTCATTTAATAGAAAATTCTGATGTGTTGCACCACTACAGAAATAGTCTTCAATGTATCAGTGAAAAGTGATTGATTTGTGAAAAAAGAAGGAAAAACTTGTATATAACAGCCGACAAGAAGTCCTACAACGGATTAGCTTGACATGGTCGTTTATCGTTATCGGTCATAATATCAGAACTGCCCCGACTGGGAGGATGTTAGGGATGTTACATCTACCAAAAAATCAAAATTTCTCTGTTTTTTTGGTTAAAGTGGAACACTTTTTGAATAAAAAAACAATTTACACCATCCTCCCTCGAATTTTTTGCACCATACTCCCTCCTCTCCCAAATTTTTTACACCCTTCCAAAGTTTGAAAGGTCGGGGCAGCCCTGTATAATACTGACGTAAACAACAGAAAATAATGAAAGCAAATATTTTATTACTAAGCCAACATATATCTGACCACGTATGAATGCACATGAATTATTATATTTCATTTTACTTCTCAAATAGAAATAGTTGTCACCATATGCATTGAATATTTATATTTTCGGTTTGTAAGCTTGTCAATCAATTTTCAGAAACACTCATTATAGAATGATATTAAATGTGAACAGTTACACGATGATTCAGTTCACAATTTGATCTTTCCGGTTCATTACAAGCATCGAAATCATCGCTCATCATCATCTTCACAAACTCAAAATTAGATCGATCAAATATATATTGAATAAGTTATTACTGATGCGTATGATAAAGCTATTAATATGCTTGATGGGTTAGAAATATTGAGTTTATTACAACAAACAACGTGTTCTTAGTTTAGAGCCATTAAGTGAATTCATGTTTGAATAAATAAATGCAAAGTTAAATATGTACAACTACTCATGTCAAGTAGTCAATATGAACGATGAAGATTTGGAAAAATCTGTGCATGATGATGACGATGAAGCAATAAATAATTTTAACAATCATGTTGACAATAATGATAGTTGTTCCTGGAACAACGATCACATTGAGGAAGACGCATAAGATGCTACTTGAGAGTTCACTAGTTTCACAAAAAAGTATTTTTTAGAGTAAAAGTCTTCGATACGATCGAACATTACATGCAGTATTCTTGTCTTAAAGTTGCACTTAACTATGATAAAAGATATATTAAGATAAGCTGTTGGCTTGCTTGTATATTAGGCAAGAAAAGAAAATTTTCAAATGACAGATTACTTCGAGTAATTGTGACTAATACAAATGAATAAATGAATGTGTCTTTCTTTATTTTATATTTTTGTTTACTTTTCTTTTTCAATAAATGGTATTTTGTTTAATTAACAAGTATAGAACCAATGACTATTCTGCACACAGATAAATGAAGAATAGTGTATGGTCGTCTGAAAACTAGGGTTACTATCGATTCCTTTTGATATCACGATCAATAGAAACATCAAGACGCAATAGTTTTAGCCTTTTATGATGAATTTTTTAGAGCCATCCTAGATTTCATAAAACTTTGAAAAACTCCACGGAACTCCGAGGAATTCGAAGGATTTCTAAGAGACTGAGAGACTGGAAAGAACTCCAAGAAACTTCAAAGGATTGGCTTCTGTTGTTTCACTCTTTAGTTGAGTATAACGTTCAATATTTTTTAAACATATTTTCCTAAACAATCAAAAAAATTACGAGCAAACTTTTCAGTATGAGTTGTCATCGCTGTAGTTGATGCTGCAGAATTTTCTGTTTGTGCTGCTACTGTTGTTTGACCTGTCTATCAAGTCTTACTTATGCTGTTAGATCAGATGTTGTCTGAGCTGATCTTTATGCTGTAGTTTGCGTCCATTAAGCTGTCCACCGGGGTTGCAAGTCAGAGATGGTACCACTTGCTTGAGCAATATTACCTATCTATCGATTCATTGTATTCTGTATAAATCGATTATTGGTCATACCATCACGTTATTTTGTGCGTTGAATGACTTCTTCTGTTCCATTGTTTTGTTCTATGTCCATCTTTAAATATGTTTGCCAGACTTGTAATTCATAATTATTCCTAATCTATTCATCATAAATTGAGGCTTTTGCTAAGACATATGCTTGATTGCCACGATTACTAATGTCCATTTCAGAGATATATGGCCGTGGGTATTTTTCGAATAACTTTTGATAGGAATGAGATAGAGAGCTGCGATTTTCACCGTTGAAAAGAGTAGATGAAAATACATCGAACCATATATAGAAAGATTTTTCGAAACGACTTTCCTGAAGGTTTTACGTAAAACTTCAAGAAAAACAGCATGCCTCTCATGATTGCGATATTAATTTATTGACTTTCAGGAGTGTGCTAGAACCGCCAAATGAAGAGCTACAAAAAACTATGGAAAGGCTCTATTCCTAACTACCACCAAGACGATATTCTAGCCATTGGAGTGCAATTCACCACCCAGTTTTTGAACAAAATAGTCGAAAAAAGGAGGTTTTTTGTGATATTTCGATGGAAAAATCACTTTTTTAACGTACGAGAAAAACGCAATTCTTTGAAAGCGTTTGACTAAAACCTTCAGGAAAGTAGTTAGAAAAATCTTTCTATACATGGTTCGATGTATTTTCATCTGCTCTTTCCAACGGTGAAAACCACAGCTCTCTATCTCATTCCTATCAAAAGTTATTCGAAAAATATCCATGGCCATTTATCTCTGAAATGGACATTAATGACTTTTTTTTGAACTTTTTGAATTACATTCAAACTATCTTAACAAACGATGTCGTTCAAGATATGGATGAGTCTTTCTTGTATTAGTATTTTTCTTCTGCCTATTCATATTAATTAGTAGTGGCTTATCATCATCGAAATTTGATTAGACATCAATGAAATCATCATAATTATTATTCTATTTATTGCCAAGTACAGCAAATTGATTATGGTTAACAAAACTATTTTAACGACATTACTATTGTTTTATTCGACGTTGATATCATGCAGTGGTGTTAAGTTGTTGTCGACTTTGTTGTGATTGATTGTCATCAGTTTGATTAACTATAAATGGTTGTTTAGTATTATTATCAGTTGTTGTTACTGCTGTTGCAACAATATGACATTGTGATAATGCCTTAGGTGGCGGAATTTTCATTGCTGCAGCTGTTATTTCTTTTACTAAACTCAATTCTGCGAGGACGCTTTACATATAAGATGGATCATCACGTAATTATGTCGGCTTATAATCATGCAATCTGAATTGTCTTGAACTACATCTACATTTTGGCCTTGTTTGACTTCTTCGTCGATTAGAACGACCTCTGAACTGGTTTTGATTTCATCTTGTTGTTATTGGATAAAACGTTCCTTGTAGTGGTGGTTGTCATCAACCAACAATACCATAAAGATTAATATCATAGTCACTGAAATAGCGCTATTGTTAATAATTACGCTCATTAAAAATGTTCTTACGATGAAAACTCTTATTTGTGTTTTCATAATTATGTTGATTACCACTATGAACACCACCACGATGTTGATATATACATCTTTGGGGTGTTGTAGCTGGATGTTGCAATGGTACTCGATTGTCATTATTCCTATAATTTATTGTCAATAGAAATCGTTAAGTGAGTTGAGATAATATGGACCACATTGAAATAATTTATGTCACATAATTTGAGGCTTAAAATTATATTGTATATGTAAATCAGTTGAAAACAGACCGACCTGCATGCCTATAATGCAAATCAATCTGCTGCTCTCAATTTTTGCTTTTCAGCAATCCATTCCTTGTGGAAGCACTTTTAATTACACTGAATATGCTGAATGAAAGAATAACAAAGAAATGCATTGTTTGTTTTGCCGACGCGTTCCATATCTTTTAAAAGAGAGTATTCTTCGGAGCTAGAGATTTGTATCTACAATAGAAAGTAGAAGATGATTATTTTCATGTATTAAACTGAAAAGTAACAGGCATAGAAAATCAGAAGAATTAGGGTATGGATGTGAGTGAGTGCGAGTATTGAATAAGACAAAATGAATCCACATTCGAGAGTTTTTTGAGTCATGTAACTTTCGATCCGTTTCTCCTCGCAAAAAGCAAGAGTTTAAAAAAGGACTCTATACAGCGCTACATCTTGACATACTCTTTCAAGGTAACAAAAAATACATATATCGGCTTGACCGCGTAAGGTGCGTGTAACTTCGAGGGTCGGTGTTTTGAAGTCATCATTTTAAAAAACCATTATTGCCATCTTGCAGAACATAGTCGAAAATGTATGAAAACATATTTTGTTTCGCTAATAAGTGCTTTAAAACGCGTCTGGCGATTGGTGACAGAGAGGCCACTAACGAATAAAGAATATCTCTCTGTTTAGACGCATAGTTCACCTAACCTATGTATCGAAACAGTTCGATAAGTACAAAGTTGATTAAGACTAGTTAAGGCTATGATAATAGATGTATCTTTTTGTACAACAGTTAATTTTCTATATGTCATACGTTTTTGCAGCAAGCTTCACTCCAACTACCCTATGTATAATATCATCGAGTAACGAAAATGAGTACTATTTTTTGTTCACCAATTGCTCTCGACTTTTTCTTTACAGAAAATATATACCTAAAGCTAGCTTTTTTTGGCTATCTGAAGCACGTATTTTTATCCGAAGAGCCTCCCATTTTATAATAATGTTACGTAACGCAATGACGTTTTTACTTTTTTTCTGCGTTTTTCATATCTGTAAGAGAGCATTTTCAGACAGTGATTTTTATTCAAAAACCAGTGTAAGCTATGAATAATGATTTTTTTTTATTGATTATTAACAAATTGTCGTTAGAATATAGCTGATTGGTCTAAGTTAACAGTGTTTATAGTGGTCCTCATTAGTTACCAAGATCCTACATCATGTTTTGCATATATCACGTCGAGAGATATTTTCGAAAATTTTGTCTTATTGCTCAGTACCCATCTACCGCATCTTGATTGTTATCCTAGACACGCAAGACCAAATGCTTTTACACTGCTTCTAGTGAAAAATCAGTATCTCCTCACGATCCGAAATTCAAAAATTGTTAGGTAATAAACAAATTATCTACTAACATGCAAGCGTCATGTTACATAAGTAAAAAAATTCAACAGCACAATGTAAAGAAAATTCCGTATATTATCTTGATAACTGATGGTAGCGGCTAAAGAAACTTAATCTTAATACTGTAAGCTGTCACGCATGCGATGACATTAGTATAAATACAATTAAGTAAGGTTAGGATTCACGACTCTTTAATAGACATAATAACAACGTATTGCTAGTTTACCAAAAACTAGTCAAATTTCCCAAGGTCAGAAAATATTCTAAAACAAAAACACCTATGGAGAGCAATTTCTTAACGTCAAAGTGTATAAAGCATGCTTCGCTCTATTCTGTAATATATTTGGTTTTGAATAAAATGTTCTACAGGAGTAGAGAGAGCAAATACATAAACCCATCATGCATCGATGGGTCTTCTTTTACGCACAAATTGTTTAATACATTCATAAGTCTGATTTTTTTTTCTTATGACCTTCGTATAAAGACGGTCAATAAATACGATATTTAAAACCTTTCACTGTCGGTATTGAAATAAAAATATTATCGCCTCTTTATGTAGTTATATATATAGTAAATGGAAGCATACAAAAAAAATTCTTATAAAAGTTATCATCATTGCGTTGCAAAGTCGTCATCGCATTCCGTTAATTAAACCGATCTCTCTTCAAAATAAGAAGCCTGCTTGAAGAACTTTTTTCTATTAGATAGCTCGAACTGTCAGCTACAAAATATCTATGGAAAGTTTCTTTTAAGAGAGCACGCATTCGCACAAAAATAAAGAACAACCACATTACCCTTAACGTTTTATCTTTTTTTCGTCATCGCGTTACGTTATCTATTTTTGCTAGAATTCTCAAACGATTCATTCAGACGAGCTCATATTTTCAGAGATTTGGAGAAAGGCAGAGCCACATCTTCCAACGATACAACAAGCCTTCTGACCAACTTAATTGTTGAGAAAAGTTAATAAAACTGTGGCCAAAACGTCATTGCGTTGCTCTCGCTCAAACCGATATATAGAATGAACCTGAATAGAGAAATCTGGTTTGCCCAATGACCTATTTTTGACCCTTGTTTGGCCAATATCTTCCTCAAACATGATGAGATCAGGCTGAAAATTTTATCATAGTTTCTCCAGTGTAACCTCAACATATTCTGAAAATTTCATATCAATTGAACGTTTCTGGACTGAGATCGATTTTTGAGAGACGGTCTTAAATAAATCATTGAAATACGAGTGTAATACTATACTTCATAGTGTTTCTTCTTTCGTAGACAAAGAACAAAACGATCTGAAGCCTAATATCAAAGATGTATGTTAGCAGTTATACACTTAGAAATTTTGAAGTACTTTAAAGCAGTTCAAAGTGTTCAGTGCAGCTCAAAGTAGTTCAGAGTGAGTTGCAGGACGAAAGTACGCTGTTTTCCCAGATAAAGAGAGTAGATTTGCCAATTAAAAAACTGGGAACACTGTTGTGTCCCTCGATTCTCCTTTCTATATATCAGCTCATGAACGTTAGTTTGCCATAAATGGTACACTCAGAAGCTACCGAACAGTGATTTTTTTCGTAAGATAAGACGTGAAGTAATCAAAATGAAGCAAAAAAAAGCTTCTTGATTATGCTGAATTGTTTTCTGACAAGGAAACATTCTCAGATGCTGAGAAACTTTTCAGTTGGGAATTTGTGCATCTCGTTGACCTTAGTGAACTATAAAAAGTTCATATTTATCGACTGTGTCTGAGGAGATTGAAGGTTTTATTGTTACAGCTATAATAGCAATGTTATCAGAAAAACCACCATGTCAGTCAGTGTAACTTGAGACAACTTGAAATTTTTCTTACATGTAGTTATAGTCCTGCTAAAAGTCTACTGAAAGTATGAGTTCAAACGATCTTGAAAAGAAAGAATTATCGTTTTATGACATGTTAACATTATTTTATATGTTATTAATTATTTCACTTCTTAGAACTGTAAGGTACATAGTTGAAACTTTTAGAATATTGAGTACTTTTTCATAGTATCATTTCAGATGCTTTCATCATTGCAGTTTATTACTCTAATTCATTCTTTGCTTCCATCTTGATGTTATCAACATTCACTGAGAGCGTTATATGTCGAGAAAACAAACAAAAACAACAATACTTCTCCACATTTCACAAAATGATTATCTTACACTAGACTGTCTAGATTGTTATGACAGTAATAATCGAAAAAATGTTGAAAACAAAAGGTGTTTCTACACCAGCTATAGCAGATGAATGGAGAGAATTCAGAATAGCAGCCTACACGCAACACTGCGAAAAATAAATCAGACCTCTTTGACAGATCAAAAAGAACCGTGGTGATTGTCTATAGCTGTAACACTCAAAAAGTTCAATCATCTTAGACACAGCCCATAAACACGAACTTTTTCTATTTTAGACAGAGTTCACTAAGGTCTACAAGATGCACTAACTCTCGATTGAGGAGGGCTCTGGCATCTTGAAATGTTCCATTGTGAGTCAAACGAACAAACAAAAGATTTTCGAAAATATTCGAACTCAGTAATAATTGTAATACATTATTTAATGTCGTTTTGTGTTGACTTCTTTCTCAGCATAAACGTATGGGAAGTGTATCATATTTCTGGATGAAACTTTTTACTTGGCTTATACTGTTTAAAGAGGTAGCACACTATCAAAAATCGTAGGTATATCGAATCGACAAATTCTCGATAACTGTAGTTTAAAACTCTACCCCATGCTTGAAAAATCGCTCAGCTTTTATACATAACTTCCGAAATTCCAATAGCTACTATGTGTTCGGTTAAAACATGTAAAATTTTAAGCTGCTCCTAAAAACCAACTACGCATTAAAACTTTTAGGCATTCAATTTTTTTCTATTCATACAAAGACTATTTCAGAGAACCTTCTACTTTACTGGAAGATTCGAATCAAAAAAGAAAAACTTTCGCTTAGAAAAGTAGCATAAGACCCATAGGATTGGCCTGTCAATCAACGTTGAAGAATTAGATAAGCTATTATTTGTGACTCCTATTATTGACGATGGGTTATTAGCGACGCATTCTTGCTATCAACTACATCATCGTACTAATTAATATAGTTAATATGCTATAGACTACCGTCTGTGGACGAGAGATATGATTAGTTTAAGCAATTACTACAGTTTATAATGTTTCTCGTACTTGAAACCCACATAGATTTTCAACCATAAAATTCTTTTAATAATCTCTATCATTTATGACAGGCAGAAAGCAGGATATGACGCTCATGAAATTATTGCGGTACAAAGAATCTATAATTGAGAAGTTCCATGATCATAATATAAATGTGTCTGAAAAAGATGTCAAAACTGAACTACTTGAAATTCTTTTGAAAAGAATTTACCCAAACAATGATATGCAATTGATAAAACAACAAAACAATGAAGCGTTGACATTTTACGGTGATTTGTTAATTTCATGTCTATCTTTGACCTTAAACCAAATATTGTTGTAGTTTACCCATAAAATATTGTTTGCTCAGCCAACTAGAGTTGACACGAATAGACTTGAAGCAGTATGTGCCAAGTGGCATTAGCAACACTTGTATTAACGATGTCTGACAACAAGCACATAAATAACTATTAAACTGGAACATAGCTACAGATGCACCTTACCGAAATGGTATATACGATATTAAGGAAGTGTTGAAAAAATTAATGCTTTGACAGAAAAAGTGGAAAAAAGAATTATTGAACAATGATAATAACGCCTTGGATTCTGTTGTCGAAGGCATGACTAATGGATAAAAAAAATCTATTTCACTTTTATTGTTTCATGTTACACACTAATAAATGTATGTTCAATCAAACATATCCAAAACAAAATAGTCATGCAGCATTGTTTTGAGCATTTCTGACATTCAGTGTTGGACTTATAGCTTTTGAACAAAAAAATAAAACTTTCGAATTTATGTAGAGCTATAAATCGTAGTATGAGGACCTAACGCATTTCTTATAGTTCAAATTTGATATATTTTTCAAAGCAGTGTATATGCTTGTTTGAGTTTCATTAACTGCTTCTTATTGTTATGAAACGGCTCTATTAGCAATTATATAGAAATTATGAGAAATCATCCTTTTCCCATCTTGAGACAGAAAATAGTGAAGTATACAAGCGGAGCTGAGCACCTTCTTCCACTGATTGAAGCTACACCCGCCTAATTCCGCCAAAGTCTCTTTACCTGACAGAGTGCAGCTATTTGAACCTCCTTCCAACAGTGAAAGTCCTCATCACTGCAGTACTATATAAGTTAGAAAATACGATCATTAATGAGGGTTGTAGTCTTCGTCTGGAGTATATCTCTATGAAAGGATGACTGAAAAGAATAAGTTAGTCTAACTTGTTCTTATTTTGTTGTGTTTTCACTTGCGTGCTTTATATGTTAAGTCATTTTTTTTCATGTTCACCTCTCAACAATTATCGAATCGAGATACGAAGTGTCATGCATTTTCGTTAATTGAAAATCTTAAATAAAATAAAGAAGAAAACATAATCATGTCAAGTATCTATTTAGATATATAATCATTGTCTAAATGTTCTTCTAAATTTATCGAATGAATAATGTAACATGTTTAATTTTCAAATGAATACTAACAATTTGACAATACCATCTCATGTTTACAATAGTTATTAATAGTTGAGTATCGTGTTGTATGAATGACATCGAATATTCTATGTAAAAAGGACAAATTTTGCTGACATTTGAAATCAGAAAAGGAATTGGATCAACAATAAATCATTCCTAGTACCAATCAAAGAATATAGCCTTTCAGATTAGTTTTTTTTCTTTTATGGCGTCCACAAAGAAGAATCATTTTGTTTCTTCACTTGTATACCATTCGTATATAAATATCAAAAATAACGAATAATATTACATGCATAATTATTGGCTGTACATGAGTTTAGCAGGTTTATAAACAATTATTAATAGATGAAGGCATTTCATTAAAAAGGGCAAGAATCTAACTGATAGTGTGTTGCATTATTATAATCGAAAAAATTTCCCTTGAGTGCTCGCTAGTAGTATCAGTGAAATAATACTCCTCATTCCACATAGTACTTTAGTATTTATCTACTGAAACAGAGAAAATAGAAACATCTTGATGTATATTATTCTACAAACATAAGTGAAGTGCTGTGCTATGCTTTTATTTTATGTGCCTATAAAATCAGTATTAAATTTAGTCAAGATAATGAAATTTCGATAAATACTGTTATTATTGATTGGTTTCCATTAACTCTTTTCACCATAGCATAAAACTTTTCTTTTATATAACATGGAAAGTGTTACTCTGCTTCCACTAGTACTAATAAGAATAATTAATATTTGTAACTTGTGTGATTCATAAAATATTATTTACTGTCACGAGAGTTTTGCTCCCATTATATATCATGCATCAAAAAATACGGATCGTATTACATGCAAAAGATCTGTTTTTTCAAGTAATAGAGATAAGTATATCGACAAATGACCTTAAATTCTCTTGCTCAAATAAATATTGGTATAGATATTTATATATATAATTTTCTTTCCATGATAATTCTTTTTTTTCTGGTCTTACTCACGTAGACATTTTCGATGTTGGTTGATGATATTTACTTGATGAAGACCAAAAAAAAAAAAGATGAGACATAATTGTTTCTCAGACATTCTTATTGGTAGCACGCGATTGACGACATTGCGGATCTTCCTTATTCGTTGTCGATATTGGCTAGAAAAATATCCTTTTACTAGCATTTGTTCTTATTATTTATGTTGTCTATTGCTGATACTAAGCATTCATTTTAATCATCTCTTACTGTTCTGTTATCGATTTGCTATTCAATGTTATAGCGTATATTAATAGGAAAAAGGTAAAAGAAAATTTTTTTTTTCATTATTTACTTCGAAATACAAACACATGCGAAAAACATTATTCTTTATTATTGTTCGAAAACTCTTTCAAGCGGTTTATCTGATTCTTACTCGTAAATAATGAATCTAGATCTCATCGATGCAGAAAAAACCTTGCTTGGTGGCCTTTTCCTCATTTTCCTAATTGATAAACATCATAAGTCGTTGTTGTTGTTTTCTTGTTTTTGTTGTTTGTTATGGCAGTGATATCATCCGAGAACTAGACGTACTATATTCTGTCAACTTTATGTTGAATAGTTGACAGATAAATATTGAAGCCTTCGATTATCTACTTAAGTTGCATGTCTCGTTTTGTTATGAAAGAAAACATTTTTTTTAAAAAGCCATAGAACTGTGATAGAAAAATATACATATGTTCTAGCTTTTCTCATTAAAATGACAAGAAAAAAAAACAGAACCATGGGGTTACTAGCTTTCTCACAAGAGAAAAGAATCAATTAGCATAACAAAATAACAAAATAGAACATGCGCATAAACTCGAGAGAAAAAGAAGACGAATATAACCATTTATTGTTTTTTCTCCTTCCGTGCATTTTCCATGAGGCATATGAAGACACGTTCTTTCTGCAAGTAGTTTTGTCTTGTTATTTTGTTCGTTATCTTTTTATTCCTAGATATTTTTTTCTAGACAATTATTTGTTTCAAATGGTACTTAATTCTTGTAAGTTATACATATTTATCTCTTTATTATATTTACTCACGTTTCAATAATAAAATATAAGAAAGATTTTATTTGATAAATATTTATTATCATCGATAAAATAGTCAGAGAAAAGAAACCTTAAAATAAATAGAATAAAACCAAATGAGAGTTAGGACAGATATCACAGGCAATGACATTATGACGAAACTTGTGGAAAGACAAAAAATCACCATGTGCAGTATCGTTTCTTTTGTGCTGACAAATATTGAAAAAAGTATCGTTAAAAATTTTTTCGTTTTGTTTTTTTTTGTAAATCTTGATCACAGAACGCAAGAGTTAATCGTTTTTTTACCATGAAAGTGATTTACTTTCATATTCATGACATCCTTCATAAAATTGTGCATACCAATTTCTCCATGAATGAAGACCTTTATCAGCATCATTTTTCATATTATAAGATAATTTTGCACCAAATATTTTATTATTCCATATATTCATATCAGAAAATAATTGTTTAACTTCACCCATAAGCATTAATGTTGACAACCAATATGGAATTGGTTTTGTTGAAAAAATGCGATGCATAACACGTTGATTAAATTTTTCTAATGGTGTTACTGTTTGAAAAAATGTTACTTGAAAATATGGTGACCATAAAAATAAATAAACAAGTGATGGACCCACTTGAAAACCAGTTGCATTAAATATAAATAATTTTTGTTTACCAAATATTTGGAGATAACAATTTAATGATAAAACATTTATATAACGACGATTGGAATCATTAATAAATGTATCTAAAAGACGCATTTTATATGCATTTACTTCTGGATGTGGATGGACCATTACTTCATGTAAACGTGGATTTGTGGCTCGTTCCGATATCATCGACCAAGAAAATTTTAAAAATGGAAATATAATGTCAATAATTGATTGATGTAAAAAATCAAAATGTCGTATATCAGCTCCATTCTCAGGAATTTCTTGAGTATGACAATTAACATAATTAATTGATTCACCGCGTGCTAAAAAAATTTAAATACATTAAATGTTCAAAAAAAATAAATCTCATTTATTTTCTTTACCTTGCATTTTATTCATTTCTAATTCATTTGAAAGATCAAATGGTTCATATAAAGGATGTTCTCTTAATTTTTCATCGGAATGAAACCATATGACAATAGATCCATTAATTTCTCGACATATATATCGTTTAGTTTTGATTTCTTCTTTTTCACTAACTTTTTCTAAATAAACTTTCATCGTATTATCATTATTTGGTACTGGTGTACAATTTTCAATATCATGATATTCATATTTATCAGCTGTACGAATTATTTTATTTTCAATACCAGATAAAAGACAATCACCTGTTTCACCATCAAATGTCCATCCATGAAATGGACATTCAATACATGTACCATGACGCACCTTACCACCTATACCCAAATGAGCTCCCATATGTGGACAAAAAGCATCAAGAGCATATGGTTTACCATTTGTGCCGCGAAATAAAGCAAGATTTCGTCCACAATATGAGATTGGCTTAGCTTGACCTGGTTTAAGATCACATGAATTTATAACCCAGAACCATCCTTTAAATAGAAAACAAAACAACGAAATATTATTTTCTTTTTACATAATAGGTGGAAATCAAATTCATTTATAGATAGTTCTTTTCTTGTATGATAACCTTTGAATAATTTGATTTTTTTTTATCTTTTTAATGTTCTACTTAGAATGCCTTTGTTTGACTTTTTTCTCTTCGTCCCTCAACTCGGCTGACGATGACTCGATTCGAACTTTTTTTTCTTATTCTTTCCATCAGTCATTACATGAAACAGGTGACACAGGATCTTGTTTACGTCTCTATTTACATATATCTGAGTACATAGCATACTATTAATGATGATAAACAGTCGTAAATTTCTTACCGTTAGGAAAAGATGGTGGACATTTGCCTCTTGAAGTTTTTCCTTTTGTCACTTTCGCTCGTTGATCAAATATAAAATAACGAAATTTTCGATAATAAATAAGATACAGTAAAGGCACAATAACAAGTAACACAATGGTTGTAGTTAACTGTAGGTAATTGGCTATCATTTTGAACGGAAGAATCTAAAAGAAAATTTCAATAGTGAGTCTTTGATTAGAGCAAGAATAGATATTCATAAATTATACACACGTTAAAATGTATGTATCAAGGTTGCAAAATATAATAAAAATAAAATCTAAGCAAAATGTTCGAGTATGTCATATAAGAAAAAACAGAATGAAGAAAAACAGTGATTTTTATGCGACTAACAGTTTTATCGTTTTCATGGCACCGCAATCGACTGAATGCAAAAATATTTTTTTCTTTTCTTTCTCAATTTACAATATATTATTTCTATTACCTTACAGTACGCATAAAGTCATTGTGAATATAAGAAGTTACAGCTAAAAAATCTCGCTTGTTTATGTATTTAAGCAAAACAACGTAAAAACATGCTTTGACCAATATTTTTTATGGCGTGATTTGTTTCCTTGACGCATGGGATTTTTATTTATGACGAAAGCATAAGCAAAAACAAACATATACAATAACACATGTTAGCGGAAAAAATTAAGACGATAACTTTCTGCTTTCAGGTCTCGCTTGCCTGCTCTCTCTCTCTCCCTCTCTTCTTTATTTTTAACAAAGGTAAAGAATACAAAAAGAACAGAAAAGAAAAAGGAATCGTCCGTTCTGTGTATATGTGTTTTTTTACTAGCAATGTACTTGATTTTTTTCCAGTTGCTTGACAACCTAAATCAATGTCGAAGAAGTTTAATATTCGCGAGTGGGTTCTATCAGTCAAGTAAGTGAAATATTGCATACATATATATATATCTTATCTTCTGGTGATTCTTTTTCTAAAATTATCTAATCAGATACTGGTCACTTCTATTCATTCCCCATATATCGATCTGTTTAATTTTCTTAATTTATACACTTGTTGGCGCCAGTATTATTCAAGAAATTGAATCAGATGATCCACGAACTACTTCTTCGCCAACATTAGAAACAACAACAATACCCGTTGTTTCAATAAAAAACTTTGACCGAGAACGAGAACGTCTTTTATCAAAAATAACAGACAAAAGACAAACAATTGACGCCCAACAATATGCGAAATATGTCAATAAACATATTCGTGAGTATGAAGAAGAAATTAAAAAGACATATCAATTAATAATAACAACACCACCAACTGTTGTTGTAAAACCTCCATTAAATGAAGAAAATCCACGTTGGACTTTTGCTGGATCATTATATTTTATTGGAACAACTTTAACAACCATCGGTAAATATATTTATATATATTTAACTAAAACGTTCCTTTTTTTTGTTCTTGTTTATTAAGGTTCAAATGATTTTACACCAACAACAAAAATAGGAAAATTATTTTTAATGATTTATGCTGCTATTGGCATTCCGTTAACATTAGTATTTTTATCTGATTTAAGTTTATTAATAGCACGTTTAATAAAATATTTATCTTTACTATTATTACGTGCATATTCAACAAAGTATTTTCTTCAGATGCGTCAATGGATATTTTTTCGTTTTATTGAAAAACAATTAGATATCTCAATACCTTTACCAACAGATGAAGATGATTTATTTTCACAAAAAGATAATCAATTATTAGCATCTTCATTTGATAATCAATTTAATGAAAATGATCAACCAATAAATCGATTATCATTAAGGCAACGACGTTTATCTGGTAATCTTCATCTAAAACATATTAGAAATGTTTATAATATATTTATTGATGCATTAAAAGATATCAATGATGATACTAATTTAACAATGCCACAATTAATAATAACACTTCTTATTTATATACTCATTGGTGCATGTCTTATTAAATCAAATTCATTTTTTGACAGCATTTATATCTGTTTTACATCTATATTTACGATTAATTTAAGAAATTATTATCGTAATGCAACAATACGTCATGAAAATAATATGAAATTAATATTTATTTTAGCCATTTATTTATTATTTGGTTTAGCTATTGTCTCATTGTGCGTAAAAGCTGTACAAATAAGAATACAAATAACACTTGAAAATATTGGAAAAAAATTACTTCGAGATCTTGTAGAATTTCTTCGACAGATGGGTATCTTAAAAAAAAAATAAAACAAAAGAATAGATAAAAAATTTCATTGTGTTTTTTGTTTTTCATTTCAATTAGGTTTTCATGAATTGAGCACAGATGATATATTAGCCACAACAAATCATAATTCTCAACCAATATTAGGTTTAACATCAGAATCTATTCTTTCTCGACAACAACGTGCAGCACGTACAATATCAAATGCATCTGAACAAATTTTAACATCAGCTATTCGTCCTGTCGGTATTGCTGAACCAGTACCTCGGCCACCCACTGGTCTTATTATTCGAGCATTTAAAAATTCTGAGAGTGATACAAATACAGATAAAGGTGTTCAAGTTAATACAATAATTCGATCATGTGGTCGCTGTGCTGGTTCAAGTCCATCACCATCAACATCATTATTATCGGTCAGAAGACATAGTGCCATGTCACCTTCACAATTATCACCAAATGAAAATAATTCTGGTTGTGAAGATGAGGATACTTTATCACCAGCTGTACCACCACCAAATTTGGATCGACTTCGTCAACGACGTGCAACACTTGTTGCAAAAACAATTATTAATCAAATGGCTACGCAACCACCAATATTATCTGTTGATGAACCAATGCCATCATTAACATTGTTAACTGCTCAACGTTATCGTCCAATAGATGCAACATCATCAGTTTCATCAAAATATTCAACTACAAAATTAGCAAATACTCCTTCTGCGACATCACGTAAACGAGATATTAATCAAGAAGAATTTTCGGAAATTTCAAAACAAATATCTTCACTATTGACACCTAGTGATGATGAGAATTAATCAAGAATGTATATTGCAATATGAAAATCTCTTTCTATTTTTTTAAATATAAATCTAGTCTTTCGTTGTTATGTATACATTAATTAAACTAACGACGAATATTTTTGTTTTGTTTTGTGTGAGATCGTTCTTTTATGATCTATTATACTGTCATCCGGTTTTTTTTCAAAATTTACTGAAAAATTCTTTTCTGTATATTTTTTATGTTTGTTTTCTTTGATAGGATATAGACATTTCTATATTTTTTTTGGTAACGAATCAAGATAGACAACTCATGTTAGAAAAATATTATGTTTAAATGCATATAATTAGCAATGCAATAACTCGTTCATATATCCGATTCGTGATTTACAGTAATTATCTGCATAGCACAGCTAAAGATGTCATAATGACACAGAAATACTTTTGTAAGTAAGTGTTCTTTGAGCTTCTAGAACCTGAAATTTTTATATTATAGCATTATTCTATGTGTTGGCATAAGTGGCTTAGAAAAAATACTCCATATAAATAGACGCAAAGCATGTCCATTTTTAGTTACTAATTCCGCAGTTTTAACATTAGGATTATCTTCTAAGCTTTTCAAAAAATTTTAGTATTTCTCTCTCTCCCTCCTATAAATAAAAATCAATTAGTTTTTGTAATAAATGCGAATCAAGAAAAAGCTAGTTATAAATGAGAATAAATTCTCGAAAAAAGTTGCTTATTCATTTGATCATCGGCATGACCAGCCATCAATCATATACAAGTGGGGACGACTCAAACTTAAAAGTGAAGCTAAGTGAGCCTATCATTGTAAACAAAACGATCAATAGTATTTGACATCGCAGTATTCCTATTCTTAAACAACACTGAGTGCTCTGGATAGACAAAATCTTTGTGAGACTGGATAACTCAAAAATTTGTGTAGAAGCATGGTAAAGAAAAGCCTTGTCAAACAAGAATCGATCATTAGAAAAGAAGTTCTTTAATTAGTTAGATATCGATCGATTACGAAGTACTTCTTCAATCATCTAATTTTCGTAGAAACGTTAAATGTCTACAAAACATAATAATGCCTTCATAAACCATCTGTATTTATGATGAACTGATGTAATATAATTCGTCTATGTTGCTAATGTTCGCAATAAAAACGGTGTCTTCAAATAGAACTCAATAAATTCCATCAAATATACGATGTTGCGATGTTTTTGTTTATAAATATGCACATACTTGGATATTGGCGATTAACATCGCATTCTAAACAAAATGAAGTATTCATTTAATCAAAAATTCAACTTTTTATTTTTCTCGAAAGTTTCTCAAGTCGAATAAGTTTAAGAAATTTTTTCGTTGGATTCTATTGCAAAAATTCTTGATTTAATGTCGAATCGAATACTGGTGACCAATATCTGGTTGCTTTTCACGTTTTTTTTTTGCTTTTGTTCTAATCCCAACTGCGGTTTTTGGAAATAGAATGAAATTCCATAACAAATACACATAAATAGAAAATATAAGTGAGATTTTCAATCTAAGTTCAACGTCATGAGTACCCGAAGCATCAATAAACTTGCCACATCTCTATCCCTCTGTAATTTGAGAAACATAGTCATGTGTTTTTATTTCTGTTGTTGATATCTTCAGTCATTTCTAATGATCACATTCTTTTATTGAACAAGTCATTGTATTCTCTTTTTTGAATAGTCAATTTGTCGAAGAATAAATATCCGATGCATGAATAAAAAGAAAAATCTATTAGACTAATTGCATTAGTAGTTCTTTTTTGTTTCCGTTTACAAAATTATAAATTTCTTTAATTATTCACGTTTGTTTAGGAAAAATTTCGTGTAGAACTGATCAACGAATACATAATCTTCTCTATCCTAAATCGAACAGAGAAACTGTTAGTGAGACTTTAGCTGTCCTTAGTAGATTTGCTATTGTAAGTGTCATTATTAGAATTTATTTGTTTCAGACTTCAAAGATTTTATTAGATACTCCTTGTTGAATCTTCGATCAATTCATATCTAAATATTCCTTCTCATGATGGTATACTTACAGTTTATGCTATTGTATCATGTCTCTTAGTTAGTGTTCATTTATTGGCTTTACTTACGTCAGTATGTATTTTACCGGAAGTAAACAGTGTCTTATATGAAAAGGCTTCTTGGATAAATAATAAAAATGAAGGAAGAATCATTATTAACAGTTACTATTTATATTGAAATAGCAGGGTTAATTTCAACTTGGTTTGGTCTTTTCTTAATTATTTTTGAACTTAGCCTCACCTTTTGGATTTAAATAACCGGTTTCTCTATTACAGCAGCTATTTCTGTTATCGCAACACTTTTTAATGTTGATGTACTATTTTTAATTTTGGCCGTAGACTTCTCTATTCCTATAATTCAAGGTAAAGTTTTTTTCATCAGAATAATTTAGAAACCAATTGAACATGGTGCTGTTAAAAATTCTGCTTTTTTACTTATTCTATCAAAAAATAACATCTATGTCAAGTATCAGCGGGAACAGTTGAATATTCTTGTAACAATGTTTTCATGAATTACAATTTAGAAGTAGAGCTCGATATAACGGGTGACAAAGCAAAAACGAATTAAAAGAACTTAAAAAAATTTGTTATTTATTCTTTTTCACAAACTTGTGTCGTAATGATAGTCTAAAAAAAAAATAAGATACAGAAGTTTAAGTCAGCGAATGATATAATTTATTTAACAAGTGTATCTTGTTCCTATTCACACAATGCTAATAGAATGTTTCGACAGATGGCAATTTCAAAAAAATTTCTTTGCAATTAAAGCGAAGACTTTTAATAGATTCCCATAACATTAAGTGTTCTATGAGGAAAAAAAGACTCAATATTTAACAAATTTACTTTTCTATGTGCATGTATAAGAATTATTTCATACTCGCTCAAACAAAATCAACTCGTCAATAGCTATAAGAACAAAAAACTATAGTTTAAATTTTCGTTGTAATAAGATTAATTTTCTATTTTCGAGTGCACAAAATACAGTGCAAAAGAATTAAAAAATAAAATGTTTTTTTTCATTTCAATTGCTCTTAAAGATTCTCAAATAGAAAGTCGAGAAGTGTACACATTATGATGTGTCCTGATGAGCCCAAATGGCAGAGAAAGAAATATTATTGAACCAAAATGAGCATTGTACTGACAAGAAGAAAAAATTGAGAAAGATATTTTTTTACGAGAATATAGAAAAATATTTAGTGTTCGCTGAAAAAAAATGATAAATTATTCAACATGGGTGAGACTATACCCTTCAAAACATCACTTCTATTGTTATTCTGTTTACGAAGATCGTATTTTTGGAGACAAAAAATAGTTCTACTAAACAGAAAACAACTTCATGAAAATGCAAATCTATCTAAAAACTGAATACATAATTAGGATATGTTCTAATATGAAAAGTAATAAAAGAACACTTTATGACAAAATACAATCCATACACTGATAAAATGTAATCGAACAGCTTTCAGATCAACATTTCCATGGTAGATCTAATTACAGTTGTGTTAGTCGAATCTAACTAGTCTATCTTAATTCATGTTTTTCTGATGACAACAACATCGTTTATAGGAATTTAGTCTACTGTTGGCAATGAAACGATACAAGAAACTAAATAGTTAGTTATGGTTCTTCGCTTTTTCTAATAACAAAAAAGAGTATTGTACTAAAATCGTTGGCACCATTCATCGGCTGAAGAGTAGCACTTTCTACTTGCTATTTGCTATCCATAACCTCATTTCACATGCATGGAAAATATTTCTGGAGAACTCTGCATCATTTCATTGCCAACAGGTTCTGCTATTTTTGATTACTCTCTATATACAGTACTGCATCGACCTGTCGTCCGGTAATAGGGTGTTTGACTATGTGAGTTAGCAGTTGACATACATTTTGTTGAGTGTCAACATCGAAGAAATGCATGAATAAGCTAACATAAAGACAATCAACTGGTTCAAATCTTTCAAAAAAGTGATCATCAAATATATCGTCTGAAGTAAATAACTTGTTCTTTTTCATCAATACACCATCATGGAACAATTCATAACCTTGCTCGATAGAAAATAAATCTAGTTCAAGCCACGAATAGAATCGAGAGGTACTCTCTCATACACAAGTTATCACACTTTCGTTTCTGCATTTTTCAAAAATCTCTTTATAAATAAGACTTCATTGAATTGAATAATGAAGAAATATTCAATAGTCAAGACATGGATAGTTGTACTTTTGCCAGGCACGTTCGTTTACGATGAGGAAATGATTGTTCAACTTTGAAATTGGAATAGAAGTGTAATTGGCAAAGAAAGAGTCAGTAAAGGTATCAATGGTTGGTTCGTCGATATAGAATAGGAATTTTTTTCGTCAGATTCTTTTGTGAATATGTTCAAATTTATTCAATAAAATGTTGCTCAACTTTGTTTGAAAATTGAAAATTTTTGATTAACTAAATAATCTTTGCTGTAGAAGTATTTTTCGTTTTGAAAAAGTGTACGTTATATGAAACCTGCATTCATTGTAAACATCGTTTATCAAACACAGTATCAAGCAGCTTACAGGCAAACGAAATTCGCTTACATAAAAGAGAAGAGTAAAGCAGAAAAGAAAAAAGATTTCTGCGCTAGGTACTTAAACATGCAGAGTACGGAAGAGAATGAATAGAAACTATGTAACATAGCCATAGGCATCTATAGCAAGCAGAACAATAACACTAAGAACTAATGAATATTTATCCAAGCCTTTTCTACATTCATAATGACTATTTTTCGTTTCAAAATAGAAGAAGCTTGAATAGTTCTCAAAACAAAATTTTATAAAAAAAAAATAATACAGAGTTGCAGCTTTCACCTGTTGAAACAGACTTGCTTCTGTGTAGTTCTATGGCATCTTCATTCTTATCAATCTCACAAAAAAAAACACAATACGTTATAACAAGATAATCAATTTCTAGTCACAGTGTGTATGCTTCCTTAGTTTTTACCATACTGAAAATAACGCCAGAGGACATCGATCTATATCGAAATTCATATTTTGATTAAATATCACAATAATTTTTTCCAGTTACTATCATAGAAAACACACTTGAATTATTGAGAATTATCAATGAATCTTCATCTGAATTTATCGATTTTGTGATGGATGTGATGTAGAAATATAAAAAAGCAATATTAAAAGCAAATTCTCCAATGAGGAAAGGTTCTATGGATGCAAATAAATATATTTATATAATGGAAGTTTGATAGATATATATTCCAAAGAATAGTAGCTAGGTGATAATGGTCTATTCTCAAATTATAATTAGTCAATAACAAATAGTTGTTTTTCTAAGAGCTGTTATAACTAGATGTTCAACTACTGTTCAAAAAACTGAATGGTAATTAAATGTTCACTATTTTGTCTATAGTATAGATTGTTGTTCATGAACAATATAGTTAACTCATTTTTATTTTGATTAAGCTATATAGCAACTTATTCAATTAAACTTCTTGTTTTAAGTCAAAAGTTCGTTGAAGGAGAAAATTATTCTGAATTAATTTCTCAAAGTATCATTTATTAGTCGATAGCAACTCACAGTGATCATAAATGAAGATCTTTTTAATATGATGACTTTTAATCATCATTATTGAAGTGTTTCATCCATCATATCATTCAATAGTATCAAGCTCGAAATGTTTTATTCTCATAAACATTTACAAATGTGTGAATAAAATAATTCACTTATATGATACAAGTGTCTTTAAATATTCGCCTTTCTTTTTACAAGCTATCTTGAAGAACTAATATCAAAGTTGATGTATTTCCACGTACCGAAAAATGATTTATCGATGATTATGAGAGCAGTAGCCGTCTCCTGAAGGTCGTCGATTCTACAAGTTTTATTTTATCACGTATGCATTATTTAGTAACAATAATTAGTATTGATAATGGAAATACAGTTAGTGCAGCTGAACTGAAAATAATATTATAAGTGGTTTATCACGTAGACACATAAGAAATAATTGATGAGAATAGTATTGTTCTATCTCGGTCAATATTATGTTATAAAAATGATCCCAATATTTGTATAAATCGATCAAATAATAGCTTTTTCTTACTAAAAATCAACTTGAATTTCGTTCCTATAAAACTTCTGTGTCAATTTTAGACTTCTGCGTGACCACGATTTTTCAGTCACGTCACGTCACGGTCACGAGCTGCCTGGTCACGGTCATGTTCATAGTCACGGAAATTTTTCGAAACTAGTCACGGTCACGTCACGGTCACGAAAATTTTGGTTTACTAACTGGATTTTTGTGTTACAAAATCAAGATTTATATTGATTTCGCAGGTTTTTTCTGTAATAAAACGCAGAAAACACGTAAATCAATTAAAATCTTGATTTTTTTCACAAAAATTAGATTTCTAATCTCAAAATTTTTCACCATTAAGTCACGATCATGAGGTATTTGGTCACGGTCACGGGCTATTTGGTCACGGTCACGATCCCAGTCACGATAATTTTTCGAAAACTAGCCACGGTCACGGTCAAGAGAGGCCGTGACCGTGACCATTTTGCAGAAGTCTAGTCAATTTGTCAATAGACCTACTTGTTGGAAAAAAAATTCATTTTTAGTGATTGATTTTTCTTGTGATTACATACAGTCAATTCATTTCTGAAGAAACTGTCATTGTGTCACTTCGATTTACATGATGCACAATATCATATTGAAGTAACGGTGATGTTATATCTACTAGACGTATCTCATGTTATTCATTCTCTTATCTATTGTTTGTAGCAACTCATATCGCTGTGTATTATATTTTTGATATCATTTGAAACATCTAAAACGCTATGTTTTTCTTATCTAGTTGCATGAATGGTCACTTAATCGATTAGGTTTCTGTTTGAAAACAATCCAAGCATGGCTTCAATACTAAGTAGATATTAAGAGAACATACTATTATTGGAAATTTCTTTTAATCATATATATGTATAAATTAGATCAGATTTAATTTGATCCAGATGATAGACGAATATTAAATTCTATAAAATATTTCTTCCTACTGTCAAAGCCTCCTACTTATGGTTTCTAATAGATTATTATAATCCATTGAATTTAACTTACGCCATTTTGTCTGATCAAAAAGTAATTTTTGTGAGAATAATCAATCTTTGATTTATGATACCTATCAAACATCCACGAGCCTCACGATGCCCCATCATCGCGCTCAGTTCGTAAAACAGTGCTAAGCTTTTAGTAATAGTACACTGCAAGGTTCTACTGTTTTTATCATCTTTTGACGATACTGTTATCTTTTTTGTTATGAAAGATACATCAATCGATGCAGCATTTCCTCAGCTACTCACCATTAAGGTTATTGTCTCTGAACAAATATCAGCTTTAATTATTCAAAAATTTGAGCTGCGGAAAATTTGTCTTGTGCTTACCGTTTACCGATACCATTCAAAGTATGGAAAAAATAACTAGTAGGCGACATTATAAGTCTATGACTTTTACTGTTCTATGAAATAGCTGGAGAATTTTTACAGGACAAATAGAATTTAGTAGTAGATATGCAGCTATTAAATCGGAGGTATGACAAAAGCTATGCGTTGATATCTAGAGACAACATGCCATACAATTGTAAAATATGTTCATTAAACAGCTCATTTTCAGATGTTTCTCAATTATAAATGAATTGTTAATTCCGATTCAATCTTATTATGAAGACTATATTCCTAGTGGATTAGTCTTATCACAGAACGCCCGATAATAATTATTTATGCTTGTTCACTTCAGATAATTTTTCTACCACTTGTGAGTTACAATATCCATTATCAGTTGGAATTCAGAAAACTACTGTTTTTGCTCCGAGCAGGATATGATTAAGCAAAAGTGCCGCTGGCAGAAGGAGACAACCAAGAAAAATTTTCAAAAACTGAAGTAATGCAGAATTTTTCATTCTTCGATTTTTTTTGCTTGCAAATAGTAAAATACTTTCCGAAAATGAGGTGTGCGTACTTCCCTGCACCCTTCATCACTAAATCGCGTGTCTACAGTCAACATCACAGTATTTTTTCAAAAGATTTCAATTTTCTAACAGTTATTCTTTTTTCAATGCGTCATCGACAGACGAAAGAAAAGTTGTCTCCATGCCGAATATTGAAAAAGACAGCTCTAAATAATACATTACCATTTATTTCTTTATAGTTACGAGTGGGTGTCATTGGCCTATGATATCGAGCAAATTTACTTCAAACTTCTAATGAAATGTTTTTATAGATGTTGTTGAGTACTAATTATGCTAAAATAATTATGTAGATTCTTGATACAACAGTACGGCTCATGAATCATCATGTTCACTATTAGATTATTTATACATATTTCGAGTAATATGTCTATATTAAATGATAATGGACAAGATTTTTTTGAAACATTCAATTTGATAACTTTGTAGCTCTTGATTAGTACTTCTTGTGCTGAGAAAACCATACCGGTTTAGCAATAAAGAAGTTTTCATTGACTTCCACAAAATATCCATATGAGTCATATAGGAAACTAACCACAAGGTATGTTATAAGTGTTATAATCCATTTTTTAATTTAAATCGAAACAAATTAGTAAGTTTTGTTCCATATTGAATTGTCTATCGAATATTACGAAGCTGATTTCGAGAATTAGCCATTCTGATCTTACTGTTGCCCTTCCTCAATATCACAAACGAGCCCATCTGATGGAATACTAAAGCAAGGTGATAATTTCACTAATCAAGCTGAAACTCACAGAATTGCCTACTAACTTTGACTTTTGCAATTTCTAAAAGCTTCATGTCAAACAACCTTTGTTTTATAATAAAATCGAACGACTTATAATCGTCTTCCAACGTAAACTAAATAGAAAAAAGTTTCATTTTATGATGATCCTTGACCCAGTCAAATTTCAAGATCCCAAAGACTTTGAGTGCATGTCCATGTGGCACCACATTAGTAGCCTTTAGGAAACAAGCTTGAGCAAATTCTATCACACTGATCCTGAAAAAGTCTACAGCGAAGATAGACTGCTTTTGAGGGTAATATATAAGGAGAGTAGATATGAAGTGAAAAATTCAGCGATATTAGGCTACTACATGAACATTGTTGAATAGGATGTTTGGATTGTCCAGTTCAAAATGTATATTTAACAAAATTTTCAGAACTCTCGTTTGCACTAGCGAGGAGATATTTTAAAAATATCTGCAATAAATGTTTGAATAAAAATATTTCAAATTAATAAAAATTCTTTTAACCAGATCTTCGTGTCTTAGCCGAAAACTAGCCATTAGGTCTAAAAATATCCTATACAAAATGGGATAATATTCATCCAAATAAAAAAACGTTCGATTGAACAATTATATTGGAAGTCGACGGCGACTCTTGTTTAGTGACTAACTCTTAAGTAGAAAGATTATTATTCATTTATCGAGAAAATAATTTCAAAATCTTCTTACAGCTATATCTTGAGTCATTGTGAATCGAATAACATAATTCAATTTACAAAATTACAGTATTGTTTTTAATCCAACTAAATAGTCTAGCCCGAACTATAAAATTTCATACTGTATTACGAGACGTCATTGGTAGAAAAGTTTATTATGTTTTTATATATTTTCGCATGGCCAATCAAATTTAATACACTAATCAGAATGATGAGTGTATTCTGATGGTATCACGTTGTTAAAATTTGATACATTAAAGTACTTGATGTAATACACTAACAAATCATATCGAACTGAAGAATAAAACAAAGGAATGAGCAAAATAATTTTTAAGAACTTTTTTTTTGTTATGAAATGCATGACTAGAACATAAAATCCCCTTATTTATTTTCTAGCGTGATTTATGTACTATTAAAACGAGACACAAACGATAACTCGTCTTTTTCTGAAACGTACTACAACTTTCGAGTTCTGATTGATAGATTAAAATAACAAGAGAAGGCCTATATCAATTTTATTAAAACTTAACACATTCACCCCGATTCAAATTTCATAGAAACTAAAATCTTTAAATACGTTTTATTAGAAAACAAAATATACCACAAGATGCAGCATGAAAAGCTCTACAATCTACATCATAAAACTTATTTCAATTGTGTACTTTTTGTTTTCAAAATAGACTAAAATTGTGTGTGACCAATGTTTGAGGTTGCGAATATTGATTGCACAGAATTTTGCTTTTTTCGAAAACAAAAAATAAACTGTACGATGTAGATTGTAGAGCGTTTCACACTGCATCTTGTGAAATATTTTGTTTTTTCTTACGAAATAATATTAGGTGATAAAAAGATAAAACAAGAAAAATGAAATTTCATATTCGTGCAAAAAAAAAATAATCGTTTCGCAACTTCGAAAACTAGTTATACAGAGTTTTACTTTCTTTGAAAACAAAAATTACACAATTAAAATAAGCTTTACGATGGAAATTGTAGAGCTTTTCACGCTGAATCTTATGGTATATGTTGCTTTTTTAATAAAACGTATTTAGAGATTAAAATATGAAATGCAAAGTGGGGTCCACCGGTGGACCCCATCGGCTCGAATGTGTTAATATAGCTTTGTTTCGCTAGTGCAGCAAGGACAAAACGTATGAATGACTGTTAAGTAAGTAACTATGGAAAATTGCTAATAATTTTTTTTTAATCATCATGATAATGATTGGAAGACAATTTCTATGAAATAGATGTCATTAGTTTATAGTTATCTTATAGAACTGAAAAATAACCTAATTTTTGATAAAATATACTTGCATAATTTGTTGAAGGACATATCCGATTGTTGAATTATTAAAAAAAGTTCTTTATTTTCTTTGTTTAGTGAAATTCTTGCGTAAATTAATCCATAGAGACTTAAATGAGACGTTGCAAGATGGCTTCCAATAATGAAGAAAATGAAAAAAGAATTTTCAAATTTACTTTTCCAACTCAATTAACTACTTCAATGATTAACGAAGACGAAGAAAACGATCAAACTGATTTTATCTCTCATTTACGTACGGTTATTATTTTGGCTGCGCGAAAGTCATCATCATCTGATATTGACATTGATGCTGTGGATAAAATAGTCGAAACAACAATAGATTTTGTAAAAAATATTCTTGAGCAGATGACAAATGGAAATAATTTGTCATCATTATCATCAGTTGATTTATTAAATACAATTCGAGTAAGATGAATCATTCTTTTTACTTTTTAATAAAATTAAATAAAATATCATTATGTATTCTTTAGCTTAATCCACATTTAATACCTAATCGAAAATTATACTTATCTCTAATGGAAACAATAAATCATCTTTGATATATTTCAGATAAACATATAGTTTTATTTTTTATTTCATTAATAAGAAAATATTTCAATTCCTAATATGGTTTTTATGAAACCTGAAAGTGCTCTAAAACGAGCAGATGGTAAGGCTTTTTATCTTCATATGTATTATCAACAATCAAATGTTTACATATTTGATAGAATTAATTGAAGTGGGTAGAAAACAACGTGCTTTAGAAACACTTCTTGAAGTTGTTAAATCACGTCGTCATCGAACATGGACAAAAACACATGAACCATTAATGGAAAAACTTTTAGAATTATGTGTTGAATTAAAAAAGAATCAAATTGCAAAAGATGGGCTCCATCAATATAAAACAATAGCACAAACAGTTCGTTCAAAAAAAAAAAAAATCTTTCTTTAATATAATAGAATAATTCGAATTTCTTATTAGGTATCAGTTAAATCACTTGAAGATGTCATTATGAAATTTCTTAAACAAGGCGAACAACGTTGTTTAAATGCTCGTCACGAAGCAACAAATGCTCTGGTTGATATTGATGATTTAGAAGTTCTTCAAACACCTGAAAGGTAGTTGAATTCATATAGAAACTTACAAAATATTTATTGTATTATTCATTTTCTTTTTTAGTCTTTTGTTGAGTGCTGTTAGTGGTGAATCTCAACAAGATCGCACAGATCGTGATATGCTTGCACCATGGTTAAAATTCGTTTGGGAATCATATAAACAATGTTTAGATTTACTGAAAAATAATAATCGTGTTGAAAAAATTTATCAAGAAGTTGCACGAATGGGTTTTCGTTTTTGTCAACAATATAATCGACGACCTGAATTTCGAAAATTATGCGATACTATTCGAACACATTTTTCACAATCACAAAAATATTCTCAACAAATATATAGTGTTAATTTTCAATTACCTGAAACACAAGCACTTCATTTAGAAACACGTTTAGTACAACTTGATACAGCTATTGCTATGGAATTATGGCAGGTATACAGTCATTCAGGTTTTATTATTAGTTCGCATAAATTCAAGTGTAAAGCGAAACTCATACTTATCTATAAAAAAGTATTTCAATGGCATATGATATCTCTATCTTTCGCAATTCTAATTTTAAATATGTATAGAAGTAAAACGAAAAAAAAAAGCACTTTGTTTGTTATTTTTATAGGTTGAGATAATTGAAAATAAGCTTTATAATCTAAACGAAAGGTTACTTTTAATATTCACATTAAGACTAATAGAGCAGTCACGTGTTAATCATCTTGTCATTGGTGCGAATGCCAAACTGATAATAATATTCAATGAAAAAAAAAAAATTCTTGATTCTTGATTGAGTACACAGAAAAACAATAAATTTGCATTGTATTTATTCAATTTCTGTTTTTTAACATCTATGTTATTCGAATGGCTCAGTGAATCATGTATTGTCTACTATATAGTCATATACATTGTTAGTTGCTCATCACACTGGCAACAATTTACAATAATCAATTGATGTTTTTAAGTATGCTTTGCTAGGATTTTGTAAAGATATATGAAGGTTTAAAGAAAATGCAGCAATGTTTGGACAAACCCCAAGTAATTTAGTAAAATTACATGAGAGCAAGTAGTAATCGCTTGAAAAATTTCCAGTCTGTGTGATTTTTTTTTTGTTGTTTTTGAGCTTTTATCTACAGCGTTTTTTGATACTCACCAACGAATATAGCTTTTAGTCTTTTCGTAACATTTCGATAATTTTCAAATGTGAATGTCAATATTTAATTATCGTTTCAGAGTGAAATCATCTCTGAATTCATTCCATTAAGATAAATCTTCATTTTTTTCACATGTCATCTGCATTCTCGTGTGATACTGTGTATGATGATGGAATCACATTTCTGGAAATTGAGTTTTGTGGAAAAATGAATTAAAAATCACTCTTCTATCAAGTACACAAATAATTATCGTTGCGTCTATTTGTTACTTTTTTTGATAAAGGTATTTGATTCAATCTGAGCACCAACTAAATCATGAACTATTTGTTTCATTTAGTTTTATAAAATAAAAGACATGTTCTTTTTTTTCTCATATAAAATAAAGTTTTAATTAAATATAAAACTACAATGAAGATTTATAAAGTAAGATGATAGGAAAAAGTTTAACAACAACGTATTTTTTATTTATTTTTAAATAAGGTTAAGCGATTAGCTCGAATTGAAATAATGATTTTAGTAGCCAATGGAGTTGTCTAATTTCATTGGTTATTAAAATCACTAGCTCAATTTGAGCTACGTGCTTAACCTTATAAGAAAAAATCGAAAATATGTTATCATTAAATTTTTTCAAACATATTTACATCTATTCAAATTAGACTTAAATCTTATTGATGCTATACGCTAAAGATTTATGGATTAACAACAACAAAAAAAATAATTCACTTCAATTAAAATTTAATTTTAGGAAGCATTTAAAGCAATTGAAGACATTCATGCTTTTACAACAATTTCAAAGAAAACACCAAGACCACAACAATTAGCTACATATTATAATAAAGTAGCATTAGTCTTTTGGAAAGCAGGAAATTATGTCTTTCATGCAACAACTGTTCTTAAACTATATGTTTTACATAAGGAATTAAAAAAGAATATAACACATACGGAATTAACACGTCTATCAACAAAAGCTTGTATGTCTTATTTATTTAAATAAATTAAAATAAATTTCTTTCTTGTAAATATATATATTTTAGTATTGGCTATACTTTCAATACAATTACCAACACCACGTACACAAATTGATGAACATTTAGAAACTGAAGAAACATTAAATGAAAAACAAAAACGTTTAACAAGTTTATTATCATTACAAGAAGTTCCAACACGTGCAAGTCTTATACGTGATATGATAAAACAAGGTGTTTTAAATTTTGTTCATCCTGAACTTAAAGATATCTATGAATGGTTAGAAGTTGAATTTCATCCATTACATTTATCATTGAAAATGGAAGAAGGTATTAAATTTGTTGAAAAACTTGCACAACCAGAATATTCTCAATATATGCCTGCATTACGTGATGTTACTGTTGTACGTTTACTTCAACAAGTATCACAAGTATATCAAACAATTGAATTAAAACGTTTTATTAGTCTTGCACCACCTATGGATCGACATCGTTTAGAAAAAATAATTGTTAATGCTGCAAGAAATAATGATGTTCAAGTACATATTGAACATAAATTACAAGCATTAACATTTGGTACAGATTTAAATGTTTCAATTGGACGATCAGTTGGAATTGATGCTGGTTCAAAAGCAAATATAATTCAAAAAATGCCTAATGAACAAATTCGTAATCAACTTACATCAATGTCAAGTGCATTGTATTCATGTATGGAAATCATTAATGAAAAATCAAATAAAGAACGTAATGATAAATTAAGACGTGAAATAGCAAAAACATATGGTCATGATGAATCAATACAACGTAAAGAAATATTAAAACGACGTGAACTTATTGAACGTTATAAAGAAGATAAAGAAAAAGAACATAAAGATAAAGTAAGAAAAATTATTCAATTAAGAAACCTTCTTCTCTTCAAAAATCTAACTTTGACAAGATGCATAAGGTATTGATGAAATTATTGATGACTATTTAGAAAATTCTTTTCTCTCATCGGAAGTACTTATGCATGTATTCATCGATTAAAACAAAAATACACTTCTCTAGAATGAAGTATGTTGAGAAAAGATTTGTCCTAATTTGAATCATTACCGATAATATCAGGGTTTTTGCAAGAAACACAAAAAGAATTGTTTTTTTTTAATATAGTTTCCCGATTACTATTTAAAATGTAGGCGAAGTACAAACATATTACATGCCAATCGTACTAGTAACTCATAAGAAATATGGTTTTTTTATTTTATATCAAATATCTTCTTGCAGGATATGGATAAAGAGAAGATTCATAGTTTGATGTCATTCTAGATCTCGAAAATGTTTCTGAGATGCACAAGATTTGATTGTCTTTGAAAAAAAAAATATTTGTTTATTTTGTAGATTTAATTCTTCAGAAAATTTCACTGATTACTCTCGACATCATTATTGGTCCAGATAGTTTCGAAGATCATTCATAACTCCTTCCTTCTCAAAACCTTCTAGAATCAAAACTATTTTAATAAATCCTTACACTAGACAACATGTTCATATATGTATCTCAAAAATCATATGTCTTAACGAGAATCGAGTTTTCTGAGAGATTCCTTAAAAAATGAGAATATCTTTTTTCTTACTTTTATTTGAATTAGGTAAGACAAGCCGAAATTGTTTCAAAAACAAAACAAGCTGAACGTGATGAAGAAGATAAAAGTCGACGTGAAGCTGATCTTAAACGTCGTATAAATGAAGCAGCAGTCGAAAAAGAAAAAGAAGAACATCGTTTTGCTATGAAAATGGCTATTGATAAATTACATGAATCAGAAATAGGTCGAAAAATAATCGAAGTTATTGGTGAAGAAGATTTATATAAATATGATCCTAATTCACTTAATTCATTACATATTGATGCGGTTATAAAACATAGTCGAGAACAAAAAGAAAAATTAAAAGTTCAATTTAAAAAAGTCGATTATGTTATTCGAGCACAACATGAAGCTGAAATACCATTATTGCAAAAACAGACTGAAGAAGAAACGCATCATAGACGTGAGATTCAAATTGCTGAACGTCAACGTGCTATTGAGAGACGTGAACGTCTTACACGAATGGAAGATGATAAAAATTTTTTTCTTCAATCAATTCGTGGACAAAGACATGAAGATTATGTTCAAGAAATGAAAGAATTTGAGCAACGTTTACAACTTGCACGTCAAATACGCTTAAAGCAATTACGTCAGGAATATGTTGAAAAGAGAAAACAAGAGTTTAGAAAAGAAAAAAAATTAAAAAAACAACGACAACAAGAAGAGAAACAACGACAAATTGAAGCTGAATTAAAACGTAAACAAGACGAACGTTTAGCATTAGAACGTTTAGCCAAAGCAGAAGAAAAGAAAAAATTTGATGAACAAGCAAGAAAACAACGTGAACGTGACGAAGAAGTTGAGCGAAGAATACAAGCCGAAAGAGAGGCTACACGTACAACTACAGCACCTAGCATTGGTAGTCGACGAAGTGGTCCTATTAATACTAGTCATGAACAAGATAAAGATAGAATTGACAAGTATGCATATTCAAAAATTTCATTTTCATGTAACTTTTGTTATTTTAGTCGATCATGGCGTCGCAATCCACGTGAAACTGATGAAAATCAATCCTCACAAGTTGTTTCTAATGATAATTGGCGTGCACGAAATGATGAACAACGGTAACATTTCCTCTTTATGTTGCATGATTTTTAGATTTATTTTCATTAAACTTTTAGTCCACGAGGCGGTGATCGACGTCTTGATGATTCATCAAATACTAAAGCTTCATCTAATGAACCATGGCGACCTAGAATAAAGCTTGAACAACAAAATCGTGATGATCGAAGAGACGATAGACGAGATGATCGTCGGGGCGACAGACGTGACGATCGAAGAGACGATAGACGTGATGATCGAAGAGACGATAAACCAGATGATCGTCGAGACGATAGACATGATGATCGAAGAGACGATAGACGAGATGATCGCAGAGACGATAGACGAGATGATCGCAGAGACGATAGACGCGATGATCGACGAGGATATTCTTCACAACAAACACAACCATCAGCTTCATCAACATCAGAACGATGGACCGACAGAAATGCTGAAACAGCAGACACATGGCACACAGTTGAAAAGAAACGTTCTAATCAGTAAACTACATAAGAATCATATTCAATACAATGGTTTCTTTATTTTTGTCTTTTCTCATTGAAATAGACAACGAACTGGCAATGATCGTCCAGCACAACAGCGTTCAGAAGAATCATCTTCAAGTGGAGCCTGGCGATCAAAGCCACGTATGACAACAGAACAACGGGATGAGCCACGAGATAGTGGTCGTAGTGGTCCACATTCATCCACTAATTGGGGTCGATCGGATGACAATGATAATTGGCGTACACGAGAGAGAACACGTTTGAACAGGTTTGTTTGAATTTAAAATTATTCCTCTAGTAAATAACCAAATTTAGTTGGCGTGCTAATGACAATGACGATAATGAAAATAATCGTCCTCGTGCTAGTGGTGGTCCGTCATATGATAATCGGCGTACAGGTGGCGCTCCAGGAGATGATCGTCGTGGACAAAATCGCGATTATGGTAGTGGTAATCGAGAATAAGATTAGTTTAGCAAAAAAGAAGTGAGCTCATATCGTTATCATTATTGTTGTCATTGTTTTTTCTTTTCTTTAAACATCTATTACTTATGTCTGTGTGTGTTTGTGGTTCTGCCTAATTATTCACGCTTTTATTCACTATTTTTTTCCGTTTATCTTTCCTCTTTTTTTCTTTTTTTTTTTTTTATTGAAGTGAAAAATAATTAACCTAATCAAAATAAAATTCTTGTTTCTTTTCTTTTGTTTTTGGTAACTTGTTTTTGTCTTATGTAAATGGCATGGAGAGAGAAGGAAAACACGTAATCGACAATGAATATTTGTTTGCAGATGTCATTCTTTGTTTTGTTTCGTCGTTCATTTTCTGTTTTACAACAAATGAAAGAAAAACTTTTATCAAATCCAATTAAAATTGATATTGATATGCAAAATAAACTAGAACGTCTTTCATTAATTTCGTTTCAAAATGAAAAAACAATAAAAAAAGTTGAACAGACTATACATTCATCGAATATTATACATCAGGCAAATGTTGATCATCTTCAACCATTATATACCTTAGTTGAAACAGAATTATGTCCTTTAAGACAAACAGATACAATATCAATTGAAAAAACTCTTCAAACTAAACAAGTACTTGAAAATGCTTCAAACACGTATGAAGAATATTTGGTTGCACCTATGATTGGCAAACGGGAATCACAAACTGTTGAAAAAGTTGATAAAACAAAATTATAGAAGAAAAAATAAATACAATAAAACATAACAAAAATAGTTTATAAATGATTAGTTTTTATTTGTACTAGTGTTTTCTGTTCTTTCTAGATGTCATCTATATTAATTGATCGTCTTTTATTAGCGTCCATAAATGTTAAACATCGACTTGAGTCTCTTTTAAATCTATGCCGTATATATGAACATCCAGTATGCAACAACGACGATCAATATGAAGAACTTTATCGATTTTATGGACCAGATCATTCAGATGTAGAAGAACTTGAAAATTGTATTGTATCTATTTCATCATTAATTGAAAATCTTCAACATGAACAAGACACAAGTGAAGATTGTCAACCATTTCCAAATTATCCTTTATGTAAAAATGGTTGGACATTAAAAGAAATTGAACAACTTGAAAAAGAACAATGTTTAAATTTAAATATTATAAATCAAATAAGTTTATGTATATTAAATCAGTGTTATGAAGAACTTGATGAACAACAATGTTTAAGAACAAAGCTCAATGTAAATATCGTTTACTTTTTAAAAAACCAAAGGAAACGAAAACATTCACCATGAAAATAAAACAAGAAACAACGATAGGAAGAGACAGACGAATAATATTAAATCTATTTTATTTCGTCGGAACTAGATCAAATATAATTATTTGTAAAAGACTTAAGACGGAGAAAAAGCGAAAATTTCGTACTTCATTGTACTGCAGAAGTATATCAAAAGTATTCTACAGAAAAGTTTAGTTATTATTATTACGAAGAGGAAGTATGAAGGCATGGTCTGTCGACATCTGTATTGTCATTCTCTAATTTTTGTGCATCTTTCTCGCTGCACTCTGTCTTGTTTTATCATTTTTCGTGTATAATATTTTAATGTACTTGCTTTAATTAAGTGGCGCAAGAGAAAAATATATTAAGTGAGTTTTGGTTGTATGCTTGCAAGTGTATGAGCTTTGGAGTCGTATTTTAGTTTAAATGTTATAGTTATAAAGCATACATAATTTACATTCGATTTATTTACTTCTCTCTAACATACAATTTATCGAGAAAATATTTATTAATTTGATTGATATTGATTATCTAGCACTGACTTTGTCGCACATTTAAATATTTCGGTGAGATTTCTTAATACTCAAGTTAAACAAAACTATTTGATTTGACTCTTGGATTCTACATCAATGTCTTTAATATTTAGGTCTGATCAAAAATTCTGAAAACATTAAATAAAAATATAAAGATGCAGAGATATTTTCAATTTTATTTTATCAAATGTTGAGGATAGTTGCCATGATTATTTATATCAAGTTTAATCATTTCTAAAAAGTTTTTTTAATCTCTTTTTGCTAAAAAATTTTTAGCTATCTTGGATACCACATGAGCTAATCATATTTCATTTATTTAATTAGTTAAACTTCGTTCGATAGAATCACTTAACCAAAGATTATGTAGTATTAGATCTGGCGAATATGGCGGATATGATATTATATTGATGCCTTTTTCTGTCAACTAATTAATAACATTGGGTGAGTATGAAGTCAACGATGATCGTCAAGCAATTTTGTACATTTTGAACCTGATGTCTATGTTTGTTTCCATATTTCGTTAACAAAAAGGTTCAGATTATTTTCAATATAATACTTGTGATCTACAGTCTTGCTTTTATCTACACTCAGGACTATTTGATATAACGAATATACTAAACAAAATTTTGCTTCACATCTGTCTCCATGAATAATAATCTTTGACAATTCAACTTCAATAAGCTAGTTAGCATTAGATGACTTATGACTAACCTATCTAAAATAAATCCATAGCCCATTACTAGTAATGCTAGAATGCAACTGATATGATCGAACAAAATTCCACTGAATTTTTAAAACAAATGAAATATTATTAGCTCATGTGGTATCCAAGATAGCTAAAATCTTTTTAGCAAAAAGAGGTTAAAAAAACTTTTAATAAATTGTTAGAAAGGATTGAACTTGATATAAATAATCATGGCAACTATCCTCAACATTTGATAAAATAAAATTAAAAATATCTTTGCATCTTTATATTTTTATTTAATGTTCTCAGAACTTTTGATCAGATCTAAGTATAATTGAAAAGTCTTAAATTCTCAAATTTTATTTATTCATTTTATCTGCATATTTCTTTGCGTCTTAAAACATGTACATTTGTGCATTTTTGTTCTCTTTAAAGAAAACAATTGCATCATCAGATTTATCCAAATATAGACAAGAGTGAACATTGTTCAACTAGATTTTGCTTTAGAGATGAAAAAAAAAATACATACCTACTTGATATTTAATATAATTTATTTAGAATGAACAGTTAATACCGGATAATCTTAATCCTTTGAATTCAACCTCATTATCATCCATTCCAAACTCATGTTTATCTTGTGATACAAATAAAAATCTTCTAGATCTTCCAACAGAAATTCTTCTTCACATATTTTCATTTATATCACCATTTGAACTTATAACACATCTTGCACCAACTTGCCAATATTTTGCAAATCTCATTTTCAATCAAGCCATTTCTCATATTGGTCTTTCAAAAATAATTTCCGTTTTTGATGTAACTCATTTACTTTTATATTTAACACATCTTCAATCAATAACATTTATTAATTGGGATAATGAAGTAAGTATTCTTACATGGGCTATATGGTTTGATAGCATTGCTAAAACAACTTCTAAACTTGATACAATACGGTTTCGAAATGTTCATATTTCTCCAATATTAATTTGTTTTATTGTTGAATATTTTCCTCATTGTTTACAAACAATTATATTTGATTATCAACATCATAAAGGCTATGAAAAATTTGATTTAATTTTATCCTTACTTGCTGATAAAAATATTCAATTAAAGCGTATTACGGCTTCTTATCAAGTCGGAATAACTAATTTTGGAATTTTACAACTTGTTAATAATTTAAATACAATAGTAGAATTAAATTTACTTTATGTTGAAGCCATTAATGATGAGTAAGTTAATTTTTTGTTTTTATTAAAATTAAAAAAAAAAAAAGCAAGAATTATTAAGTTTCATTTTAATTTAGAACAGTAAAAGCTTTATGTGATAAACATAATACATATTTGGAAATTCTTAAAATTGATGGTGCTCAATTAACAGATAAAGCTTTAGAATATATTGATTATTGTCGAAAGTTAAAATCAATTATGATTGAATTTTGTACAAATATGACAGGCTCAAATTTCCATATATTTCAAGTAGAGTTTTTATTTTTATAATTAATTAATTAATTTATTATTGTAATTTATTTCACATAGAATTTTTATAATCTTAAAGAATTATGTTTATCTAAATTAACAACGGTTCCACTTAAATCGTTTCAATTATTATTTAATGGAAAACATATTTATGAAAATTTAATTCTACTTAAATTAGGAGAATGTCATTTGATTGATGATGATTGTGTTCGATCAATTATTAGAATGTAAGTATTTATTTTGGACAATTTCATTCGATGATCTCTTATTCGGGTTACTTCTCAAATTCGATTAGTTTCGATTGATTCTCAATGTGGTCTCTTTTCAGTTCTGTTATTAGTCATCGAATAAAGAGGAGATGATAAGTCTTCATATATCTTCATGATTAGCTATTTAAAGAATTCATACTAGAATGGTTATCGACGAGAAGTTCACGAGGAATTCATTTTATCCCAATTTACTTTATGGGTTTTCAAATGATAATGACTTTTATACATTTAACACCTTTTACTTCCTTTAACATCTTGGTTTGGATGCAATACAGACCTCGCCCTCACCCATATCCTGCTTGATCTATATCTCATATTGTTATTTTAGCAATTCAACAAGAAAAATGACTTTATCAAAATTGCATTGATAACGAAACACCGTTTTCATGCACTCTTGTTGAATGTTTTTTGAAGATGATGAGTTTTAAAATAATTTTGTATTATATAGTATCAAGCAGAAAGACATCGGTAGTTCTTCTCTTTCAGTTACGGAAAACGGAAGATTACTAGCTGTTGCTGTTGTCGAGTTATAGAAATTACATCCATCCCTCATTTTCCCGATGATTCTAGCGCAGACCTTACACACAATAATGCACTTGTCCTTAACTATCAAGGTTTACAATTAATAATTCAATGCGGCAACACCGTAAAAATGAAATTTGTGAACAAGTACAAATAAACAACTTAATTTTTCATTACATACATAACGTACCTCAGCATCATAGATGTTAATAACTTTTGTATTTTTTTCTGTTATTCTTTATTGTACAAGTTATTCTCTTCTATATTCAACATAATTATGAATCATCATAATTGATAATATTAAAACCGAATTGAGAAAAAACTCAAATGAGACATTATCGCATGGAACCGAGTCGAGGGAGAGGGGTATACTATTTCTCTTTTTTTGTCGATGAGGTTTTTTCTTTTTGAAACTGTTTATTTTATAGGTGTCCTCGGCTGATTGATTTCACTTGTACATGGGCATACGGTCTTACTGATGATAGTTTCAATGAAATAGTCACTCGATGTCATCATCTTCGACGTTTATCATTAGTAGGGTGTCATCAAATTTATGGCCATATACTAAATGATATACCAGAAAAATATTTTCATGATATAGAATATCTTAATTTTGAACAATGTAATCAGATTGAAGATGATCTTTTAGTTAAACTATATAAAAGAAAAAAATCCATATCGATTGTTAATTATTATGGAACATCTGTTGATGATGATGATGATGGTGGTGGTGGTGAAGGAAACTTTTAATATTTCTTCTTTTTTTTTTAATGTGATTTTTTTTTTTATTGTATGACGTCTGTAAATATTATCCATTGAATGTATAAAAAAAGGAAATGAATAAATAAATATCTTCAATGTTCAATTAATATTGAATTAAATATTTTCTTTCATATTTGTTCTGTCTTTATATACAATTGATTTGTATTTTACGTTCACGTAATGATTTTTTTTCTATTTGATAGAGAAGAATATGAAAAAAAGAAGACAGAAAAATCCTTGTCTTGTAGGTCTCTGTAATTGTCTGTTTTTTTTTAAGCATTTTAAATAATTACATTTGTTTGATCTGATAAGGCCATGAATTGTTGCCTACAATTTGAATGCGTATATGAGCATGTAAATGTTCAATAGTTTCACGCACCATCAATAAATGACACGCCAAATGTCCCGTGCCATACATATACGCACATATACAAAGGTAGGAAATAAAGACAATGTTCAATTGATTTGAAGTCGCTTATTTGAAGGTGTGCACGCAAACATATAAAGAACGTGCGCTAAAAATGAATAAGTGGTCAACATCATTACCATCGATTATCTCATTATGTAATGATGTGGAATTTCAATTTGATCCTATGTTTATGCAACAAACAGGAACAGGAACTACAACATCAACGTCATCATCAAATAAAAATTTACTTAGTAGTGCTAGTGGTTCTCTTAGTGATTTATCAATACTTATTCAATCTCAACCATCATATATCAACTATGATGAATATTTAAATAATTATACTCAACCGTCCAAACTACCTATTTCGTTATATAACACTTCTATCGAGCATGAGACAACAATACAAACAGATATATCACCACATGAACAGTTTGTAACCGATGATGAATTACTTCAATCACTGGTTGCTTATGCCGACAGTTTTAATTTGGGTTCTTATAATTATTCAACTCAAAAGAAAAGGCCACAATCAACAACAACAGCAATAGCGCCAATTCCAACAATACAAAAACCTCCAACTCCAAAAATACAAAACATGACAATTCCAAAAATACAAACAACACCAATTCCATCAGTGCAAGCAACAGTAAGACGTAGAACACAATCGTCAACGGCTCATTTAACATCTACGATTGAAAATGATACACTAACACGACACAAAAGTTGTGACGATATATCAATGGCATGTTCTATAACAAGTACTAGTAAACCAATAACTGTTATACCACGAGAAGAACTTATGATGAAAAAAAATTTCCCAAAATTTGTACCATCTGAATCTCATCCACAATTCTTTTTTGCTACAACAACAGATGAAAATAATAATAATTATAATAATGATAATAATAATTATAATTATAATAATGATAATAATAATAATAATAATTATAATAATAATAATAATACTTTTGATAGATATCATGAAGAAAAGGCAATCGAAGATGGTGCCACAACAACCGATATTTCAAAATTTGAGTGGGGATTTTCATCAGATACAATGAACGAATTAAATAAACCATCAAGTGAACCATTTCATAATTATGAAGCAACAACTAATATTGGTGATATTAATTTAAATTATTTAAAAGATCTTGAACGTTCTTCTTTCATGGCTGCTTCAATGGATTTTACTCATGAATTTCCTACACCAATTCCACCACCACCACCCGTTATAATACGAAAAAAAAGTAAAGATATTATATTAAAACAACAAGTTGATATACAATTACTTCGTCCACCAACTCCTCCACCACTAGCTCCAATTATTATTCGAGAAGTTCGTCATAAACCTCCTCTGCCACCTAAACCAATAAAAATTCATCAAAAATTAGAAGATACTGGTCATATTCATTTATCTAGAACACCATCACCTATAGTAATTCGTGAACGTCCACCACTTCCACCAAAAAAGGAATATCTATCCAAACCAACTATTGTTTATCGTCATTTACCAACTCCACCACCTTCATCACCTTCACCACCAACAGTGATTGTTGAACGTCTTCGATCACATGTCTCAGCTGTTATACAAAAACCAGCACCTATTTTAGTTGAAAAATGGTTACCATATCCACCTGAACAAAAGCGACAAATAATTTATGAACGAGCATCACCATTACCAATACGAAATAAACGTCAGACTAATGAACAAGCAAAACAAATTATTGTCGAATATGATGATGTTAATGTTATTGTTGATAAAGATATAAAACAACGATCAGAAATAAAACGTGTTAGACCCGATCAATATGTTCAACAATATGGAAGTTCATTATATTCGAATGAAACTCTTAATCAATTATTAAATGATTTCACTTGTTCATCGCAAGTATGTCTTAAGGATAATCCCATTCTTTTTTGACCACTTCTGATTCTCGAAGAAGGTGCAATTGATCGGGCTGAAATCTTTACCACAGATAGAGCACTTAAAGTGAGGAGATAAATGTTCGAATAAAATAAGTTCGAAAAGAGCTCAAAGAAATTTTCCGTAAAAACCTTGGTTTTCCGAGGAGCAATATCTTGGTACATTACGAATCCCAGCAACTTTGATCTGATTGATCTGAATATTTTTGAAAATAACTAAGATCGTATCTCAAAGATAATTTTGAGTTTTGAAGGAAATTTTATTTTCTTTTTTCTTGGAGAAAAATACATAAAGATTCAGAATAAAAAGCAAGGATTTGGTATTTGGAGTTCTTGGCGTTCGGATACGAAACCCAAAAACGAAAATGATCAATTCTATCGCTGAACAATACTTCCAAGTATCTGTGATAAACGTTGCTACTTGATCAATTGTATCGTCTTTGAAGAATAGAGATAGACAGATACGGCTTGGGTACTCTTGATACATGTTCCTTTGTTTTATTTTTTCTTAATTAAATTTATTTCAGGTGAAAAATGAACAACCAATCCTATTAAATCGACATTATTACGAAAACTATTCACCGGTATATCATTGATTATTCAATCATAAACACTAGGACAAAACAATGATGATTGCAATGCCTTTTTGTCCTCGTCATAAGATTCCTATTGAACTACTTACTTCTCTTTTCTCTAGGAAACCAGTATGTGTGTGTGCATGAAGAAAAATACGAGAAGTATTCAGCTTAGTCTTAAAATATATTCATATTAAGTTTTTTTTTTTGTTTTTGGCTTATGCTGTTGAAAAGAAAGAAGAAAAAAGAGCTTTTCATTAAATTATTTCGAATATATCAAATATAAATAGAAAATCATTTTCTTGTGACACTTTGCTTTAAGTAATACATATTATTCATATACAATAAAATAGGTTTTCCAAAAAAAAAAGAAAAAGTAAATAATAACAAAATTGTACATAAAAGATTCAAAAAGCATGATGGCTATTTTGATTGTGAAAATATTGTATTGTAGTACAAAATATGATTAAGTCAATTTACCTGTATGAATATCATTATTTATGAATATCGTGTAAAATTTGGAGAAAACTATACCTACATTTATCTAACTCAAAGCAAAAAGAAAAGACTTACGATGTCAGAAGTGAACTTGACATTCAGTACTACGAATAAGCTCACCGATGCCTGTGAGTGACAATCACCAACGCTATGATGAACGCTCCAAAAATGATAAAGGTTGCCGCTATTACGTCTACACCACCAAGATAAGGGCTACTAGTAAACACTTCGATTTCCACCAATAAGATAAAAATTACTAACAGTACGTTAACCAAAATTGATTTCCTTGTAGAAAGCCATCAACACATAAAAGAACCAAACCAAACACAATATATTTGAGAATGAATAACATGTTCATTATTCTAGATAGATCTTTTTCTAATTAATTGTTTAGTCGATAGATGTATCGCGCTTTATAAACAGTAGGAAAAAAAATACACTCGCACTATTGAAGCAATGCAATATACGATCGGTACGAAGTTAGCTAAGTATATGACTTTTTTTCTGAAGACTTTTCAGAATGGCTTTCTAAAAAACTTTTTCATCGTATTTTGATTTTATTTTCTCTTGTTTGTAAAGAGACCATCAGGTGTTCTAGATTTACTCAAAAACACTGAGATCGTCGGACTAAACTGTTAAAGAGTTCAACGATTTTCGAAAGATCTCGAGCTTTAAGCACAAAATCAGATTGAAATTGGAAACAAAAATCATCATTAGGCTCAACATGACATGACTCATCACTTTTATTTCTCAAGAAAATTAACTTTCTTATTTCACATTTGAATTTGTATAAATCATTTAGATAGACGCGAAGTTATTGAATATTACTGAATATTTGTTAGATAAAACAACTAATTTTTCGAAACAGCAAATTTCTAGCATTATTAATTATGAGGAAAAAGAGAAGGGAAAGAAAATTGATTTCTATTGTTACTATCCTTTTGTAGTATCAAAACAAAACGATAATCAGTAAAATACAATTATCCACATATAGAAAATTTAAAAGAGTATTACATTAATATTAGAGCTAATTTTGTTCCATGTATCTTGCCTAAAAGATTCATTAAAAAATAAAAGTTTAAAAATTCGTTGAATACGCAACATTAAACGATTAAAGGTGATCGAAACAATCATTCGTTCAATAAAAATTCAATTACACATTCAAGCCTACTCTTCGACTATAGCTTTCCAATATTGAGAACTTGTCACCACATCAATTACTCAATATTTAAAGAACTTAGACATTCACCAAAGCAGTTCATATTTCTGATAGTTGAATATATGCACTAGTTAACCATTTCGAATAGGTTTTCTAACACCTGCGTAATGTTCTAAGTAGCAGAATATTAAAAAAAAACGTGAAAATTGCGTTTAAATCATTGCTTTAACATTATTTATTCATTCTGACAAAAGATAATTATAACATCACATGTTAAAGAAGAAAAGAAAAAAAAAGTATAATAAATTTAGATTAAGAAAAGATTGTTTTAATATTATCATATGATTAAATTCAACAATTAGTTGAAAATACCTTGTTCATCATCAATAACGATCTAAACAAAGAATGATATCAGCAATAAATTCTACATAGAGAAAAATTACTTACAACAATGGTAACGCCATCCCATATGTTTGAGCTGGTATTGACGCCCACGCATTTGTCCATGTCTATGCGGTTGTTCATCTAACCGAAGAGCAATAGCTAAAAACCAATAATAAGTTATATGATTAAATCACTAAAAATAAAAACAAACCTTCTTGTAATAAACCACTGGTACATAAGAGAACCAAAATGAATAAAACATAGTTAATAATTGATGACATTATTATAGATAGAAATTTTCTAGTTTATTTATAAAACTATGCAATTAATGTTGATAGTAAGTTGTACACCAATAGAATTTATCCAACAAGAAGATAATTGTGATGTTATGTATGTTTGTTTTATGAATGTGCATCTCTATTTATAGATAGAGACGAACACAGAACGAAAAAATCGAGGTTATCAGAAGATATTTTTTTCGCGCCGGCCCAACTGTTTCTATTGAACAATGGTATGATGACATTTATCATCTCTCTCTTCATTTAAATAACTTTAGTCAGTCGGAAACAAAATAAATAATATACGTCCATCTATTCTATTACGCTTATCGAATAGTTACAGCCATTAAGTACATCTCTAATAAGAAAAGAAAATTTTTTCGATAATCATGGCCTATATCTTTATAAGATAAAATTTTATAGTACACATTCGATTTGTATATGTATTGTTCATAGAAATGAAATATTATACAACTTTAGTGAATTTTGCTTCGTTCAAACCTAAAAAGTAATTTTTTTAAACAAGTATTTTTCAGCATCATTTACGAGACACAAAATAAAATTAATTATTCATTAGACATTTCTGAATAAACTTCTTGTATATCGTTTAGTTTCATATAATGTGTAATATGCAGCAAAACTAGTCTGAAAATTAAACATTTAGCATTGCTTCTTTCTATATAAGTTTCAATTATCTAAAGATTATGATGATTTTGTAATTAGACATAAAAAATTTATCATTAACAAAAACTAATTTTAGTCATTGTAATTTGAATACAAAATCAAATCGTACGTTATAATGGAAAAATCATAACATTTCAAGCTTTTCTTTTTTACCTCATTTGGACAATAATCTAGTTATCAAAGGATAGGATCATTTTATACAATGATTACATATATATACATATTATTGAAAAACAAGAAATAGACATTCGAACAAGTATTTGTTATTGATACTGGTCAATATTACGCATTACACTATTAGATATGCAAATAGATAGTTATCCTCTTCGAATATTAGCAGAAGAGAATGATTACGGTTGATCAGTTGTTTTCTAATAGAATTATTGAACTCTTATTAGAAAGTTTGAATGAGAGTATTCATTTTCTAGAAGCAATTTTTTTCAGTGAACTAGAGAGAAGGAACAGAGCAATCAATATTTATGGATCAGTCATGAATATGATATTCTATTTTCTATTCTAGCTTGTTCAAACTACATCTGTATCAATTATCTGTCATTGTATATTCTATAAGTAGAGCAAGTTTTTAATCAATTATATTTATTGATAGAATGATATTTATATTTCCCAAATGACGGATTTATATTCATCGTTCTTTGTCCATGTGTTTTGCTGAAAACGTGATCGAAGAATAAAAATCAAACATATTGTGAAGATATTAGAGACTCATGGAACCATGAATATTTATATAAATATATAAAATTTGAAATTCTTGAATAAGTATAAAATTCACCGAAAACAGCCATTCTAAAATCCTAGTTACATCAAATATCTAGAAACCAATCTCATACATTTCATTGTCACCCTTATTCGATATCACGTCACCAACAAAGGTATCAGGAATGTATTGTACATAGAGAAAGAATACTCACTTCATTGAATCTGATAAGTCTCTATCTGCGTGAAGTTATTATGCTCAGCTCGTCTATTTGGTTGTCTTCATCCGTTATGTTCACTCAGTTTTTACCACCATTCATATTTCTATGTACTTTTTTCAATCCGAATTCTACATGAATGAGCCATAGCCAGAAATATAAAGAATAAACTATATGAGTCGATTAGTAAAGATAAAAAAATGGATCCGCTTATGAAAATGTACCAATGTTCAAGAGAACACAGGCAAATAAAAGATCATTGATCGTCTATGACATGATTATTACTATTACTATCGATAGAAGAATAGTTTTCTAGTTACTTAAAATAAAGACAGAACAAATGCTAAAATTCAGAAATACACTTATAGAATCTAGAAAAACCTACAAGGAATATGCGCTCATCTAATCAATGTTTATCACTTTTTATCGATAGACGAGCACAGAATGAATACATTAAAATCATTATTAAGATATTGTTGGCAAAATATTTCAGCAAGTTTAACAATAATATTCTCATATAAATTATCATTGTCTGTCTTCATTAAATCATTATAGATAATCATTAATAAAAGAACAAATACACGGATATGTAATTGAATTAATCTTTTCAAGTTTTACTTTTCATGTTCAGCAGATTTTTAATAACAAAAAGGCTTCTTTTTCATATTTATTAATTTTATCAAAAAAAAAAATACAACTTTGATGATCATTGATAATATCCTACAACATATGATCTAAATAAAAAAAACTTAGCTCAGTCTTGATCAAGATTATTACAACGAGAGAACCAATGCCATAGAAAACAAGTTATCATAACAAATTTTTAAGAAAGAAATCGTAAAAATTCCATTAGTCTTTCTTCCAACATTCAATGACAATACTGAAAAGCATAAAATAATCTAATTTAACATCAGATCTTATAAACATGTTTGATCACATCAATTAGAGAAATCAATCTTTCTTTGTAGTAAAATCGGATATGACCTAGAACTTATCATGCGTATTTTTCCTGTCATGAAGCTTATTGCCAGTTTTTTGTATAATTCAATAGAAAATGATAACAATAAAAATGAAGAAATATTAATATAAGTATACATACAAACAATTCAAATCTATCGAAATTCAAAAGCGAGATTTTCATTATTTATTTATTGTTTTCGAATATATATCGTATTAAAAATATCATTATGAAACTAAGACAGAAAGACATGCTTTCACTTGTATCATTTAATAAACAACAATTTGTATTTTATGATAAGAACACACAGTTTAAGTCACAAAGTCATTAGTTTTCTTATAAAATTTTATCAATTTTTTTATTTAGTCAATATTGAGATCTAAAAATTTTAAAGAAACCTTTCATATGACATTTTCATGAAAAAATTGATTCAAACAGTAATCTATCAATGTATGAAATTTAATAGCTTATTGGAAGACATTATTTCCATCTGTTGTTGTTAATACATCCCTTCACATTTTATTTTAAGAATGTTAACCGATAATAATAAAATATATGTGATTACAAAAGCCAAATAAAATGAAAAAACCAACTATCTGATGCACCACCAATACAAAAAAAAAACAAAAAAGGATACCTATCGCATCATTATTATATTTGTGGATATATATATATGTATGAATGTATTATTTCTTTTTAAGATTTCCACTTGTAACTAATTTTTGATCGATATTATTAAGTTGACTTTGAAGTGAAACAAGATTCGATTCAAATGTTGTTTTTAACTAAAAATAAAATAATGAATAATAATATTAATGTTAAATAGTTTGTCAAGACAGTCTCTTTGGAGCTGAAATATGGAACTCACATGTGTTCGTTAGTTTCATATTATTAATACAAACTACTTTCAGTAAAAGATGTCTAGCTGAGTACATTTGGTTTCCAAGGATAAACAGAATGTTTTTACTGGTGCTCTTACTACTACTATTTATCTTGCTGTTATTCATTTTCGTATCTTGTTTTTCTTTATTTAACATTATCATTATTATTCTAATTATTGATTTACCAAACAAATAAACCTATTGTACATAATCATTATATCTACTTCAGGCATCACCGTACTGTTATATATCTTGATAAGCCCGGAAACATTGATATTAATTGTTTCTCAAAGCTATAACTTTATAAATTCATGCTTTTCATATTGATTATATTACCACTATTATTAAATCACGTATTATTCTTGACATTTCAAATGTAAGACTTTATCTGCTCAAAAATCAAAAATAATCAGTTAAAATAAAAGGATGGAATTTTTTAATAACTCTGGATAGAAACAAGATACAAAGTTGCTGTTTTCACTTATAGAAAAATGAAATGAAGACGTATCGAATTGCGTGTTACACATTCTTTTCAACTTAGTCTTTTTAAGGTTTTCAATCAACTTTTTTAGAAACCAATGTTACCTCTAAATTAACTATAGTGAATTTTTAACTATACGGTTTATATTGGAACCGGGAATAGAAGGGATTGTTTGTCTGTCCTTTCTTTGTTCGGAAAAACATACTCATTGGCTTCTGTCCTTTGATCTCAATTGCTATGAAGAAGGAGTGCGAAACTTCGAGTTAAAACTTACACTTACTATATTTTCTTTTTCAAAAAATATAATATGAATTCTACGAAAAAAAAATCTATTTAATTTTTACTTGTTTTAAAAGATGATCATTTGCATCAAGTGAAGTTTTTAATGCTTGTTGTTCAGCTTCATAATGTGAAAGTGCTGTGCTGAATTGAAAAGCTTTAAAAAAAAAAAAGAAAATATAGAAGCATTTCTCGAATGTCAAATGTTTTTACCCTGTTGATAAAGTTCATTAAGAGCTATTAAACGTTGTTGAATAATTGGTAAGCTTGCTGCCATTGATTCCCATCGTGACATCATATCGAATAATTCTACAGCCTATTATTAAAATATTAAATAATACAATGAAAAATAATTTTTCTTCTTTTGTTTTTTTTTTGTAATACTTTGCTTTGTTTATCTTGTTCGTCAACAAGTGTTTTTTTATCATTAATTGCATTTAAACGTGAAAGAACATTTGCTAATTTCATATCAATATGATCAACATTTGTTCCATCAAGTAAATTAATACGAGTTGTTAATTGTTCAAGTGAACTCTGAAATAAATAAATAATAAATTAAACAAATTATTCTTAGTATTCTAATTACTAATAAAGATTTCGATTCAATCTAAAATAAAAATTAAGAAACAAATGAATAGAATATAAATAGACAAATTATTATTACTGGTTGTTGTTCATTAAGGCCAACTAAATTTTCAAGTTTCGATATTTTTTGTTCGATTTCCGAAAGCTAAACATCGATAATTGATTAACTAGGTTTTCTTTTCTCGGAAAAAAATTGTTTTACTTGAAAAGTTGACGTGGATGAACTTGCAACTGTCGCAGGATTAATATATAATTTAAATGTATCAGAATTCTTTTGTCCTGCGTTTGTTTGTTTTGCTTCTTGTTTCGATGCTGCTAATTTTGTAAGTAATGAACTAAATTAAATATAATTAAAACTTTTTCCTATTGAAATCTGTATATTATCAACCTTGTATCACGTCCACTTAAAAGAAATTTAGCTCCATAAACTTTAGATGTATGTTCTTGTAATTGTTGGATATGCTGAATAAGAGTACTTAAATTTTCACTTTCTTCTTTACTTAAACCTTCTTTTGATGCCTAAAAGAAAAAAAATATATATAGATAGATTACAAAAAGAAGAATATTTTAATACTCACTCGATTAAATTCTTCTTCTAATTCTTGTAATTCAGCCATTAAACGTTTGTAACGTTCGATCGGAGTTTCAGTTTCATGTTCAGCATACTAGTTTCAAATCAATAAGAAAATAAAAATAGATTAGTGTTTTATCCAGATTTTTTTCTTTCGGAAAGATGGTTTAAAAGTTTGAGAGATTAAACACCTATTTTTCGAAGCACAGAAACATTATTTAGGATAATAAACACTAATTTGATCATCATAGAAGCGCGATCTTAGCTATCTGAATTTCCTACTAGTAAATGAAGTTGAACACTAGAAGTTTTTTACACAAATATAGAGAAAACTTGAAGTTAATATTGACCTTGACTTCTCGTGGACCATAGATCTCGAAAAGACATCTATTGAATTCCAAAAAATGTCAGTTTATACTGAGAATACTAAACAATGAAAGCTCACAATTCAAAAAAAACTTCTTATATTGAATCTAATTTATCGAGAAGACATCTAGTTGACTTTGATGCAAGTCTCTACTTCACTCTCATGCTGAATAAAACACTAAAAAATGATTATTTATATACATTTTGATAAATGCCATGTTGAACATAACCACGAGCTTTAATTGAGCTATCAGAAAAATCTATATGAAATAATAAATTAATAAAAATATATACATTGCTGAATATTTTAACATACCCGCTACTTTTCCATTAAGATATTTTCCATTTAATGAATCATGAACTTCTTTTGCATTAATATCAAATTGATTAACAGCATCTGAATGATCATGTCCAACTTCATGAAATTGTTCATTTACTGGATAATCAGGTGTTTCAAAACAATCCGGTTGATCATTAACCTATCATAAATATATTTTAATTATATATAAATTTTCATTTTTATCATACTTACAATGCCGGGTAAATTAACATAATCAAGTTTTTTCATCATATTGATATCTAGAAAACAAAGTCATTCACTAATACAACAAAAATCATAAATAAAGCGTATAACAACAAAACATTTTATTGTTATTTGTTTGTTTTTATCTGAATAGAAAACAAAGCAATACATATGATCATTCATTCTCGACAATAAACTAAATAAAGTAAATAAATATCACGTGTTGTATGATGTATTGTATATGTATTAAATATAAAAAGTATCATTTGTGATAAAAGAGCAAACCAACGATGATCAATGAAAATGAATATGATTTGAATAATTAAAAGAATAATTTGTAATGAACATAATATTAATGGAAAAAATAATGGTCCATTAAATAAAAATGAAAAACGTGTATGACAAATATTACCCGGTTCAGCAACTGTTGAACAATTATTTGAAGAACGATAAATATGTTGTTTATATTTAATAATTGAATTTGGTTGATATGCTAGCTGATTTTTTTCATCCCATAATGGTATCATAAGTGTATTATTATTATTATTATTTGTTAAACATTGCCATGAACCAAGATGTTTTCCATTACGATGAAAAACAGTTAATAATTCCAAAGGTAGATAATGACTTGCATAAATTATAATTAAACTAAGAAGTAAAATAAAACCATATTGAAAAAGAAGAGTTATATCTAGACGTATATATTGTGTATTACAAAATGCTACTGGAACAATGCAAATATAATAAGTTGATAAAAATGATGAAAATAATATATGTTGAATACGTTGATGAAATTCAAGATGAAGACAATCAGTTTCATAACGTAAATCACATGCATTTGTTGAACACCAATGTCCAGGTAGAGTATTTGATGATATTATTATTTGTTGTTGATTATATAACTTTAAATTATGATCTTGAGTAACAAGTAATGAACAAATAAGTGGATATGTAAATAGAAGTACATATTTCCATGAATAAATCCAAAATGAATAAATTAATGCAATTATATTAATTAATACTTTAAGAATAAAGAATCTTTCTTGTAATGATAAACAAAATATAATTAATATAATAATAACATATCGATCAATATGATGCCAATGTATAAATGAATCTGTTGGTGTACTATAAGGACCGACCCATTTTTCGGATTTATATATTAATAAATATTGTAGAAAAAGTGAGATTATTTTAAAGAAAATAAGACATGATTCGAATATGAAATCTGATTCAATTGATGGACGAGGAACATAACGATGTTCAATTTCATGTGTTGATATTGATGACGATCTCGAAGATGTAGAATAAAATGCAACAAGCCGAGCATGAACTATATCATTTTGTTGAACATTGCTTGAACGTGTCGATGTCACAAACGTTGAAGACATATTAGCATTATTATTTCGTTGATGCATTTTTATTTTTAATTGCTCGAATATTGATTCATGGCAAGCGTCGAGATGGGTTAGTCAAACAAACTCAAACATTTAACGTTAAGAAATATGATTGGTTCGTATTCAACCAAGCCTCATAATGACAATGACATCTATGCTTATTGGTGCCGCACATTATACATACATATAAATATATATTGTGCCTAAGTTACACTTTTTATTGAAGTTATTCCATATTAGCTAAAAGATTAAAAATTAATTTATTGACAATGATATGATGAAAATACGTTGTTCAAATCAGATTTGCAGCCAATAAAATGTTTCTTTTTAATTTTGAACTTATATGAAAACCAACAATCTGAAAAAAATTGAGGTGCCGTTGTATGACAAATCTTTTGCATGCTTTTTCTTTCAGTTTTCGTGAAAACTAACTCGACAGTAAACTAATTTATTTATCATACTGCCGCATCATATTTAGGTATAAATCATTGACTAATAATTTTTCAAATTCATATCATGGTGATGTTTATTGGTGTAAAATTTCACAATTGAAACAATTTTTTCATGTAACTTTTGGGATAGAATGTTACAGCGCAAAGAGAAAACAATCTGATGAATCATTTTTAAATTAAAAGATTTCAATATTCAAGTAGTCTTTGCTTCTTTCTGAAAATAGAGCAAACTATTGATAACGTTACCTAGACCTATCTTAAAGTATTTACTCGCGGATAATTTAAGAATCACATTTGACTTGGAGACTTTTATTTTCAAATAAATTTACGATTTTCTCAATATAGAAAAGTGCTACAGGCAATCGAGATGATACAATGACTTTTTGAACCTTCAATATGAGTTTTCATTCATCTGATTCAAGTTCGAATCAATATTTCGCATAAAGTCAGTCATTACTTTGCAGCAGCAGAATTTCGTGAGTTCTAAACGCTTGGAACGTTCAAAATTGCAGCGTCATTCGTGAAACTCTTGGAACCTAAATGGGCTTTCAGAAGGACGTGGGTTTCGGTTAAGACTTCACTTCCCTCATCACCAGAGTTACAACCTTATTTCAATGCACTTGGAAAAGATTATATCTTATGTTTGTCATCTCTCATCACATTTTTAGTATCTGAGTTTTCTGGATGTGAGACAATACTGTAGTTGTTTAGAATTTATGTGCAAGAAAAGTGTGATAACACCAGTTTCGTTCGAAACACTACATTTTAGCTCCTACCTAAATCTCAAAAAGAAAATTCTTTAGTTCTTAGGGTTTATTTAGCTGTTGGAGGTGCTTTAGTTCCGTAAGTTTCGAGAGTTCTATGATTTCACAATTCATAGTGTCTAAGCAAATCTTTCAGTAAGGCCAATGACATCGTGGAGGTGTGTGAGTGAGATCAGCAGAATGAAGTTGTTATTACTCACAATCTTGTTGAAGTATTTTTTGATTTATATTATATTCATTCGAAATATGTATATAATAAAAAGAAATTTTGTTTTCTTTTGGTATTCTAACTATTGAGTCTTTTATTAATTTCCACGAATCATGAAGAAATATTATTCAACTTGTGTTTTTTCACATTTGCGATTCGTACGATTTTTATGTGCATCACAATAACAACGAGAAAACTCCTGCCCTACGCATACGCTCATCACTAGAACTATGTCTATAATAGATGTATTTTGATTCAGAGCATATTAGGAAACATCTGGTTGGCATATATGAGAAAGAACGTCTTGTATGTTTGCATACGATTGATAAAGAATGAAAGATATCAAAGATATTTTTGTTAAGCTAAAATCACCAGTAATATTGAAGACATGAATAAAAAATTCATCATTGTAGCGTATATCGCATGCTTTTGGATAAGCACAGAGTTTTCTTTTCTGAATTCAAAAAGTCGGTCTTAATGTCGAGCACATGAATTTGCTAGGTTTCTTTTGAAAATGGAACTTTGAAAAATCAACAAAAGTACATTAACAACGAACGAGACAACGAAACAAAAACACATATTGATACGTTCTAAAAACAAGTACCCTAGGAAATTCTCCATCGCTTTCCGATTTTGTTACTATCTGGAGTCTTTTAAGGATCTCTGAACAACGGCTTCTGAGATCGTAGTAACTTTAAAAAGATCACTTACTGATTTCCGTCATAGTAATCTCAAAAACGGATAAAAGATTTCCGAGATCACAAAAACCGGAAGGCACTATCAGGTCTGAAAACAATCAGGCGACGAATTGGATTTCAATACTTCCCATAAGTCACTGAACATAGTATCTTAGTAGAAGCCATTAAAAAAAATTGAGTTCATAGTGCTTCTTTCAAAAGAAGCTTTACCCTATACGATGCAAAATTTCAAGAGCTTTCAGAAAATATGAAAAACTACTTTGAAATAATTTGATCCAGTGTTGTCAGAAGTATAATACTAAAAAATTGGTATAAAAGTCGACTATACTTTTGTTCCTATTTTGGTATTATAAATTAGTAAAATGTTTTCAAAGAAATCACTTCATTAGTTAATTTGGTAGAAAAGAAAGCATTTCTGCATCGAGATTTTCTTACATAAGTGCTGAGGAGTCTGTAACTGTGTCTACACCGAATTTTTTCATAGGAAAGTTAGAAAGAACTAATATTTTGAATCTCAAGTATTCTAATGGTGATCTATTGTTTGAGATAATTAAGCCCAAAATCAATGTTTTAGCAATGACTTATTTGGTAGGTTTTAAAAAAACCATCTCTTATATATTGTATGTTTTGGCTTATAGAAACAAAATAAAAATATGCATAACTTTTGAAGGAAGCACTATGAACTCAAATTGTTTTATGGTTTTTACTAGGACACGATGCAGTATCTATGGAGCAAAGAATCATTGAAATCTGAGAGGGACCATAAGAGGTTCTCTCGTAAGCTATAGATTGGATGTCTTTACGACGGTCAATAAAGAAATTCACGATAAATATCACTGAAACAGAATACGAACGTATTCTTTGTGTCGAAATCCATTAGTGCAACTATGCATGTTCAAACTTGATATTAAGTCGTTTCAAAGATTTGTTCATAAACTTTCAACTTAAATATTCTATGAAAAATTCGAACCGTCATGCGGAAAGAACACAAGGTTCTGACAGAAAAACAATATTGTAAAATTTCTATGGGTCTTCTCTTAATTGGTCTGGTCAAAAAATGACTAAATATTTTATTGCAACATTTCTCGACTCAATATTTAGTATATTTAAAAGAAAACTATGTATAGTAGTTTAAAATGGAACAAAGGATGTTTGTGGTATGGATTTATCATTGAACATTTCGTCTTTTAAAAGTTTTTCTTTTGTTTATGTTTTTCTGTGAGTGTACATATTGCAATGGCATAATTTTATCAAGCCAGACATTCGATACTATTAGTATTACTAGTACATAAAAATACCAAAAACGTTCTGTCTGAGCATATATGAATACGAAACTATTATTTGTAGGATGTCAGTTTTGGTTTTCGCATTGTTTTAAAGATAAGAATAAAAACCATTGATTGTGAAAAGATACATCAACAATAATTTCATGTAAATCTTGCTATGTATGTTGTGGTGTGGGTGTCTTTGTTTCAATTCATTGATTATTGTCAGGCAGTTGTGATCGCTTTTGAAACAATTAATCTTGTTTACCGGCAAAAATTTAGTAAAGCCGATTGGTTCGATAACAAATTTTTGATGTTGGTAATAACCGGCTAGTTTTTTTAGCAGTTTTTAACTGAGGAAAGGTATGAGTTTCAAACAGATTCTTACTTTTTTCATCAAATTTTCATGACTGTTCAAAGAAAAGACGTGGTGTACGTCTTCAAATACATAAATTCTACACAAATAGAATGTGTGGCAATTCTTTGGTATAGATATTATAATCATTTTCCGAAATCTGATTTCTAAACTTCAATGGTTAGGTTTTATAGAACAATCGAATACTTTCTTTTTTTTCCAAGCGCACAGGTATATTTAAATCTGACGTGTAACAAAACATTAGTAAATATAAAAAATATCTAGTGTATTGGAGCCGTCAGTTTAGGATTCATGCTAATCTGAAATGAGTCTAGAAATATCATGTAATATATCCATGATACCAAAATACTTAGTTTCTAGTAAAATTCATAAACCTTTGATTATCTGTGCTAAAATAAAATGACCAAGCACAAATTGAATGTTATCAAGATCACATGAAAGTACACAAAAGATATGAAGGATATCTATCAACAAAAGTATGCATGGTGATTCAGTAGCAATTTTATGTACGAGTAAAAGAAACGAGCAGAAACCGCGTTTCAGTAAACTGAAGTCGAAGGAAAATGATCTGGACATGGTGTGTTTGTGTTATCGAAAAGAACATCTGTGAAAAGTCTAGAACTGTTGGTCTGAGTGTTTTATTTTCTTCATAGTTTCATTAACTCAAGTTATTCAAACTTATTTGTAATTGGTAATTCAAACCTATAAATTCTATATCTGAAATTTGTTTTACTCTCATATTATTTCAGTCACTAAAACACGCACAAATCACTTAAGCATCTTTTTTTTCAGAGTATATTTTATATACATTTTGATAGTACATCTCTTTACTTAATGAACAATTGAATGAACGTAACGATTATTCAGCTTAACACTCAAATGATAAGATCCACTAACAAAAATAAGTATATAACAAGAAACTTTACGCGAATTAGAGAACAGTAAAAACTATTGCATATACACTATCATGTATTTTAAAGAATTTCCTTGCTATAATAACAAGATCAATTAGAGAGCCTTTTAGACTGACTTTTAAAACATTCAAAAATAGCAATAATTGGAAATTGTCAATCGAAAAAGTATTTGTTATTCTGATTTTAACAGAAATATTAACAGAAATTGAAAGTATAAACGGATAAAACGATTTTTTTTTTTTGAGATTTAATTCTCCATCTGGAAAGACAGTACGTATGTTTCACTCATATGCTCATTTTCGTTCTATGCTTCTTAGTCATTCATATAGAACACTAATCCAACGAATAGTTAACAATAGTATTGTGACTACATAAACAACATGTTTTCGATCAAACGAGAATGAATTATTCTCTCTTAGTCTAGGTATACCTCAACGATTATAGACGTGGAAATGTGCATATGTATATTCTGTAGTCGAAGACGAAAAGCAAGAAAAAAAAAAAAGAAATTATTTAGATCGTCTTCCTATTCCTTCATTCGTTGTCATTTTATTTCTCTTTGAGATAGACAAACGCAAATAGTCATACGTCATTTGCATCGCATGGGCGACGACCGGAATCAACTAGTACCTAGTTCAACTGGGAATGTAAATCTTTTTTTTTTTTTTGTTTATCAATTTATTTTTCATATGAACAACTTTTATTTTTATTAGAGTCCATTTAATAGTCATTACTTGTCTGCTATTCAACGACCTCTTCAATCAACGATCTTTTGTTACAATTGTAAGATTTATTCGTTATTATACAAAAAAAAAACAAAAAATATTTTTTCCATTTTGATATAGTTCTTTGCGATACATTGGAACCAATATCTTCAACTTCGACAGATTATTATACACATGCATCACGTATACAACGCGTTGGTCTTCATCAATATTTATTTGAACATACAAATACTCTACTCGTAGGTTTGTCGATATGATTTAAAATATTTTACTAATAATTTTTGTTTTTCTATCTTCTTCTACAGTTACTTGAAGCTCGACAATCACATACATTAAATTTTAGTCTTCTTTGGCTTCGAACAGTCTTACAACGTTCAGCAGTTAGTCTTATATGGCGTCAATCAATTGTTAATTGGTTAATTGGCATTCAAGTTTGCTTTTTTATTTTACATATATTAATACAATGAAAAATAAATTTAAAACTGTTTTTTAGCGTAAAAATCATATGAAAGAAGAAGTAGCGCAACATTGTGTACGACTTCTTGATGCGCGAGATACATTACGTGGTCATTATGATCGTGATTACCAATTACGTGCTATGGGTTATTTTATTCTTGTTGCAAAATTTCATAATCGTATTCAAGTGAAAGTAAAAATAAAATGAATTTTTTTTTCCAAGTTTTTGTTATGTTGAATATTGTATGATTTTAGCTTGAAGAATATTCTCGTTATTCAGCTAATGCATTTGATCCACGTGATATTGGTCATATAGTTCGACATTTATTTGCTGAACTTAATTTTGATTTTCAATTACCATTACCACAAGAATTTGTCGAACTTTTTCTGGAACTTAATTCAAGTGAAACATGTAAATTAAATGAACCAAAAGTAAATAAATTTATTTTAATGCTGTTATTTTTTTTTTTCATAATTTTTAACAGATTCGAGCACTAAGTAATTTATTTATTCATGTTGCCTGTATTCAATCATGGTCAAGCTGTTTTAATGCATCACTTCTTGCTACTTCAGTACTTGTTCTTTCACTTAAATTTATGCGTCAAATTCGTTCAGATGTACCACATTTAAATTATATTTTATGGACATGTACTTATCCAATTGAATTAGTTCTTGGTCTTGCCGGTTATATAGCTATGATTGTTGCTGATATGCCTAGTGAACCAACTGATCGTGCTAATCATTATTTCGTAATATAAAAAATAAAACTAATTTATTAGTTTTCATTTTTTTATTTTTTTTTTGTTTCAGTATGCAACAAAACTTTATAATGATGAATGTCATCATGAAGCTTATTTTAGTATAAATCATATAAAAAATTTTTGTCGAGAATTTGTTCAAGGTTCAATGGTTAATCGACAAATAGCATTAGGTATGCGATCACTGGTATCTCAACAACGACAAATTATTGAACAATCTTATTTTACATCACATCCATTCGTAACAGTGACACATACAACACCATTACTTAATCCAAATTCAAATAATTTATCACGTATTATAAATGATACACCTCGAAAACAATATATTGATCAACAAGAACAAAAACAACCTATGCGATTAACTGTTCGAGCTGTTCTTGCAGCTAAACGATTTGGTAAACAAGTTATGGAACGTCGTCGAATACGACAAAGACAAGATATGATAACAGTTACATAAAAACAGGACTATAATACGAGCTTTTTTTTTTCAAGACGTCAAAATTTTTAACATTCTTTATTAATGTTTTGAAAAAGCAACAAAAAAAAAATCAGTAAAATCTTGATAAAAAACGAATTTCAGATGGCAACGATATAAGTTTATATTTCAGTGAAGTTTTTCTTTTTCTTTTTTTTTATTTGAACAACTGTATTATGTATAAATAGATATAGTATGTAGTGATTTTCATTTCTTTTTTTTTTTGTCATTATTTTTTCACGAAAGATGATTAATAAACAGAGATCTTTAATATATTAACTTTGAAGTTTATTATGCAAAACAATGTTTTAATGTTTCTACCATTTTTTTAAACTGCATATTATCTTGATTTAAATATCTTTGAATAAAATTCATTTTGCAATGTATCCAAAGTTTGAACAATTTGGTTTTATATTATATACTTGTAAATCGAAAAAAACCTTTATCAATGAAGTATAGCTCTCAAAAATTTATTGATTGATACTTTGTTAATATTTTGTAGTAACAATCATTAACAACATAATCTTTCATAACCCAAAATTTTTGTACCATTGTGACCATTGTTGTATAGTCTCAACTAATATCTATCTACTGAGTACGTTTGAACATCCAGAAATTGTTTTCAAGCGTTACAAACTTTGAGAAAAAAAGACAGAAACATTTCCCATTTCTCAACTCTAGTAAGTCCAATTGAATTGAAATTTTTTACATGGACCATACATTATATGGTATGTGTTCTTTATTTTAATTGTTTTACAGATTTTTGATAGCTCTTATAAGAAAGCTCTATTCAAAAAACCATGCGTTTTTAATAGTACCATTGATATTTTGATTTTCTTATTTGAGCGGCAAACAATAAAAAGATATTCACCTCAAACTGTCTTAGTATTTCATAGAAGATAAAATCCAAAAACTTTGTGTCTATGAAAATTTTTGTTTAACTTGGCAAGGAAAGAGAGAATATTCATAATATTTTTAATTAAATCTTTTTATACGAAGAAACATATATACTCAGTTGATTTAGGAGTATCTAATATATTATGAATTAAAATCTTTGTTCATATGAAGTCAATCAATTACTAAACTTTATCAAGTTAGAACTTTCATTTATCAATAGACATAAGAAGTACCGAAGCAGTTGGCATTGGGAAATCGCGATTTTGTTTGTCAAGAAAATGCGCGCAAAATTTTCGGCTCTGCTAAGAAAAACAAACAGGTTTCTTGATTGGGGTATGACACACTCCTCGGATCGGACCATCTTTGAGCATGAGCTCACTTCATTTTAGTACATTGATGATATTAAAATTTATTTTAGTATCGTTTTTTGTGACAATCTCTACGAATAAGTTAAAATTAAATCACATATTTAACTATCTACCAATCGTATAAGTTTACCTCGAAATAAATCGTTAAATGTAACTATTCAAAAAAAAAATCTGTTTTTTTTTTCTCTCGTGTTTATTGAACGTTTTCTATATATGTTCATTTGAAGAACGTTTAATCATCATGGTATGTTGAATTTTATTGTCGATTTCATTTTCATACTGATATTTATCATACAATAGGATCATGAAAAGTCTTTTCAATCAATGGGAACCATTCAAAGAGTTGTTAAATTAAATTTATTATCATCCGATAATCCAGGTTTAGTCGATGGAGTAAGTTTTCTCCTCTTTATGGAATCGAAATGGGATGTGTTGTTTTTTTGTAAGATCATGTACGGTATCGTTATTGGTAAAGTTGAAATGCGAACATTTGAAGGAAGTATGTAATTAGTATTTTGTTTTACTTTTTATTGTACAATGTTAATTTAAGACGATCGTCATCAACGAAGTGTACTTAACTTTACATTTCGAGATTCCATTAAAGATTTTGTTAATATTGCTTATTGGCTTCCACCAAAAGATTTAATTATTATTAGTAGTAAATTTACAATTGGAGATGTTGGTATGAATATTTAGATTTAATTTAAACAAAATAAATAAATAACTTTGTTTTGCTAGTGGCAATTCATTATCCAGTTGTAAAAGCTAAATCAGATGAAAAAGCAAATACTTATACACCATGGACACCTTTGTATATTTTTATTATTTCTTTTACTACTGAGCTCATCTAGCATATATTCACATATTTAGATCTATTGAACTATCATTAAATGAAAAATCATATGTAGAAAAAATTGAAGGGCCAAAAGCAAAACAATATGAATCTTTAGCTTCTGTACCTTGTCGAGCAGGAAATGATTATTACACTTTAGCACAAATCGTTACTCATGGTGAACAATTAGTAAAAAAACTTGATGGAATTAATGTTTTAGCTGGTGTACAACAAGTAGTGAAAAATTTAGTTTGTTTATTTTTTTTTTTTGTGTTTTCTTTTTTGGTTAGATTGGTGCATTGAAAACGATTCGAACACGACGACAACGTGAAACTGATTATGATAATGAAGAAAAACAACTTTTAGAAATCTTACTTTTTGATGGAGAAACAAGTGGAGTTTGGTTAACATTTTGGGATAGTGAACAAATCAAAGTGATCAAATATTTTTCTTTTTAAGAAATTATTTTAATTTTATTATTATTTCATAGTTTGCTCAACGATGGATACCTGAAGAACATATTATTTTTTGTGTTGGTTTACGTGTTCGTTATGATGAATATCGAAAAGTTTATGGACTAACTGCAACTCGTCAAAGTTTATTTACTATTAATCCAGGTAGTTATCTTTATTGTAAAGTTATTAGTGGATAGAGAAGCAAACAAAATTGGTTTTTCTCATAATCTTGCATTAAGAGTACTCATCTTGTTTTTGACCATTTCAAGTAGAAAAAAAAATTTAAAGAAAGTTGTTTTAGAAAACTGGGATTTTCTATAGGATCGTATCCTGTCACAGTACGATCCTAGTCTACCCCTCTTATCAGATCATGCTGAAGCTTTTAATATATCTATCGTTTTCATTTTTAACTTTTTCTATCCGAATATATAGGGTTCTGAAACTTAATACTCTGACATTCGCCTCGATTTTTCAGGCACTTCTCTATGTCGAAAAAGTTTTCTTGAAGTGTTTTTTCTCGAACATTTGTCCTCTCATTTCAAGTACTGTATTTTAGACCAGTATTCTTTAGTATTCATTTTAATATCAAAGAGAAAAGACAAAATGAGAGCAAATCTTCTCAACTACAGCTTTTTTCTTTTTACTGTAATGAAAATGTGTTTTATGCTACGGATATTTAAATAAAATGTAAATCTTAGTAGCTCTTCTTTGACAAGATAAACAATTTTAAACCGAATACTTTGAATTCTATTACAATATTAGATACGAATGAATCAGCTCAATTGTATGAATCAATGCGATCAATACCGATTGATGATTTACTCAATGTTGCCATAGACGGTGGTTTTAATGGTAAAATTTTATTTAAAATTCTATAATACTTACTTATTCTTTTTTTAAGCACTTCAAGCAACAATTGTAAATATACGCGAATTAAAACAATATTTATCTGATGACAATGGTACTGATACATTTATTGTACAATGTTTTTTAACTCATTTCGATCTTGATGGACCATTAAATCAAGTGATTACAAAAAAATGGTAAAACTTAACTTTTATTTTTATTTTTATTATTCAATAAAAAAAACAATTAAATTCAGTCTTTTTTGTAATCGTTCTATTCGTGATAATAATGGTTTTAATGAATGTACAGAAGCTGAATGTCGTATGAAATTATTGGAACAAACCAATGATGAAAATCTTTCAACAAAAGAAGTGTTTAGTTTAAATGTTCATTTAACGGATCATACAGGTACAATAACAAATGTAAAATTAGGTGATGATGTTGCAAGAAAAATGCTCAAATGTTCAGTAAGTAAAATTTTATATATCAATGAAAAATATCGAATAATGTATAGCATTGATAAAAAGATTTAGTTAGGATAGAAAAAGGGTAAGAAATGGAATAGTACGACAAGTCATCCAACAAGTACTAATTTCATCTCTGATAGGATCATTGAAATATGCATTTAGAAAATACGTTATTCAACATAGGATTAGAAGTGTCAGTGTGAATGTGAGTCTTCTTTCAATCCTGGAGACATATCCTTAGGTTTTTTTTTTCATTCTATGCTTCACAATTCATTTTTTTCTTTGTGAATAAATAAAAGGTCGATGAATTTATTTTAATGACTGATGAACAAAAAACAAAACTTAAATGGACATATTTACTTGAAAAATTACGTTTTGGAATTCAAGTAATTCAATCAAAATTTTATGTTAAATAATTATTTTTGCTTGAATTTTAGATTAAAAATAATTCAAATTATGCTAAACCAATTGTACGAATAGCTTGTTTATTTCCTCGGGAATATTTACCATCATCTATCGATGATGAACAATCATAAACTTTTTTTTTTATACAACAATAATAACAAAAAAAAAAAAAACATAAGTGAAAATTAAAAAAAATCGTTTAACAAGAAGCTCGATTTAATACATGTTTATTTGTATCACTATAAACATGTTCTTTTGTTTGATTAGCATCAACAATAAGCACAGGTGGTGGTAATGTACGTGTTTGTGGTGAAAGCCATTCTTCATGACGTTCATGTAATTGTTTTAAATAATCAATAGTTATTGATTGTTCTTCAGGTCGATTACGAGATTTTATTCGTTCAAGACAAGTTTCTGGGTTTGTTCGAAGATAAACTAAAATGAAAAAATTCAACATACAATCATAATTAATAGAAATAGCATACTAATTAAATCAAGATGACATGAATCATTTGATGTGAGCATTTGAAACCAATCATTTAAAATTTTATATTCAACATTATGCAGAATATTACTATAGCCAACAAAGAGAAAAAAAAAATAATATAAAATTAACAAAAAATTTAAAAAATTTTACTTTCGATAAAGATTTTCAATGAAACAATGTCTTGCACTATAAATAGAACGTTCCATAACTTTAATTAGCGATTTTGATGGTTGTGCATGTAATTTAGCTAGTGTCATTTGAGCATTTGCTTGAAATGCAAAACCCCATCGATGTGGATCATTATAAAGCATTCCCTAAAACAGATAGAAAATTAAAAAAAAAAAAAATTTTTTATTAATCTATAGTTGTCATACTAGAAGATTATTTCCATTAAGATTTGTCCAATTTTCAATTGGTTCAGCAACAATCTAATATATCGAAATTGATAATTAATAAAACACGATGAAATATTATCTTACATCACATATTGATGATTTACTTAGATAAGCAAGAACTGTACTTTTTCTGAGTATAAAATTCGATTTTTTATCGTATTTTAATATAAATATCAATGCTTACCCTGAACCAATATTTCCTTCAACAGCAATCTATACGTAAAATACAATAAAAAAATCTCAAAAAGTTTAATCAATAATTTACTAACAGTAAATGTTTTCTTTGATGATAACATCATTTGTTTTAAATATGACTTCATCGCACCTGCAATCATACATAAATGATAGATTTACAGTCACTATATACTACTATTAAAAGATCAAAAGTGTAATTGCACAACGATTGTGCAATACGTCCCGTAAGTATCAGAAATATAAGACCAACGCATAATTGTTGTTTCTGCATGATACCAAGCATTTCTGCTTACAATTCAACTAGTGATATGAATAGCAAATGAAGTTTTCTATCAAATACATTCCATATCGAAATTTTATAGAGAGACTATGTAAGGAAAGTTTCGTAAAAATAATGAAACAGATTAGTTTTTAGGTCATAGAAAATTTGTAATAATTTATTTTTATGAGAAGAATCTTGAAAATCATAAAATGAACTATCATTGCATTGTCTACAACTTTCCCTTCTAAAATTATAACAATCACAAACAAAATAATAAAAAAAAAAAAAGAAATCAATTATAGTATCGCTATAAAGAACATGTTTTTTGTCATGGTTATAATCTTCGAACAGAAAGTCAAAGGTAATTCATTGAATTCATATTGTATTCTGAATTCAATGATCTTGAAGATAATACTCTTAAAAACTGATTTTCGGATAATTCTCTCAGTTCTGACAAGCTCGATAGTTGATTTTTCATAAAAACTTCTTTTCACATTCCATCCATAAAATTTCGGTATGAAATACACTTAAGAGAAAACTTCATAGACTATGTAAAACACTATTTAAATTTTTAGTTCAATACTTAATATCACAGAAAAACATCAAAAATATATTAATCTTACATTTCTGAATAGCAATATAATTTTATTTCACTGCTTACGGAATGTTGAATATATTCTTGATATATTAAACGAATTTTGGAATAATAATGGTTTCCTATGAAGATCTTTATAATTAAAATTGATTCATTGAAATGCTTACCAACGAATCTTCACATTCATCTTATATCAAATAGATCAATAAAAATCTAATATAATCACCAACCACAGGGCACTATTTTCTGTTTATTAAACTGTTTACTAATTTGTCTCCTAGAATATTGATCGTTTTATAAATATAAATAGAATAAACTTATGATAATTTATTTTTTTATTTATTTTTAATCACGCTTGTTCACTTTAAAAACACCCTATAGACTAATTGATATGATTAACATTTCATACATAAGAATGCATCACTATGAGTCTGTTTTTAAAGTAAACAAATATCCTTCATGCGAATTAATTCGTTTGATATCTCGAATGATTGTATAACTGAATATTAATTCTATAATTAAACCAACCGATTACAAGAGTTTTTAGCGACCTCTAGTTCTTCAAATTTGATTCGTGATTATTTCACTTTCTGGGTCATTGTTTCGTTCGTTCATTCGGACGATAGAGAGAGAGAAAAAAATCAACATGACAAGAAGAATTGTTCGTCAGTTGAACTTTCCAATAGACATGTTTATTACATCCGTAGAAAAAAAAAAAGAAAAAACTGATAAAGATCTTTCTTTCTCTATTACTATCGGTTGACTGTATATCGGAGAAGGATAAGAATATTATTTCCTTTTTCTTTATACTTGTTACACTTATATACTATTTCTAGATATGACATGACCATGAACGGATTGCCGAAAGATCGTTCTGAAATACTCAATCTTATTAATGAATGGAATTCAACTCGACTTGATTTATTTAAAATTAGTGAACCTAATGAAGTTCTCGATTTTTATGGTGTTATGAGATTTTATTTTCAAGATGCTGAAGATAAAGTGACAACAAAATGTATACGTGTTGCAAGTACTGCAACAACACTAGATGTTATACGAGTTTTAATGGAGAAATTAAGACCTGATATGAAAACATTACCAAATGAAAAAGATTATTGTATTTATGAAGTTCATCCAAATGGAGGTTTGTTTTGTTAATTAAATAAACAAGAAAAGAAAAAAATATTGGTGTTTTTGTTTTATAGATGGAAGAAAATTAGAAATTGATGAACGACCATTATGGGTTCAACTTTATTGGGGAAAAGATCAAAGAGAAGGTCGATTTGTTTTACAAAATGCAAAATTACCTAAAGTTTGTATTAATTATAAAAATAGATTTTTAAAATAAAACTTAAAATATTCTAGATATCGAAACCGATTGGTGGTAGTTTTAAAGAACGACGATCATCAAAACGTGAATCAAAGAAAAAGAAGAAACAAGATAAAGTGAGTTTGACATTTCTTCATTTTTTTTTTTGATTTGATTGAATAGAAAAATCAATATGCGTTGAATATCGCATGTTTCTTTCCATATTAGGATTTTCTATCGACGAGAGTATATCGGTAATAAAATAATGCTCTGCTTTTGGTGTATGCTTATTGCTTATATTCATTCTTGTTGGTGTTGTGAATTAATCATTTCTAATATTTCAACAGACATCTAAGTAGCTTCATCTTTAACAGTTTATCTAATATAGGAATCTCTACATCGTCATATTTTCATAAATTAGACAGCTGAAGGACCACACTTCTGTGAATCTGATTCTGGATGCATCGATAAGCATTTTTTTTTTCATCAATAATCTAAAATTGGATCAGAGCCAAAAATTTATATGTCAATAGACTCGAGTCAACTCTGCTCTAGTCAGACTTTAAGCGGATTACAAACTAGGTCTAGAAAAATTCACACTTATCTGTATGAAACTATGTTGGTTATTATGTAATTTCTGTTTTAGCATAGTTTTTCTATGTTATACCCATTAGGCTATATAAATGGTTCACTTATCGAGTCTTTATATTTGTAAAAATAACTACTTGAGTATGAATCAATCCATTAGCAATTAGAGTCAAAAGTACACATTTACAATACTTTACTAAACACTACGAACATATTCTTTATAGTCTTTGTAAAACTCTTCTAAGGAACATTGATGAGATGAAAAAAGAAAAAAAACCTTAAAATATATTCTTTGAAAAAACCTGTTCTATTTCTTCTTGTCTAAAGAATGAAGTAAAATAATTTGTCCAATCATATACACAATTTTTTTTTTCTTTTTCTTATTATTTCTTTAATGTACACAGTTATATATGTACATACATATAAAATCAATTTTTTAGTCAATGAAATATTAAGTTTGTAACAAAGAACGAGAGAGAAAAAAAGTTTTCTTTTTTTTTGATCATTTTGTTAAATTGACTTATTTGTCACGCATATAGAAAAATGGTATTGATGAAAATGATACTCAATCATCAACTGTAACACCAACAGCTATTGTTGAATCATTATATAAATCAGTACCTGAAACAAATAAATTCACTCGTTCATTATCAAATCCTGAGATGGTTAAAAAAATTCAACAAGATCGTTTAAAACAAAAATTTATTAAAATAAGTACAAAAGAAGGAGGTAAGAAGAAAAAAGATTTTATTACATTAAATTAATCTATTCTATTTTGAAGGTGGTACTATGAAAGTATTTGGTGATGCATTAAATCCATCGATACCATATAAAACATTTCTTTTATCAATAAAAGATACAGCTGAATGGGTTGTTAAAGAAATGCTTGAAAAATATGGATTAAAACATGAAGATCCACAAAATTATTGTCTCCTTCAAGTAAATTGTATTTATCGTTTTTTCAAAAAATGTTTATTTTCTAAATTGAAGATTGTTATTCCACCACGTGATCAAATGGATAATAAAACAATAAAAGAAGTTATTCTACATGATCAAGAATGTCCATTAAGTATTTGTTTAAATCATGCACAAAAAAATGAAGGTTAACAAAAAAAAAAAAAACAACGTTGATCAATAGAAGTTTTCTATAAAAAACGTTTTCTTCATATAGGTTCAATTATGTTTAAAGTTGTTAAATGTCCACCAGAATATATTGAAGTTCGTAAACGTCTTCGTGCACAAGAATCCGCATTAGATACAATTCAAGCACCATCTATTCAAGATCGAACAATAAATGATCATTTGTCTATGTTTGTTGAAGTTAAAAATGGTAAATTTTTAATTTTTTCATAGAATTAAAGAAACAATAACTACAAATTTTATTATAGATGGTACTGATCTTACAACACCTCGTGTATTTAAAATTCATCCGAATACAACATATGTTGGTCGTGATGCAAAAGCCGGAATAGGAAAACAATATTTTTTTGTAAATATTTCTAATTACATAAACTGAAGAAATAGGTTTTTTTGGTCTAAATTTAGATTGATGGAGTTGGCATTGATCGTGATCATTGTACAATTCATAATCAAAATGGCATTGTTACATTAACACCTCGTGGTGAAATATGGTTAAATGGTAAACTTGTATCAACACCATTTGTTCTTCAACATGGTTCAATGATTTGTTTCGGACGAAATTCAACATTTCGTTATTGTGATCCACAATTTGTTCATAAAACAGCAATGAAAACATCAAATATAATTCCAACAAAACCACAAATTCATGGTGATAAACCAACAATACATAGTTCATTATCAACATTACCAATGAGTGGAATTAAAAAATCTAATCATGTAGAATCGAATACATTACAAGTTCGACCACCGAAAGATTTACAACAGAAAAAGTCAAATTCGATGGTTGAAACAGGGTAAAAAAAAAACAATATGAATATATTTGAAATCTTTTATTGATTTTATTTCTTTTATTTTAAGAACAATGATTGATGTTCTACCAGGTTTATTAGAAGTTCCTTCAGAAAGTAAGAGATTATTGTTATTTTTATGGTTTCATTGAGATGATATGCAAATAGAAGAAATCTTTGAAATGTTTAATCAATATTCTAAAAAGAGAGAGTCATTCATAAAAAATAACAGAATCAAGTCTTATGATAAATCCAACTAACAATTATATTACGTTGTTAAATAAATGAGAAAATAATTCCAGATATATTTTATTTCCAACAGCTGTCTCTATATCCTACATATGTGCATAGTCAATCATATCGACAATTCATATCTTTGCATATTAACACGTACTTTATTTTTCATATATATTTATAATTAACAAGAGAATATATATATACGTCAAAGATTAAACTAAGATAATTAACCCTGATAAGTCCACCTGTCATCCATATGAATCATACTATAGTATATAACATTATTATTATTATTATTTGATGATGGAGATGAAAATAGATTCAGTATTTTCTATAGGTCACATTTATAGTGCTTAATAGAAGTTGACATGTTTATTAGTTTGCAATTCATACAATGTTCTAGTTATATGCATGAGAAACTCTGATGATTGGAAACAGTGATGCGATATTATATAAATATTGCGTCACAAATATTGATGAAGGACTTTGACATTATGTAGGAATGAAGTCTTCTGATTATAGAAATCAATCATTATCTCAACAGTTATATTTTATAATGATTCTAAATAATGTATTCGTGACTACTGATTAATTTTTTTTTTACAGTCGAAGCTATATTTCAAAATAACATGCGAGCTTTTAATTTTCTCTATTAAACTAGATAAAAAGGCTTCTATTCTACTACATAAAATTTATTTTACTAATCAATTTCTTTTGTGTATGAATTAAAATATAGATTAAATATAATAATTTCGGTTTTATGTCACTTGCGATTATTATTAAATAAAAGAGATATCAGATTTTTTTTTCCAAATAGATTACGTATTTTTCAACACATTTATTTTAAACTATTTACTGATATCAATGACCATGAAGAATAGTTAATTGATGAAAAAAAAATAGGTTAAAAATCGTTGCTTCGAATATTAAAGATCAAAATGATTGACAGCGTCTCTGCAAATAGGATTCTCTTCAAATTGCCGGAAATGGTAGAATAAACAATTTTCTATGCAATGAAATGTCCTCTAACTGTCTACAACATATTTTTGACCCAGACAAACCAACCTTACATAACAAACAAGAATGACGTTTTTGTACGAAATAGCAGAGAAATTGACTATGTATTATACTTAATACTCATGGATCTACGTCAAACAAAAAAAATATCATAAAGTGCTCGAAGACATTCCGTTTTGTGGAGAATTGTTTGCTCTTTCATTATGGATAATCGAAATTCCATCTGTCAATTCTATAAGATGACAAGCTCGAGGTTCTGTTTTCCAGAGACTCTCTCTATCAACGACAAAATGTTTGTTATTCGTATTTTGAAGAGTTATTTCCTGCGATACTTTGTATAAAAAATACTCAGATTTACTGAATAAGTCTCATGCTAAGGTCAACATAGGCAGAAACTTCGGCTATTTGTGACTGCTGCTAAGCGGTTGTTGATGTTGAGAAGTACTTGAGCATTGGCAATATAATTTAAATAGTAAATTTGAATACTTTCATACTAAAATTATTCACCTTAAAGAGCTCTACAGAAGAAAAATCTTGTGGTTGGCTACTTATGGAAATGTCCTTGAAAAATTAGCAATCATTTTCCTCGTTGAAATCTTCTGTGGAAAATAGAACATGATACAATCATTATTTGTATTCTGATTTGCGTTTATGACAAGAAAAAAGAAAGTTAGTCAAGTAATATCGAAAACCATTGTCTATTGAATTATTCAAGTCTATAAACTATCATTGAATTGGACAGACTAAAATGTCTAAAAGATTAAAGAAGTAAAAAGGTTGTTTATGATAAATATACTTAGAATAATAGTTTTCTAAGGTTTAACATCTAAAATTGAACTTTATTTAGCCGAAACTCGATTTCTTCATGCTGTTTTTGATAATTATCCATTGACTAATATACAATTTCGTTTATCACCTGTGTATACACTCTATATGACATTACGACATCGTCTTTCACCATATGGAAAACCAAATTTTCCACTTGTACAAAAACAAGAAAATATTATTTCATTACTTTATCGTATTGAAGATATGATAAATAAAAAGATTGAAGTATGTTTACAAAAAAAAAAAAGTTGGTTTCATTTACAATAACTAATTTTTTTTTTCTTTCAAGGAATGTCATGAACATGGTGGTTATCTTGCTTATTGGATAGCAAATACATCTGAATTACTTTATTTTATAAAACAAGATCGTGATATATCAAAAATATCTCATGATATACAAGATCGTTTAGCTGAATGTGTTCAACGTTTATTTCGTTATTTAACACATCTTGTACAAAATGAATTAGATAAATATTTAATATCATTTACAAATCCACAAGATGATGTTGAACGTGATATTTATATTGCTTTTGGTAATAACAAAAAAATTTCTTCATTCAAAAAAAAGATCAAAAATTTTTTTGTCCCGTTTTTATTTTATTTTTCAGAAGAAAATAGTTCAACAAATATAAAATTATCTGATTCACGTTGGATAACATTAGATATGAATTCAAATAATTATCATCAAGCAACATTAGGTGATATACTTGCAACACTTTCATCAATTATGGATTTATTACGTAAATGTCGTGTTAATGCTGCATTAACAATTCAAATGTTTTCACAAATATTTCATTATATAAATACATGGTTATTTAATCGTATTGTTTGTTGTCCTGAATTAAAGTTATGTTCACATTTTTGGGGTGAAAAATTATCCTTTCGTCTAAAATCTATAAGTGATTGGGCACAACGACAAGGTTTGGAATTAGCATCGGATTGTCATTTAACAAAAGTTAATCAAATATGTTTATTATTACAAAATGGTAAACGTGATGCACATGATGTTCAACAATTAATATCAAATAATACATTTAAACTTAATTCAATACAAATTAAACAAATATTAAATAATTATGTTTTAAATAGAAATGAATCACCTATTTCACCTACATTTAGTCAAGCGTAAGTTATTAGAAAAAAAAAAAAATTTACAACTTTTTTTTATGTGATTGATAGAAGATGAAAATATGATAAGTGATGAAGTTGTATTTAATCGTAAAGAGGAAGATTTTGATAAGGTTTCAATGTATTCGGAGATAAGTTCAAATATTGTATAAATTTGTTTATTTTGAATTTGAGAGCTTCTCAGTTCGGGAAGGAAAAGGATTACTCGTGACATTATTATTGTATATATATGTGAAATGAGTCGAGTTTCTTCATTATAACTAAGATATTCTTCATATTGAGTATCTTAACAAACTTTGTACAAAGATCCTTTCGTAGTTTTGATGTCAATAACGGCACATGTATGAACTTTCGTATTATTCTTTTTCGTTTTTTTTACTGTAGCAGTGATTTAGATCTTACATTTAGCTTCTAACTATTGATACGAACGTCTTATCATCGAATATTCGCTCATTTTTCAGCTACTGATAAACAACTGTTTAGAACAAGAATCCAATTGTTTCATCATGTGCAAATATATGTTCAGATTTTCCGTACCGAAATAAGATTAAAAGAATTAAAAGGAAACTTCCTAAAGAAGTTCATCACAAAGCAGTTTTTTTAAAGAAGTGAAGATTGTGGGTAGTCTCTCTTCTCTAATCTTAATCAATTGTTTAAGACATTGTCAACTTATTTTTATTTCACTTTTAGCGAGAAAAAGATAATGAATATTTTAAAATCTACTTATCACGAGTCTGTAAAAGATTGACAGAAAGTCGGACGTTTAAGAAAAAGGAAAGTATTTCTTCATTTCAAGCTCTAGTCTTTAAATAGCTTCAACTAAACATTATTATCAGGCACTGAACTCTGTACATGTTGACATATTACAATAATAAGCGAAATCTCATCAATGAATTTCCATAACATAGCTAGTTTCTAAGGAAATTTGTATTGATGAGAAAAATTTCCTTTGGAAATGCATCAATTTTAAAATCTAGGATGTAAAATAAAATGAAGAGATATCAGTAGAAATTTTTGCACATTTTGAAACAAACTAATGATTGTTGTCCAATCTTACCGTAGAAGGAAACTGTGACCATATATTCCGAAAGAGCGAGAGAGTCTAATTCTAATAAACTGCTTCTAGCAAGAAAAAAACATGACTAACTATTTTATGTTACGACTTTCCCGTCATAGGTTACATAGTATAAGAAATAATACTTATAGAGTATTATTAATACTTATAGAAAATTGTTGATGGATTGATGATTTATTTCATCGATAAAGATTATCTTTTGTTCTCTATCAAGTTGATAGATAGCTCTATTTCTATTTTTCTTTTATGTAATCAATATCGTTCAAGGATTTCTCTACTTATATAAATACAAATAGTACATCAGAGAATATGATGATATATTGTGTAGCTTAGTTAGTATTGATCGTCTATTCAATCAGCATCTATTTTTGATATCTACATGATCAAATTATTTTTCCATTAGCTGAAATCTTCTTTATGTAATAATTAGAGGTAAACATGCATGAAATTGTTTTCAGTTAAGCTAGATTTTTAAATATATAATAAATTGCGATCTTTAAGTATGAAAGTAGATGATTATTTGATGTGATTAGTAAATAATGTATATTTTTTGTTTTGTTTAGTCTTCTTGCTGCTGCTTATAAACATGTTGATGAAAATTTACGTCGTGAAGGTGTACTTGTTCAATTAGCTGAAGAACCTGAATTAAATTTACCATTTTTATTACCTGAAGATGGTTATACATGTGAAAATTTACGTGGCATACCACAACAATTGTTTGAATTTATTGAACCAATGAGTCGTACCTCAATATGTCGATTATTTACTAATCCTCATAGTCTTGGAATGTGGACTGAATTTATGCAAACACAAAATGTAATTTAAAAAAAAAAAAAAAGACTAAAATCTTCATATAAATATAATATTTTGCATTATGTTTAGAATGAAAATGCACATATAAATAATGATGTTAATAGTAGTGTTGAAACTGTAACATTAAATAAAAAAGGAAATAGTCTTGGTTTAAGTATTGTTGCAGCCAAAGTAAGATAAAAGAAAAAAAAAATAGAGTCTCGTTAAAAGATTTTTTTGTTTTTGTTCTAGGGAGAATCTCAACAATTTCAAGGAATTTATATAAAAGCTATTGTACCAGGTGGTGCAGCTGAAGATGATGGACGTCTTCAAGCTGGTGATCAAATACTTTGTGTTGATAAAATAAGTCTTATTGATATAACACAAGAACAGTAAGAATACAATTACATAATAAAAAAATTGAAAAAATTTTGGTTTGATTTTCAGAGCAGCTGAAGCACTTAAACAATGTGGACCATTAGTAACATTACAAGTTCTTAAAGATGCAGCCAATCGTCAAGGTCTTTCAGCTTTACTTGCTAAACCATCGGAAAATCATCATCATAATCAACAACAACAACAACAACTTGCTCGTTTTCCTGCAACATCAAATCCATCATTATTATCATCACATCAGCATCAACCATTATCATCTTCAACAAATGCCTTAAAAACTACAAGTAGTCATGAACGATTATTAACTCATAACAATGGACAACAACAGCAGCAACAGCAACAACAACAACAACAACATTTTGCTACACTTGCTCATCCACCTCATCATCATCATCATCATCATGTTCATCATCATCAAAATGCTCCATCAACAATACAACAACCTCGACCAACCTCTCGTTCACAATTAACAAATAATTCATCATCATATGAATTTGTTTACAATGCTAAAAGTACTCCACTTAATAATAATCATCCTCAACGTCTTATTCAACATGATAATCAACATCGATTAATTCAACCAGCACGTTCAGCACAAATATTAATTGATGAAGAAACAAATGATGATTTATTAAATGAACATACATCACAACAATCACAACAACAACATCAATCAAATCCAAATCTATTTCATTCAAATCAAATACAATATACAACATTAAATAATCGTAATCAAACATTTGATATACCAAAACGAACATATGATCATGATAATCATATTATTAATGGAAATGAACATCATATGGATGATCATCATGATGAATATGAAGAAGAAGAAGAAAATGATGATGATGATGATGATGATAATCTTCAACCAACAAATTTTATTCGATCAGCTAGTGAAAGACAATCATTTGGTGATAGAAATTTATCAGCAGCACCACCATTAATCTTTCGAGAAGATGTTCCACCCAATCAAAATGGTTTTACCAATGGAAATCATCAAATGAAACCTATTAATCATACACAATCAGCTATTGGACCAACTATAGCACCAAAACCATTACCTAAACCTATGATAAGTACTTTAGCATTAATCAAGCAAGCTAATTTAGTAAGGCCAAGTGAATTTGAAAATTTTCAAAAAATATCTTTTTGTTTTTACTTCAGACAAATGATACAGATATAACTAGTCGATTATCAAAAGCAAGTTTATCATCATCATCCGATCATTTAACTTCATCAATACGGTGAGTTAAAAACTTATTATCATTCTTGTAATTATGATATTCTGAATGCATCATAAATGAGTTAATATAAAAAAATCCAAGTTGGTTAATAGACTTTTAGAACAAAAGTTCTTTTACTTTTCGATTTCGATCAGTATTGAATTAACACTTTTATATAATTGAAGTATTCATGAAAAAATCAACGAAACTGAATTTCAAAATTTTGTTTGGATAAAAGCAGCACACAGATATCGACTTTAATTGAATACTACCCAAAGCTCTGTACTTGTGATAATGATGAAATTATAGAAAGTTGTCCGAAAGTCATAAATCGACCAGGAATAAGTCGAAAGTTTGGTCTAGGTTGATGTAGTGGGCTTGAATTTTTACCAGAAGCGTTTTTCCTTAAAATTAGAAATATTTGAAAAAGCTTAATCCATTTTATGTGATCTATTAAAAAGTTTTTTATTTTTTAAAGAAAACCACGTATTCATCAACAAGAACCAACGAAATTGGCCAATTCACGTCAAAATAATATAAGTGAATTACGTCTAAAACGTATTCATGATTTAATACATAAAAATGATCGTACAGATCAAGAAGAAAAAGAATTAAAGTATATTAAATAGAAAGAAAATTCTTGAAATCTTTATTTTAATTATTTAAGTAATTTAAAATTGGAACATGAATTTGATCGACGCGTTGAAGAATTTAATTTTCATACAAATGGAAATGATAATGAAGAAGAACGGATCAATATTATTCCTGTAAGTTGTTTATTAAAAAAAAAGGTAAAGTCTTCTAATCTTTCTCATCTATTAATAGATTTCTACTGTATTACCAACATCATCACCAAATGCAACTGAAGAAATGAATGAATTTGATGAAAAGTAATAAACAATATATTAATGTTATTTTTGTTTTGTCAATATCAATCATTTTCTTATTATTCAGATTAAAACGACGTCTTGAACAGTACGAACATGATCGACAAATTGAACGAGCACATGTAAATCGTTTACAAGCAAAACGTGAAGCTGAAATTGAAGCACGTTTACGTAAAGATCGAGTATGTATTCAAATGAAACTTTTTTTTCATGAAAAGAAAATTTTTACTTAATAAGGATCGTGATGTACGTACTGATCGAGATATGCGTGAATTAAAAATTCGTCGAATGTCTGAAGAAGATCGATCTATTGAAGCGAAAAAAGAACAAGCTCGTTTATCAAAACATGTTGTGAGAAAAATGAATAAATAAAAAATAATAATTTCATAAATTCAATATATTTTTCTTCTTCCTTAGCGTTTACCTGATTCACCGCCTTTAACAAATGAATCAATGAAACATTCATCTTCAATTGGTCATATTCCAGCTACAAAGGATCATATTGATTATAAATTATCACCACCTATTCCACCTCCACCACCAACAAGAGATAGTTCATTTGCAGTAGCTAATAATATTAAACAATCATTAATGCAACGAGTCACGAAGTAAGATTTATTTGTAAAATTTGAAAATATTTCAATATTGAATAATATCTTTCAGTGATCATCAATTGATAAGTCCACCATTACCTCCTCCACCACCATCATTACATGAACCATCACCAACATCAAGTATTGTTGCAATACCTGTATCATCACTACATGCTGTTGAAAGAATAACAGCTGAATTAACACGTCGTGATGATTTATATATTAATGATGATACATCAAATCATCAAACACCATCTGTTATTGGTGCACAAGAAGTTTATTTAGATCCACGTTTTCGTACGAAACGTTTTCAACAACAAAAAGATAATATAAATGGTATTAATAAAGAAAATTTAAATAATGATTCAAGTGGTGTTACAACAGAAACCATGTCATTTCGAGATAAATTAAAATTTTTTCGTAAACCACCTGATCAACATGAATGATTTTTTTCTTTCTTTGTGGAATTTCTTTAATGTGCAATTTCATTTTTCTTTTTTTTCATCTTATGTTGTCTGTTTTGTATACTCTAATTCTTCACTCTCAGGCTTGTTTCTTCTCTTGTCTTTTCTTCGTGTATATATTTTTGACTTCAGCTTTTTTTCATTTCTAATTACTATCCCTTATATCAAAATTAACAAAAAAACAATATTAGAATTTAGATATGGGATAATCTCTCATTCTCATTTTTTTTTTTGGACATTAAATATATACCTATATCTTTATTAATATTGATATAATCGTTAAAAATAAAATACATTCTCTTACATAAATGCTTTCTTCTCATTATGACAATAATAACTAATTACTTTTGATACAACAAAATATTATATAAAATCGGATTCATTGTATTCATCAGCTAAATATGAAATATTCATAAATGAGATTGTAGTAATTACGATTGAATCTCTAAATAATTAAATAATATAGAGCATATAAATGAAGATACAATGCTATGCGTATTCAAGCTTAGAATCTTTTCGCCAAAAATAAACAATTTCCAACGGAAAGACTCTCTCTTCTATATTATTATATTTCTTCAACTTATTCAAAATTCTAATTCAATGTATGTTATATACATTTTTTTTGTTTATCAATAATGAATTTCAGAGTATATATACATTGAGAAAAATTTAATCAGATATTTAATATATGCATATTGTAATGGAAAAAGATAAAGAAGCTTTGGGAAAGATTGTTCATAAGACTCGTACTTCGTTGATGATAAAATGAAATTGTTATTAATATTCACTTTTTCCAAAAGAACTCCTTGAAGACTTCTTCTAAAAAATTTATTGAAAATATTTACGCAAAATCTTTGTATAATAACTTGAAATACCTTTTTCTTTCAAACTTTAGAGAATAATAGCATATTTGTTTAATTCGATTTATATAAATGTTTTAATTGCAATATTTAGTTTGTCAAGTACTGAAACTTGATTTCTTTTGTATATACTCAATATATTCTTCTTACTCATTGAGTTCAATTTTCTTGATACATAAATTTCTGTAAAACTGAATGTGATGTACTAAAGATTCAATAAAAAAAAAACCTACAAAAAGGTGACATCATATCACTAAATATTGTAGAAAATTAAAGTGAAATTCACTATCATGTTTCTATATTGTGTATGTCGTTGGACATATTGAGTTAGAAGTGAAATAAAATATATTCGAGATTGGCAAGATTTGTACTCCGTACATTTCAAATTTCAGTAGTCCGAATTATTTTTCACAAAATACAATAATCGTGAAGATATTCATGTATTTCGTCTTATATTTCTCAATAATTTGGACAATTGTTTTTTTTTTTTTATAAGATACGTGCTAAACTCTATGAGCTAATTTCACTATTTTTTGCTTATAATAAATATCTGTTAATCATTGACGGTTCTTTTTCTTTCCATATCTCTTAATTTGTATAACAATATTTTGCAAGACTATTCCATGACATATTTCACTTGTTCGATTTCATTCGAGTTCACCCAAAACTACCTATGACGTGTCAATCTACTTTTTCATTCACGAAAAGTCCACTTTTTGTATATATGTTTGAATTTCGACTATCAAATCTGAGACTGTATTATTTTTCATCGAATTTAGGGATTAGTTTATTCTGTTAGCGATTGACATTGCTCGAACAATCTGTGTATTATACAAAATAATCTAGAAGATATCTATTACATTGAGTACATGTATAGCTTTTTTTTTACATGAAAAAACATACTATTCAATAGAAGCTTGTGCAATGATGGTGAATGAATTATATTTACCGTCCTTGAATAGAACTTGTTGCACCAAAACTTAATTCCTACTGGCAGTATTCGATGGTTTATATTCTACTGTATTTGATGTTTCTTTTGAATGATTATCGAATATTATTTTCATTTGGTTGCATCTCTATTTTGTAACATTTAATTTATAATAGAATAATAAAGGTCGATAGGAACAAACTTGTAATAATAAAAAGAACAATTTCATTAGATCCAACATTATTTAAATAATAAACTAAAACTAGATATGTTTATGCAAAAGAAAAGATCAATGATTAAAAAAGCAGAAAAAAAAAAAACAAGAATGGTACCTTTTGTGATACTGAAAACATGACTATGAAAAAGAATTGAAAATAAGATGTTGATAATTATAAGATAAAATATAGAACATAAATATGTCCGTAAGGTAGAACATCAAGTATTTGATAAGACATTGGTTATATCGTTATTGTCATCTCATGAAAGAAATGGTAAGAGCTACGACTTTCTCTTATTCTTTCATAAGGTTATTAAAAAGCGACAAGAGTATACATATAAAAACGTAATATGTGAGTATTTTATATATGTAAACAAGATTCATGGTCAAATTGAATAATGCAATGAAAAAAAAGGCAATCAATGTATTTTTCTTTGAGAGCTGTATGTTTTTGTAAGTTACATAGTTTAATCGAATTTGACATGGATCCTTGTTAAAAGAAAAAAAATAATATATTTAAGAGTTCATTTTGACATAATGCAATAAGCGTATAGCAATCAGTACGCATGAATAGAAAAAAAAAAAAAAGAATTTTTTTTTATATAATCACAGTTGAAAAATGTCCTTTCTTTTTAATCGTTACTATTTATTATCTAATCATTGACTGCATACATCTTTTTTTTTTTCATTTATAAAAACTTTTTTATAGTTTCATTTTTGGAATAACATTTTTCATAATACATGAGGCTTCCATTATGTGTCATATATATTACTTCTTTTTTGTGATAATTAATATCTGTGAAAGAATTTCATATGGCCGCATACTGATTCTTCTCATCATTGATGGTATTCTTGCTGATTTTCCTCTAACTTGTTGTTATGATTTATACATATTCATGGCCATTTTCTTTTTTTACTCTTCTCTTGTTACAAATATTATTCTCATATCCAAATATTATGAATTAAATAAAGTAAAAAACGATCCTTCAATTAACTTTTTTACATTCAGTATACCTTTGATTGTATTTGATGTTCGTTTTACTGTTTTTTTTTAAAGGATTTTCAAACATATTTGCATCGTATTGTGGTATTGAATAGAATATGTTTGTCATTTTATATAGTTTTGTTTCAACAAAATCTAACTATATTCGAAAATCTATTTCTTGTGATTCTTGTGCCATCGATACTTCTCTGTTTTATATATAATTGACATTTATGTTCCTAATCGCAATGTTATAAATCTGTAAAAAGAATTTTTTTTTTTCATAAAGCAAAAAAATAAAAGCCTAAGATGCTGATTAAGTGAGTAAACGGAACAGAAAAAGAAGAAAAAAAAACGAAACATTACTTGATGTTGTTTTTTTAACAACCTACACACGTAATTTTCGAGAATAAGAAACAGAATATGAGTAGGTGAAGTTGTTTCGTATCACTTTTCTCTTCTTTGTCAAGTGTCTGATTAATAATTACAGAATAAATAGAAAACGAAATACAAAAATTAGAATCATATTTTATTCATAGAGACAAATATCGAATACTTAATATTTCTCTTGTGTTTTTTTGTTGTTTCTATCATTCACACCTATATGAGCATTTGTCACTATTACTTAATGAAATGAAAGCATTTCTCAACAGATTTTGCCGTATTTTTTTTCCTTTCCTTTTCTTCTTACTAAAGTTTTATATATTTATGATGAAAATAATAAACTATGAAAGTATTACTAAACTTCACCTACGCTTTGTTCGAATGAGATTATTTAAACTATTGACAGTTAATTCACTAGTGAATGTCATGTTATAAAAAGTAGGTAAAATCAACTAACTGACATTGTAGAGAGAGTACGACTGAATTGAAAAAGAAGTGTTCATAGTGTCTAGAACGAAAAGAAAGAAAAGGAAGAAACGAAGGTTGTAACAGTGTGGAGCGCTCAGAAAACGGAACTGTTCAAGGCGATAGAAAGACGCATCGATTTCTCTCAATTAATAGGTCAGATTTGTCTTTCTCTTTGTCGTTGTCGTAAACAAAATGAAAGTCACGTTCTCTAATATCAACAAAAAATTGTCGATAGAGCTATTGTCTCAAGGTCTCATCTATTCTAGTAGAAGCTGTTCATTAGTCTCCTCTTTCATTGTGTTTTTTCTTCGTTTTATTGACAAACTTCGATCGTACATGAGTAGTCGCGTATTCATTTATTTCTCTATCAATTTATAATTCGTATACATAGATTTGTCCAATGGCTTTGCATAAATTTTCCAGACCAAAATTTTTTCATGTCGATTACTGTGGTTGTACAGCAGCAACATTACTTTTAAATGAATCATCAATACGAGATGCAATTAATTTCATTCGACAAGTTAAATCAAAACGTGAATTTGTTAAAACAACAATATCAGTAAGTAGAGATGGTGTTAAAATTACCTATGATAATGAGCATAAATATTCTACAAATGTACCATCAACCATGATTGCTGGTTCATCTATTGGAAAATCTTCTTTACATGATACTATTGGTATGTAATTTAATTAAAAAATTAATTAAAAAAAAAAAAAAAAAAAAAAATTTTCTTTTTCAATAAATAGGTGTTGTTTATATATCACCACTTACGGGTCATCATTATCCAGCATTTGTTCATGTATACCGGTGTGACTCAGCACGTACTGCTCAAAAATTACTAATTCGTTTTCGTGCATATACGCTTAATGAAAATCATCGTTCAAGAATTGTACAACTTGAACAACATTTTCTTCAACATAATTTACTTAATGTAAATCCTTATGAAAGTTCAAAATCAAAATCATCAAATACAACAACTTTAAATTCTAATAAAACAAATACAAATATATCATCTTCATCAACAAGTACTAGTAGTCGACAAGATAAAATCGATCCAGTTAAATCAATTACAGAAGAATTTCAAAAAAAACTTGATTCACAAGAACCTCTTCTATTTCCACCAAAAGATTACGATACAGTACATGCTGTACGTGGTAATATTCAACGAGCACAAGCATGGAAAAGTACAGAGGTAAAAAGAAAAACATTTTGATTGAATGAAAATTTAGTACATACACCTTCTCTTGTTACATTCCACAAACTCACTCGTATTTCACATTAAAGGTTGTCTTACTTTTTTTTTTGATCAATCAATAACTCATTATATGTATTGAACAGAGAGTTCTACTTAAAGAAAAGAAGTCTTGTTGGCGTCAGCATATACATATATATATATATATAACGAAAAGATGTCAATTTAGTGAGAGATCGCCTTCTCACTCTCTCTCGTTTTTGATCTGAGGTAGCTACCGCCATCGTTTCTTCGTCATCATCTTCTCTTGGGCAAATACATACACTCTCACTACTGACGACGTCTCTTGCTTCACAATCAACGACAACATTTTAATCGCATCATTCATTGATAAAGAGATTTACATTTCTTTTTTTTTGTTCTTTATTCTGTCTGAGTGAAAAAGACTAGTCAATGAACACTGTTTATACGTGCTGTTCGAGTCAAATGACATAATGGTTCGTTTCAAACATGATAGTTTACTACCAACAAATTTTACTACTATTTTAACTGCTAAATTACGTTCTACTTATGGCTTATGTTTTAGATCAAAGGTGATCGAAATTATTATTTGAAAAATTTCATATAAATCTAATAAAACAAAAAAAAATACGATATTGATTTCGTTTACTTTGTTCTAGCCGACAATTGTTGGTTATACACCAATCGATCCAGATCATAGTCAAAAACGACGACAAATATTTTCAAACTATCATTCATCGAGTAATAACTCTACTAAAGATGAATTGCAAAAATCAGAATTAAATAATGGTATCATTGAAAAAAATGGAAGACCACGTTTTTCAACTCAAAGAAGTGATACAACTATTGATCCGGTATAAAATTTTTAAAAAAATCTTTCAAAAAATAATTACTATTTCTCTTTTTTTTTTTTGCTTATTTTCATTCAGGTAGAAACTGTGAGTTTAGCATTTGAATTTCTTAAAGATGAAACAGGTTCAATATTCACTGATAATGATGGTAATATTGAACATATAGAAAGTGAACAACAAGATAAACAACCAGTTTTTCGTTTTCGACCACCACAAATTACTTCTCTTACTAAGTATATATTTATATTCATTATTTTCTTATTATTCAATATCTTATATTGTTTATATAGAAAACTATTTACTCGTAATAATAATTACGAGTTACCAAATAGTTTACCACAACCAAACTCATTATTGAATAATGAATTAGATGCTTATTATCATAATACTCATTATCAACATCAACAAATACCACAGGAACATCGGACTCGTTCTGAAACAAGTTTATTATATGATCCACAGCCAAGAATGCATCTTAGTCCTCGTTACGAAAGTCGTCTTGCCAATGGAAGTGGTGCACCTCTTTCAACAAATCCACTTTGGACAGCTACATCACCTGTAATGATTGGTTCACAACCGAACTTATTGTCACACGAAAGTTCAATCATTCAACCACATCATAATCATAATCATCAATTAAGTCCACCAATTGAAAGACGAATTCCTTCAGCACCTTTAAGACATCCTCTTTATGCAAGTTATCCAAATAATAATAAACCGTCAGTAGTGACACAACTACAACAATATCAACAAAAACGACCCGTACCTCCACCACCACCACCATCGAACTCAAACAAAAAACAATCAACACAACTGCAATATCTCGATACAAATGAATTTATTTTACGTGCATCTGATGGACAAATGTTAAATAGTTCTAACTATTCTAATCGACCTGTAGGAGGTATATCACGAGATTATAGACCTCCTTCGATCAATGTAAATGGCCACGGTAGCACTATGTTCGATGTATACTATTAATTTTTGTTTTTTTCTTTCATTCTTGTTTGTTTTTTGTTTTTTTTTTTTTTTTTTTATAAATTTATATTCTTTTTGTGTTTGTTCTCGAAAGAGCAGTGACACAGTTGTTCATCTACGTAAGTACGTAGTATCTTCCATAGTTGATGAGATAATTTCTACTTTTTACTTCATTTTTCATAGATTATTTGTGAATATTCTCAACTAAGTAAATATTTTCAACTGTGTGCACCATTTTTGAATAGTACGATTATGTCTTCTATTGATTTTTGAAAAACATTTCGTCAATAATTATTAGAAGCACTATCAGAACTTTTCTTTTCTTTGTAATATTTATGTAAGTAAAAAAAAATCAATTTTTGTCGACATCTTTAAATTCGCCTATGGATTGATTTTATTATTGATTTTGTATTTCAATCATCAAAATTATAACTAAGTATATCTATTTTTCTATCAGTTTCAGTTATATTTACTGTAAAATATCGAATTATGAAGAGTGAAAAGATTTTCTGGCATCAATATTCAAAAGTTTGTGATCTACAATTTAATGTGAATAACATGTTATATTAATTGTGACACAAGTTAAATAATAAAATATATTTTAAATTTTCTAATCACTTTTCTATTGTAATTTTATCATTGATAGTATCAGTACTTAATAAAATCACTTTTCAAGTTTCAATAAAAGTAATGATTCAGGCTTTAACAATAGAATAACAACAAATATAATATTTATCCGTACTCTCAGACAAACTTCAGGCCACTGCCATTACCTACGCTCGCTGTTTCATAACAATAGCGAGGTAGGAAATACAGTGAGATGAAGATCCGAGTTTTTAATTAGTTGTATTATTATGGACGATTATCTGTTAATTCGACTACTGTCCAGCAATGCTTCGCTCCTACGTTTGTCCAAGCGAGGTATAACTGAACAGTTGTCTACTTAACAAAAGAAGAAATTTTTCTTATTTTGAAAACATATAGAATATTGATGGCGTTATTTACTGGCTGCTGTACTTCGCTCACATTCGATTCGCGTAGCGTGGCACAAGCAGAACAGTAATTAACAAACATCAGAAAAGTTCAATATATTGAAATAAAAAGAATAAATAAAATCTTACGCACATTGGCACCGTCCCTGTATCTCCCTAGTCTTGTCGTTTACTCAAGGGAGGCACATCGAACAGTGAAAATGTACGAAGAAGAAAAGAAATTATGGCAAACGATTTTCAAACAGTTTTCACCGGTCAACAGACACGCCGAGTCATGTATCAAAGCGTTCCTGATAACCGGTGATTGCGTCCGAAAAAGTTTTGTGCTACTTTGTGTCTCACCTTTTTTCTTACCAAATCGACGTTAAGAAATAAATGGAATCATACATGTATGACCTTCGCTTTTTATAGATCGTGACAGACGGACGGACGAAACAGCCACAGACAAGAGAGAGAAAAAAAAAAGAAATGATATAATCGGGAGCAAGAAAGTGATGCGTCGACGATGAAAACAAAGGATATACATATATGTGCCTCGATGATATGTGTTGCCCTTTAATACGTATACATGGGTCTATATCGACGACCACCAGTATGACGAGAGAAAAACAAATGTGATGGTTGTTTCTCTCTCTTTTCCATTTAAATTTTTGTCTATAGAGACAGACTGAAGCTATCGATGAAGAAAAGAAGCTTCATTTTAAATCGAATTTTCTTGAATGTGTTGTACATTACTTGTAGTTCATACCTTTGTTTTACACAATATGCAATATTTGCACTACATTTCCATACGTATTATTAAGAATAGCAAAGAGATTCACTATAAAAAATTTCATTAGCAATTTTTTGTTTTCATAGATGATGTCGTATTTTCAAAAAAAAAGCATACACACAAAGAAAATCAGAAAAAAGAAATGTTGATAACAATGAACTATCGATAGATTGTTTACATTAATGCATATATCGATTTGTTGTATGAACAAAATTAATGACATACATTGACTCGATTATTTAGATAAGAGAAAAACCAATACACTGTTTCAACACCTGGAAAGACAAGCCGAAAAAATGCACAGAAAACAAAAAATTTACAAGTTCGTTTGAGGTACATTTGTTATTTCATCATCAGGCACATATGCAGGATTTATTTCAACATCAGTTAATACTGAATGCATTCGTTCATCATTATCATCAGTTTCAATGTCACTAACATTTTCAATAGCTGAATGTGCTGATATATTTGTATTATCAGTTGTACCACCAGGTGAACCAACAAAAAAATTCGCAGCACGTGGTGTTGTAAATGACGTTGATAGAGAATCATGCAAACTTTCATATGTTGTAGTTCTTGTTGCATTATTGTCAATATCTTCCGAACTTGATTCACGTAAAACAACACGTGGTAATTTTGAATCTGAATAACTTGGAGAACTCGATAATGGTCGATTGAATACAAGATCATTAGTAGTAATATGATTAGTGTTTGTTATTTGTCTTAACAGTGACGATGTATCATCATCATTATTATCATCGTCACTATCTGATGATTCGTTAATAGTAGTTGTAGAATTTGGAGCACCGGCACTTGATAAATTAATGAATCGACGTTCTAAAATTGAAAAATTTATTAAATAAGGAGAACTCTATTCTTTAAAGTTATGATCTTCGACAGAAATATAAGACTTTAGTTTATTTCATATTGATGATATAGACTTAGTAATATTGATTTGCTTTTTTTGAAATATTCAGTCTCTTATCCACCGTCGGAGTTCAGAAGATGACGTCTCTCCGAACATCAGTCTGGGTCTCTCAAGTAGGTGTTTGTCCTTTCAGAAGAGAAAATTGAATAAAATACAGGTAGTTTCATATCAAAAAATAAATGTTACTCAAAGTTTAAACAATCTTGACAATACTCGAAACATGAAATAGTTGTTAAACTGCTATCTCTGAATAAATTATTGATTTCAATTGAGGAGACTGATTTTTAGTAACACACTAGATATTAACCTATAAGACGAGTTCTTGGAAGAACTGGAGTTGTATTATCATTAGATGGTTGTATCAATGGTGTTTGTTCTGTTGGTGTTTGACCATTGTTTTCTTCTTCATCTGAATTATCATGATTAGGAAATACATAACGTTTACATATTGGACATTGACGTCGATTATTTAATAACCATGGATCAATACATTTCATATGATAAGCTGAAAAATAATTGAATAATAAGAAAATAGAAAAAAGCAACATTACTATTAAAAAAACAAACCATGATCACATGGTAATATACGTATTTTTGCACCCTCTTCAAAATCATCTAAACAAATAGCACAAACTTCCCAACGATCACCTTTAGCAAATTTTTTAATTTTTAATTGTTTAAGTGCTGAACGTGGTAAACGATGACGACGTGAACGACGTCGTTGTAAATAACATTTCACTAACTAAACAAAATATAATGAAAATATTTTCTATTCGAAACATTTTCTTACCATAAAACCCATAAGACCAAAAAAGGATACACTAACAATACAAATAAATGGTATTAAATAAGCACCAAATTTATATATCTGTTCAGTATTAATTTTTATATGAAACCTATTATTAGAAAATAAACAAAAGGAAACAATACGATCGATAACAATAAATATACAAGATGAATCATACATAGTACTACGATAAAACATTGAAATATCTTTACTTCCGTTAGTGTTAGAAGGTTATTTAAAGTTTTTGTTTTATGCAAATAACGTATATAAATACTACTGTCAAGGTATACTTTTGGTCTAGCCAAAAAAAAAAAATTTCATCTATTACTAAGTAAGGACAATACATATGATATGTTTCATAGAAAATCTTTAGTTGTCATCGAAGACAATAATAAGAAATTAAAAATAAACCATATTGAGGCACGCAGAACATGTTTTCAAATCTAGTTTAAAAATTTTTTCATATTTGAAAATTCAAAATTTTATAACCATTAACGTTAAGTTTGAAAATTTGCTCAATATGCATCAATATAGTTCGCTTTAATTTCTTATTATTATTCTTTTAGATAACAATTGAGAACTATATATAACGATGCTTCACATGTATTATTCTTACTTGATGACAAGTAAAATTTGTTTTCATAGAAAAAAAAAATATTCTCATTGTACTAAACTAATGTTGAGATATTTCAATTCTTTATCATGATACTATTTATAATCTATCATGTGAATTAAATATTTACTGCAAAGTTGAATTAGATATTGTTTCATTATATAAATAATTTGAGATAATTGATAAACCATCAGAGTGCATTATTAATGTTGACGGTATCTGTATATCTAACATTTAAAAAAAAAAAGAAAGAGATTATTAAATACGAACTATATTATTTTTTCTTTACCTCTCCCATGTGGACCCATTGTGATAAGTGCATCTTCATAATTATAAATAATAACTGCACTAAAATTTGCATTTTGCGCATTTAGTACCTAAAAACAAAACAAATATTAGAAAATAATAAAAACAAAAAAAAATTAACCTTAAGATCAAAATCACACATATCCTCTGATTTTGTACGAGGAATAAGTGCAATCCAACGATATTTAGGTGTTGGGACATTAGGTGGTGGTGCTACTTTAGAACATGCATTTCTTGGATTTGTTAATGTCACATATCCCTTTGAAAATAAAAAAAAAACAATTTAAAAATAAATTTAAAAAAAAACACAGTCCATTACTGTTAATCCGTTGGATGGAACGGATGGTCCAAAATTCGCTGATTGATCATCATAATCATCAATAACTTTATTTGCATCATTATACTAATAAAGAAAAATGCTATTGTTAAAACACGAAAATTCTTTTTTTTTTTTTCATCATCATACCACATAGACATCGGTGAAAGCCACTTGAATAATTGATGAGAGAAAGTATGAAAGAATTAATAAGATACGGATCATCTTTATTGATGATCCGTCCAAAATGAAAGTTAATTAAAATTAGTAAGAAATAAAAATTGTTTGCAAGATTTCTAAAATATATCATGCACGAACATTTAATGAGTGAGTTAGCAAATTTATGAGAACTGCTTCAAAAAAAAAAACCTATAGACTGATGACGCATAGGAGATAAACTATGATCATTTCTCCTTACTATTTAAAGAACAAAAAAAAAAACAAATAAGTCTATTTATCGAACTTCATTCCTTTCGGTGTTGGTCATATGCGCAATCCGAATGTCAAGGATCTTTGACAGAGGTCACTAGTTTTTGGTTGAAGTCGAGTCTTTTAAAATCATCATCTAAACAATCCTCAAGCATTATTTTATTGAATTCTTTGAAAAAATATTTCAATCATAGGTATTTTTTTTATAAATATTAATTGACCTGATGTCGCCAATAGTCATGTGAATAATCATATATATTACTATTTGTCATTCGAACATGGCATCGGTAAACATAGAGATGAAGCAGGTCATCGCCATACGACTAAAAATAAAACGTTTAATTTATCTATACTGTTCATTGTCATAGTAAATCTGTTGTTTTTTTTTTCTAATCGAACGATTGGTTTTTTCCAAATATCGAAGTTTTTTTTTGATAAGACACACAGATTAACTTCTTATCATTGTGTAGCCTACTTTTTTTCTGTCTTCATTTCCTACTCGATCTTAAAATCGTTTAAAATCATTCTAGAATAAAACCGCAATCATGTATAAAAATCTAATGATGCAAAATAAATTTTAGTTTTAAAATAATTATCATAGTCTATTTGCATAAAGCAAAATATAAAACCATTGATTTAAATTTTTGCGTTGTTCGGTCATACTTCAATTTTTTTGACTCATAGGGCTTTATTGTATATGTTTAATACTTTTCGATGTTCATTAATATTACTATCTTAGTTTATCAATAGTTTCAAGTATTTTTCTATAAACGATTTTGTTTTGTTTAACAATGACATGAATTAAGATAAGAAAAATAGTATTGGTAAATTGAGAAGATCAATCATTTAAGTCTATAGTTTTCTTTTATAGATAATATTTTTAAAACAAATGATAATCGTTTTGCACTTGATCGTGATGTAACATTATCGAGTCATTCATGAATTCTTTTATAACTATGTATTGTCTGTTATAAATTTTCATGAAAGGAATCAAGTGAGAATTTTATTTTTACCAATTATTGATTAGTGTAGATATATACAATGAATAGTGTCCAAATCAAAACGCGATAAAAATATTATGGTTTTATTTTGTTTGATCAAATAAGATCAATAGATATTTTATATAATGCAGGATTTTATTTTAGAGATATACTTATTTCATTATTATTTTCTTTTTGTGAATATTGTTTGATTTTTAGATATGATATCTAATTTTATCATTTTTCTATTTGGTATTACATTTGTTGGTAGTTCTTCAATACCAACTATTTCTGTATCAAAATATGTACCAACTCGTAAATAATTTTAAATGATATGAATGAAATGAAATTTTGATCTTATTTTATTTTTGTTCTATAGCTATTCATAAATATTCATCAGGTTTAAATTATTATTGGAATTTATTACTCGATGATGATAGTCTTTATGTTGGTGGACAGTAAGTTTTTATGTGTGTGTGTCATGTTTTTACTAATTAAAATTTTTTTTTTTAAATAGAAATTTAATCGTTCGATTAGATCGAGATAATATTGAAGATCGAACAAGCTCAGTAAGAAATTTATTAAGAATAATGAAATAAATTTATTTTGTTAAATAGATTTATAAATCAATTGATCTTCCATCAAAACGAGATGAAGTGCAAAAATGTTTATCACACTCATTAAATCAAGTAAATGTTTTAATAAGTCCCATATATATGAGCCATTTTCAAGTAAAAATGAAACATACCCATCGTTCTCAGTTGATTTTGATTCTTTACAAAAGTTATTTTTTCTGAATATGTTCTGTTAACAATGTTGACTCGTTTAAATAACTATTAATTAGTTAATAACAGATTCTTTTTTGATTAGATCTATTCTATCGCTATTTTCTAACTAAACATAAGCTGATTATTATTACGATGCAGTTTAATCTTTATATAGCTCAAAAATATCTACAGTTGTTAGTTCTTAAACATTTTTCTTGTAAACGGTAGCCTCGAAAACGTTGCAAAAAGTCGAAGCGACATAGAACACAAAATTTTCTATCTATCGTTATTAAGTAATTAACGTTTGGTAGTCAACAGAGAATAGGAAATCGCAGTTGAATGATTAAGTAGATGTGAATCTTTTAAATTTGGCAGTTAATAGCAAAATTTTTGAAAACTTCAGGATAGACATTACGATACAAACCGCATGTATTATGAAATTTTCAGTAAGATCGAAGTCCAAAATGATTTTCTCTTAGAAATCGGTTTTCTAGAGATTTTTAAGAAGAACTTTTATTGTTTGAGTGTGCATGTGAAGATATCATTCGTTCAAACGAATATTTTTCCTCTTTTATCTTCGAATTCCATCACATCACTACTGAACAGTAAATCGGATTTCTTTGAAAAAGCGAAGCATGTTCAGAAAAAAAACTTTTCAGAGTATCTAGGCAGTGTTTTATTCAACTTAGGAATGGCGCATTTCTGAAAAGCTGTACAATATGCCTATGTTTGTTTTCTGGGAATTTTAAATTGTCTCTTTGGACAAAAACATCACTATATCTAGAGTAAATTAATATACATGTAGCATATACAAATTAGTTCTAAGAAAGTTTCATATCCTGACATATATGTGTTTTAATATTGTGAAGTCATTTTCCTAACAAATAATCTTGCCCATAAATATATATATATTTAATATTTTTTTGTTTTGTAATTTTTCAAAGGCTTTTGATTGTGAAAATCATGTTCGAGTATTATTACGACGTAAAACAAAATACAATGATATATTTGTATGTTCAACAAATGCATTTTCACCAAAACTTTATTATTTTAATGTAAGAAATTAATTTTAATAACTTATTTTATTTTTGACTATGAAATCGTTTGTTTTTAAGCCTGATTTAACTGAAAAACAAGGTAGTAAAGAAGGTTTTGGTTATTGTTCACGAGATCCTCGTCATAACAACACTGCTCTTTGGTCAGGTATGAATTTTTTTGTTTTATTTTTATTAAGAATTTGTTTTATTTTTTTTTTTAATTTTAATTAGATGAAGGTAATCCACAAAATTATGGATTCTTTTATACGGGTGCTGTTATTGATTATACGAAAACTGAACCAATTATTTATCGACCACCATCTGATGATGGAAATATTAAATTTTTACGTACACCTCAATATGATACTGATTGGTTGAGCGGTAAATTTTTCTTATTATTTAAATAAATGAATTATAATTATGTTATTTAGCACCTGAATTTATTGCTTCATTTGATGTTGGTTCAAATATATATTTTTTCTTTCGAGAAAAAGCTGAAGAACAACGTGATATATTTCCAAGAATTTATTCTCGTGTTGGTCGTTTATGCAAAGTAAAATGATTATTTAATTAAATTTAAAAAATAAAATTTTGAATTTACTTTAAGAATGATATTGATACAGCAACAATTATGGCTAATACATGGACAACATTTCGTAAAGCAAGAATAACTTGTTTAAGTGGTGTAAATGATTCACCTTTTGTATTCAATGATATTAGTAAGATTAAATTGATAATACAAAAGAAAAAAGATTTTATATTTTATAAAAAAAAAAAAAAAAACATATTTTTTTTTTAATTTAGATACTGTGACAAAACTTCATGATGATCGTTTTTTTGTTTCATTTACGAGTTCACCGTAAGTAAATATTTGATAAAGAATGGAGTTTTTGCTTGTAGATTAACTTATCAGAACAAGATCAAAGTACTATTTTGATTTGAAATCATGTGTGAAATTTAGAATCTTTAATTGACAAGTTATAATTGAATAGAAATATATTGTTTTATGATCGATGATTCATATATATTTACATATATAAGTTCGATTCATGAATAGTTTTATTGCTTATTGATAAAAGATTAAAGATGTAATATTCTTTCTTGGACACAATTTGAGTTTAAATGAATTCAATATCAATTCAGATAGTTATTTAGAACTATTTGACATTAAGAGGCGCTCTCAGAAAAATATTTTTTCTTGATCATCCAACCATGATGAAGTTTTGAAGGAAATACGCATCTCGGGTTAAGCAACTCATAAGTAAAAATTTTTGCTCGATTCATTGAGTTTATGAAGATTGGTCCAAATAGAGTTGTCCGTCTAATATTAGAAAGTTCCAATGAGTTTTAAAATGTAGCCAAGATGTAATACTACAACTTAACAAACCTCGAATTACTAATTTTTTTTTTTAGTTTATATTTCTCAAAGGCTCTTTCATTACCATATAAAAATCTGGCTCTGTTAAGTTGTGAAGCGGATTTTTGTCTTCATTTGACATTAAGCCCAGCTTTCGAGCATTTATAATGGTGGTGAAATTTGAGATGCAAAGAAACATTGAGATAAAAAATACTATTGTGAGAAAAAACGCAGAATGAGTTTCAAAAGTCTAATACAAGCATTTTTCCTTCAATAACTGATATAAATAGAATCTTCGAACAATTTGTCATAGATCATTGATTAGAACGAATTAAATTAAGATTATTATGCATCAATGTTGAGTAGTTTTATTTCATTCTGTGATATTCATGTTCAAGTTTTGTATTTATCATAGATAGCGATGCATGATTGTTAGGTCAATTACTGCGAAAGTTCAATAGAAAAACTTGAAAGACTTTAAAAATCAAAATTTTTAGAAAAAATATTATTTTCTTCAGTATGAGAATTCGCAAAAATCTTTGTAATATCCTTAAATCTTATCATAAAAGCAATAAATTATAGTGCATTTGAGAGCAGATACATGACTCTATCTAACGAGTTATCAATAGCAAAAGAAATAAATTTGACTTTTTTTTTCATGCGAAGTAAGAGACACTTAAGGGTGCCTCGCTACCTTCTGTGACCTAAACATTTTGTTGTTTTGTGGTCATTATATGGTTTGAAGTAGTACCTATCAAAACTGTACATTGTTTTGTGTTTTTCTCAAAATCAATGTTTAAACAGTAAAATAGAATTTTTCTCCCTTTTTTTCAGATATTTCGACTGATTAAGTTGAAATTTTTTTTTGTGACGACAAAAGCTGAATCGAAATATACACATACTTTTTATTCTTAAAATGATGTTTCGATAATTTTTGGCAGATCTTATAAAATTTGTCCCAAGTAGAAAAACTTTTTTTTTGACAGGGTTTCCGTTATTTTGATTCATCCACACGAAGGAAACAATGTTTTTTTTTTAAAGAAAAAAACCTTCAATTTTGTCCTAGTTGTTAAAAAAGAATTCAGCTATAAAAAAAATGAATTATCACTGTGTGCGAGAGAAGACGGAACTTCAACGCTCATTTTGACCTTCGTTTTCGGATTTATAGAGTCCTAAATGCCAACATTCCCGTTTTGGATTCAAACATTTACGTATTACTCTCACAAAATAAGAAAGTCAGATTTTTGAAAAAATTTGAAACTACATCTGAGATAAAGTCTAAGGTATCTCAAAAAAATTGTTCAATCTTAGATGGAGCTTGTAAGTGGGCACGATGTGGCCTTAATTTTTTTTCTTGAAAACGCACCTTGTTAGTTTATGCGGATCAATTGCATTCTATTCGAGAATTTGCAATGAACATAAAGATAGGGATTATTCTTAAATAGAATCTTAGAAAAGATATGAACATTTATATTCAATTCATTTACTGAATTACAAAGAATTTAATAATGGATTTTTGTTTTTCATATATAGAGGTGATTTAACAACATCAATCATTTGTGAATATTCTCGACGCGATATTGATTCAATTCTTGATGGAAACTTTAAAGAAGCTGATTCAAGTAGCTTCTGGAGAGAATTACCACGTGATCATGTACCAGATGGTGTGCCAAAAAATGTATGATTTATTACTTTTTTTTTTTCTTCTTCACATTTATTTTAATCAATATAATTTAGTGTGAATCAAATGGATCATTATCAGATACAGTTTTAAGTTTTCTTCGTTCACATGTTCTTATGAATGGAAATATATATTCATCACCACCATTAGAAATAGCATTTCAAATATCAAATATAATTATAACACGTATTGTTACAGATTCAATTAATTATAATAATGATAATCAAATAACATTAATTTATGCTGGTACACAAGATGGACAAGTTTTTAAATTATTACAAAAGAAAAAAGGAGAAAAATTTATTTTATTAACATCATGGATATTAGATGAAAATAATAATGAAAAATCACCTGTTAGAAATATGGTTCTTGCTCAAGTAAACAACATGATTATTTATTTTATTGAGTAGACCTTTTTTTTTTTTTACTATTTAAAATTAGGATACAAAACAATTGTATGTATCAACAGATGTAGCAGTTTATCAATTCTCAGTTAATCAATGTAATCGTTATATGCTTTGTGTGGAATGTGAACATGATCCATTATGTCATTATGATGTTCAATTAAATCGATGTTTAAATGTTGATGAAAAGTAAATAGAAATTAAGTATTTTAAAATTATTTGTTCGATTGATGTTGTTTTAGTAATCAAAAACTTGCTATTGCTCGTTTACAACCAGAATCTTGGTGTAAAAAATCTGTACAACGACCAAGTAGATCTTTTCAATTTGTTTTTTTTTTTAATTAAATCTAATAGAAAATATTTTTCATAGGTAAAATACTTCAATTAACAAGAAAAAAAGGTGAAACTGTTTGGTTACAATGTGATGTTAATGAACATTTACGTTCATCTATTGAATGGCGTTGGAATGGTCGAAATATTCAAGATACATTATTTAATAATTTTCTTTTAACAAAAGAACAAAGTATAAAAACAAAAAAAAACAAATTTATTTTTTCTTTTACATTGAAATTTTTATATATATATTAAAATTAATTTAGATTTAATTATTATTAATATGAATATTTCACTTAATGGACAATATACTTGTTTTATTGGTCATCAACCAATTGTTTCATATTCACTTGAAACAGATCGAAGTAAGAATAATCGATGATTTCATTTCTTTAATTAATTTTCTTTTTATTTTTAAATAGATGCATTTGTGTATGGAGATGTTGCGTCGACGGTTACAAATTTATCTCGACGTAAGTTACATTTCGAATGTCATGCAATGTCTTATTCGGTATATGTATGTCGAAATTGACTTTTTAATATGCAAGCTTTTGTTTCTTGATGGCCTCTCTAGAAGGTAGAGTGTCAGAGTTCTCGTTCTCGAACGATTCCATTCGAAAGAAAGAAATATACAACGGTGAGGTTTACCCTGAATGCTATGCCTGAATAAGGTATCGATGGTAGCAAATAGTTTTTTGTTATCATTAGCACCTGTTAGCATATAGACGACTCAGTTATGCTTCTATTGTTCGAGTTTTTCCCTCAATTATTGTATTTACAGATATTGAGAATGGTGCTTGAACATACATCACTAAATATGAAGTTGCCATCAAATATAGACTTGACATCTAGATTGTTGACCTATATAAGTAAAACAACACGATTAAGTTTTTCATAACATCAGTATGCATAACTTCCTATGATTGAAAATAAATCATAGTTAGCTCTAAAATGGAAAAGTTAATTCCGATGTATACGAACAATCATTCACATTCAGCAAAAAAGTTATATTATGAAGTTTTGTATACGTACTACTGATAGGTAAATCAGAAAAAAGAAAATCACCTTTTTTGTGAAGCACAACTTAAAATGAGTGTTGAAGTATAAAAAATAGAAATTTGCATTTCCCCTACACAATATGAAAGACAAGATCGATAGAGCGTAACAGCTACCTTATTAATAGTCCTCCCTTCGTCTAATAGGCTGTAACAGATGTGTTTTTATATGTGGTTGATGACTGTATATGAATAATGTTTTTTTTTTATGACATATGACTTACTGGATAATTGTATGCGCGAACAGTTAAATAAAATTACGGTGAAAAAAATGTATTCTTAAAATAGATGAGAAAAAATAATTTCGCTGTAGTTAGCAACAGCAGCTATATCATGTTTCATATTTTAAATCTAACAACAATCGTACAAATTGTTTTTATTTTTGAAATGAAATTATAAACTTTTATGTTGATTATTATAATTTCTAAATATTGATTTATTTTAGGTAATGGTGAATGTAACTGTTTAACAGCTGAAAAATATATTGAAAAATATAATGATTGGTGTAAAGAATTTGAAAATTATCAACGTGCTTATAATGAATGGGAAGTTTTACGAGATCAAGTAAATTTTAAGAAAAATAAATGTTTTATTTTCATTTTATAATGGTTTTTTTTAAATTTTATTTAGAGCTGTCCTAAGCCTTAAAATGAAGCAGATCTAATATGTATATTATATCTGTCAGATATAACTTCGACAAAAAAATAAAGCCAAATCAGATGACATCATCTGTCAGATGTTCATATTCTCTCTTTTTTCTTTGTTCTTGTAATTTACATAGATATTTCAATTAACAATTTGTGCTCATTTATATAATCTCTTTGTCTTGAATAATTCATTTGTCAGTTCCTGTTTTTTTTTCTTTTGTAATTCATTCTCTTATCTATTTACTTACTAGTCGTCAATATACAATTTGCAAGATGTTTTTTTTTGTTTCTTGAATAAAATTAACATGAATAGTCTTCATTTTTTTTTGTTTTTAGAAAAAAAAAAATTTATTTTTTTTCTATTTCAATATGCCGAATGTAACATTTGCATTAGTTGCTGTTGGTATTGCTTTATCATTAATAACAGCATTATCTCTTATAATTGCAAGTTTGGGTCGACTTAATACAGATCAAAGTTTGTATTAAATTGATTTATTATTTACTAAACATAAAATTTCATTTTTTTTAAAAGTTGCTATTTCATATAATACAATTTCGAAAAAACTTAGTCGACATACTCAAGCAGCTGGATTACATTTAAATACACCGGGATTTAAATTTATCATTTTTCCGAGTGTATTTACATCAATGCAATTTGATGATATATCAGTTTGTTTTTAATAAAAATAATAATTTTAGAAATATTTTTAAAATTTTTAATTTAGTGTCTTAATCAAGATGGTGTCTCGATTAATCTTGATGCTACTTTACAGTTTCAAGCTGATCCAAATAATTTATATGATATTGTTATACAATTTAAAGATTTCGAAGGATATAAAAAAATTCTTTATGCTACAGGTCGAGCAGCTGTTCATGACACATGTGCACAGTGAGTTCGAGAATTCAATTCTACAATATTGATTACATATTAGAAAATGATAAACTAAGTCAAGAATAGGCTATCTGGTTGTTCAGAAACCATACAATAGAATGTATCACGACAAATCTTAGCTCAAGATGATTCTATATTTGAATTCTTTCAAACTTTTCTTAGACTTATAGAGATTTAACCAATCCAAATATGAAGTTGAATGACGATTGATAGACATGATTGTTCTCTCGTTACAATACCTTACAGTTGCTCAATATTGATTTTTTGCTTAGTCCAATAAGCTCACAGATAATAAATGTTTGTATAGATTGATGATATAAGCGAGTCTTATATATTATACTTTGTATATCGTATGAAAATGGTAGAGAAAACTGTCGGTCTATATACGCTGAGAGGAAAAATAGTGCTGTATATTTTTTCTAATTTTTCATTATTCTTCAACTAATGTATTAATAAGAACATTTCGACAAGAGCTGTTTGTTATAACACTTGAAAATGATAGCTAAGTATTTTGAATCACTGTTGAAACCATGAAGATGCACCGAATCATATATTATTTGTCTTCGTAATATGTTTTCTAAATATTTTTTAATTGATTGTCTAAAACAATGCCGGAAAACGGTAATATACGATTTGATTCGTCTTCATCTTCTATTTCTAGTGGTGAAAACTACGGCTCTCTATTTTGATTCGATCAGAAGTTATTTAAAAACCTACACACATGCCTCATGTCTTTGAAATGGGCTTTAGTTTTGTCATCACATATCATAATAGAAAGTTCTTATCGAAATCTTTTTGATTATGATATTAGTTAAAACATGATGAAATAGAAAAGTACTATTTCTTCAATTAGCGCAATTAAAGAGAAAGTTTCGTCAAGCATTTTATGCGATGTCGACGTATCTCCACCCTTACTTTTGGTATTCTCTAAGTATTTCTAAAATATATTTTTCTATTTCAACGATTTTATATTTGCCTGTCTTAGTAAATAAGATTGGATAGAATAGCATATTATCCCATGTAAAGATTTTTTTCTATTGATATTTTATTTCCACGTTGCTTTAGAAGGTGCAAGAATGCATATGGAATACATAAGACAAATAATCATTTTGAATTATCACTGATATTATGAAATTTTTTTCAATAGACAATGTGAAAATTACTTTTCTATAATCAATACTATTCATTTTTTTTTTAGTTTTAATACAACTGCATTTCAAAGTATGAGAGGTTATTTTCAAATTAAATTACTCGAAGTAAATCAAAAATGATATTTAAATAAAGAATAGTTTAACTTTTGAAATTTTCTTAGGAAATGAAAGCTACATTCAGTCCATTTTATGCAATTCTTCGAGACTTACAAGTTATATTTTTTTCACTAATAAATTAATATTTATCAATGATTTTTAAATAGGTAAATAATGTTCGTCGTCCAGGAGATTTTGAAACGGCTGTTAAAGATAAAGAAGCAGCAAAAGAAAATATTAAAGTTAGTTTTCTTTAGTTAAATTCATTTGTTTTTCATAAAAGAACACATGTGATAATAGATTGCTGAAAATGAACGACCAAAATTACTAACACAAGCTCGTACAGAATATCAAAAAGCATTAAAACAAGCTCAAATAATCAACGAACGTGCTGAAACAGATAGTAACATTATTTTAAATCAGTAAGATTTTGTTTTTTTTTTTTTTTTGTATAAAATTTGTATGTGTGAATATTTAATATAGAGCTGATGCTGAAGCTCAAGCTGTTCGAGCACGATACACAACTGAAACGGGTAATATGAATAAATGTATTGTATTATATAAATAATTTAAATAATTTCAGATACATTTGTATCATTAAAAAATAAATTGCGACTCAATATTGAATCGCTTTTAAATTATATGGTAAGACGAAATAGATTTCATTTTGTTAATAAAACAAAAAATCATACTTATCGTGTATATATATTTAGGCTATACGAGTCATCGGCTCATCGAAAAACGATGTTTATATTAATATGAAATCTCCAGCTGAAGTTAAATATGATTTATAAATTTCCATGAATTGTGATATTTTATTATGTCTTTTTTTTTTCACTTTTCATACTAACAAGGATAATCTTGAAATATTATATTATGTGTGTTTGTTCTTTTTTTTTTTTTTATTTCTACTAACAAGATATCATAATATAAGAATAGTGAACATTTATCCACGATTTACTTTTATTGTAGATGATGTCAAGAAAAAGAAAATTTTCTGAAAATAATACTGATGAACAAAATAGTAAACAAAGACAACGAATGACTAATTATCATCAGAATAATATTTTTCGTATGTAATTAATTCGTTCACATGATAACGTGTACGCGGAAAGTTTTGAAACAAAATATTTGTTCAGTTTAAAAGCAATGGATTAGGACCAGCATATTGTGCACCTTTCGAATATGGGCTTAGCAATTTTATCTCAGGTTTTTGTTCGAGACTAAAGAAGAAGTTTTTTAAAGACTCGAAAAATTTGATGGAATAGTAGACCAATTGGTTTTTGCCAAGTTCTAAATAGTGAGCAATCACCACTGAGGACGTAGATATGACTTTTTTTTGTATTAAAACGAACTTTTTTAAATAGGAATATTAACGTCTTTTACTCAACAAAAAGACTGAGGAAAAAAGGTCGTTTGTATGCATCTCAGTTCAGAAGCATTTGTGCCTCTTTATGCTAACTGAATATTTATTCCAGATACAGAAGAGTATTTTCTGAAAGTTTCGTCTATATTGAGTTATTGAAAAAAGTGACGGTCAACTTCACTAAAGACGTCTTTTTGATATTTTTATGAATTGATAGAGCAAACGTCCTAAAAACAAATGATGTTTTTCTCAAAAAGCACTGAAGTTTGATCTTTTTTGTGACTAAGTTTGTTCAATGAATTTAGCCACTGAGACAAAATTTTTTACCAAAAAATTACTGTTAAATTCTTGAAAAAGTTCACTTTTATTTTTTCACCGAACTCCCCCACTGTACTCTATGAATTTCTTTGCGAAGATGTCACAAAATATACGAGTTAGTTATTTTATCGAGCGGATACTTCTGGACAAAATTTTATGTTTAAGCAAAGCTATGATTTTTATCTAAGTAAAACTATGGAAATTTTATCAAGAATTTCTTTCTTTATAAAACGCCTTTTGATTGAAAATTTGGTTTTTTCAAAAATGAACATTTAACCGAAACAAAAATTGAAATGACCGATAGCAAAATCTTCAATAGTGTATTTTGTAAAATAACTTTTATTCTACAAGCTGATATATTAATAAAGATGTCATCATTTATGTTCAAGTTGCAATAATGAAAGTATGAAAGTGTATGGAAAAACTTTTCGTCTAAACTATTGATCATTTTATTGATCTCAAGAAAATTTTTAAGTCTATATTCGAAAAAAGCACAAGATTTTCACCATAAATTCATAGCTTTTGACTTCTCGAAAATACTTTCAAGGTAGCTGAAAATAAACAAATATTCTGTATCGAAACTTTCAATCTGTCCGTTATTCATAGTCTTCATGCTGTAATTTAGAAACAACACAACAAAAATTATATGATGGTTCAAAAAATTTCTTTCGAAAATTAAAAGATTCTGTAAAAAACGATGGTAAATCAGTTTTTTTTTTATTATTTTGAATAATTAAATAAAATATATATTTTTATCAGAGATAAAATCGTTTCAAATGAATTCATGTTGTTCATCAATGCATTGTACAATACCAATGGTAACAATTTGTGATTATTGTGAAAAACAATATTGTTCAAATCATCTCACGCTATGTTCGCAATGTAATAAGACATATTGTCTCTATTGTTCAACAAATATGTAAAATAATTTCATGAAAAATTCTTTATTATTAACATTTAATTGTGTTTCTTTTTAGAAACAATGAAATATCCATCTGCTTAACATGTGTACAAAATGAATAATTTTCTTTTTTTCATGTTCTTCTTTCTTTTTTTTTCTTGTACTATGTATTTGTCTAATTAAGTTAATTTTTAGATAATGAGATAAAATTAATTTTGGAGTTATTTTTTTTATACTCAGCATGGCCCACAATGGTCAGTGTGTTAAACAAGATTTTATTTGTTTATTTTCTTTTTTTTACAACAACAACAATTAATAGTAATGAAATACCTCCTTGTAATATAACAACAAATATAAATGAACAAAATATTAATATAGAATATGAAGCAAAAACGATACAAGATGGTAAAAATTCAATTAATTGAAATTTATTATCTAAATAATTATTTTTTGTTTTTATAAGAATTTATTGTTCAATTTACCGGTTATTATACTACAATAGCTCGAACAAATTATTTAATACGCGTTTTTGAACGTAATAATGTATCTTATTATGAAATAATTAAAAGAAATAATTTAATGCAACGTTATCCATCTGATTTTGATATTGTTCGAGTAGGTTCTATGATTAACAAAAAAACACAGTTATACAGTTTACACGAGAAGTCTTCCAAATGATAAATCGATTTTGAATCGAAACTGTGTGCATTATGTGAAGCCAAATAAACTATGAATACTTGGAAAAGAGTTCGTGCCCTTAGCTTATAGCTGCAGAGATTCTGCACTTTTAAAACAGGTTTTAAACTGAATGTCATAATTCCTCTTAGAAATACCACACCAACTGATTTTCGAATTTCAATTTGAAACTTTGCATAGAGACAAGTCTTAACGGAATTAGTTTTTTGTGAATGTTGAAGATCTTGTCACTGTTCCTATATGAAGATACAACTAGGATAATAGCATGCAGTGATGGATTGATTGAATCAATACAATGTACATGGTCTCGTCTCAGAAGCGACTTATCAATTGTAGAACTTCTCTCATTAGATTCTTTCGATAAATGAAGTTCAATAACTCGAACTCTGTCGTTATGTATAATGAATAAAGTTTTCTTTTAAATATAGTTTAATAGCAATGAACAAATAATTAATGCTCTTAAGAAACATCCACTTATTCGAGCTATAAATCCTCATCGACAAATTATTCGTCATATTCATTATTCACCTAGTTAGTATTATTATTTTCTATTGATAATTAAAAGAAATATTTGATTTTCTTTAAGTTGAAGATGATAATGAAATAGCTAGCAATAAAAGAAAACTACATCGTAGTCCACCAAATCATATACGAATAGCAGAAAGTTTACAAGCACCAAAACTATGGAAAATGGGTCATCGAGGTTAATTTCTCAAAAATGAACTGATTTTTTTTATATGCGTTTGTTTTTTTTGCATTGATAATCTAGGTAATGGTATTCATGTAGCAGTATTTGATACAGGTATTCAAGATGGTCATCCACATTTTCCAAATATTGCTGAAGTAACAAATTGGACTGATGAAAAGAATGATCATGATAGTATGGCAATATTTTTATTTGAATAATTATAATCATTTAAATGTTTTTCTTTAGCCATAGGTCATGGATTATTTGTTGCCGGTGTTATTGGTAGTAATAGCGAATGTTTAGGCATTGCACCAGAAGCACAATTACATATATTCAAAGTATTTACGAATAATCATGTAGGAGTTTTCGCTTTTTTTTTTTTTTTTGTTTATAAAAAAAATAAAATATTATTTAGATATCTTATACATCTTGGTTTCTTGATGCTTTTAATTATGCTATTGTAAAGAAAGTACATGTACTGAATTTAAGTATTGGTGGTCCTGATTTTATGGATCAACCATTTATTGATAAAGTATTAGTTTTTATTTTGTTGAAATGTGATTGAAATACGATGTTTTTTGTACAGGTATGGGATTTAACTTCGAATAGTATTATTCTTGTATCAGCAATTGGCAATGATGGACCTTTATATGGGTAAGTAGTCTTACGTTATATGCTTCATCTAAGTGGATAAATATGGTTTCTCTGTAGTACATTGAATAATCCTGCTGATCAAATGGATGTAATTGGAGTTGGAAGCATAACAATAGATGATGCTATATCACGTTTTTCATCTCGAGGAATGACAATATGGGAGGTAAAGTATAAGTTTCATATTTGATTATAGTTTATCATTGTGAGTGACGATTAATATGTATTGGATAAGACTTTTTCACATATTGAAAGACGATGTTTATTTGATGAGTGATAGAAAAGTCTAGAATGGTTTGCTTTTCCGAATCTTTCTTCTCGAAATATCGGTAGTTGACTGGGTTTTCTCAACGAAAAGCTGTAGTTCCTCTCAGGTCACATCAGAGTGCCTATCTTGAAATATGCAATATTCGAAATTCTCTCATATGTAAAAGCTAATTTTGTTCATATATTTATATCTTCAGACATGAAATATTAATTGTAAAATCAATTAATCTTATGAAGAACTTTATTCCTGTAAAGTTTGAAATTCAAACTCGAAAATCAATTTTCGACGTGACCTAAGAGAGACTATAGCTTTTTGTTGAAAAATTCCAGTGAAATATCGGTACTTCGAGAACGAAGATTCGGAAAACTAAATCATTTTATTACTCTCTATCACTTGTCAAATGAACATCGTCTTGATCGAAAAGTGATTTGACATTTGGAAAGGTTCCTTCGTTGAAAAATAACTTTGAACAATTTTTCAAAGAATTTTAAAGAATGGTTTTCTTTTTATTAGCTTCCAGCTGGTTACGGACGAATGAAACCTGATTTAGTAACATATGGTTCACTTGTAAGAGGTTCAAATCTTGTGTCTGGTTGTAAAGTTTTATCAGGTACCAGTGTTGCATCACCTGTTGTTGCTGGTGCTGTTGCTCTTTTAGCAAGGTTTGTATTGATATAGAATATTTTTTGTTATTTATACTTTATAATATTTTAATTCAAGTTCTGTACTACATCGTACACCGAATATAATTAATCCAGCTAGTTTAAAACAAACATTATTAGCATCAGCTCAACGTATTCGACATGCTAATATGTTTGAACAAGGACATGGAAAATTAAATTTATTACGTGCATTTCGTATTCTTAATCAATATGTTCCACAAGCATCGTAAATAATAATTTTCGAAATTTTTCTTTTCGTTAAAACATACATTTTTTTTTTTTTATCATATAGATTAAGTCCATCGTATATTGATTTTACTGAATGTCCATATTTTTGGCCATATTGTTTACAACCACTTTATTATAGTGCTATGCCAATTATTGTTAATGTAACAATTTTAAATGGTATGGATGTTGTTGGCGAAGTTGTTGGGCAGGTAATTTTTAAAATTAATTATATAAAAAAAAAAAAAAAAAGTGAAATGAAAATTATGTATAAATAGCCTCAATGGCATCCACAAGATTCATATGCTCAATATCTTGAATTATCCTTTGAGTTTTCATCAAAATTATGGCCATGGTCAGGTTATCTTGCAATATCAATGACTATTCATCGGAATGCTTCAGAATTTGAAGGAATAATTCAAGGTCATGTTACGTTAACTATTGAGTCACCAGCAAAAGTAATAAGAAAAAAAATAAACGTTTCATTTTTGTATTCATTAAAAGTTTTTATTGTTTTTTTTAAGAATTCGGAAAGTTTGGTTCAACGAAGTGATTTAATTTTACCCATTCGTGTTCGTATAATTCCAACCCCAATACGTTCTCATCGTATACTTTGGGATCAATATCATTCAATTGGTTATCCACCTGGTTATTTTCCACGTGATGATTTAAAACAGAAAAATGATCCACTTGATTGGAATGCTGATCATATTCATACGAATTTTCGTCATGTTTATGAACATTTAAGAAATGCTGGATATTTTATTGAAGTATTAGGAAAACCATATACTTGTTTTGATGCTTCTCTTTATGGTAAACATGGAGTTTTTTTTTTTCTTCTATAAGAATCCTATTTATTTTTTTTTTGTATTTAGGAACTTTATTGATTGTTGATCCAGAAGAAGAATTTTTCGTGGAAGAAATATCTAAATTACATAATGATATTATTAACAAATCTTTATCACTTATTGTATTTGCTGATTGGTATAATGTATCTGTTATGAGACGTGTACAATTTTTCGATGAAAATACTCGACAATGGTAATTTCTTCCAAAAAAATTTTTTTTTCTCTATACAATATAATTTAAAGGTGGTTACCAGAAACCGGTGGTGCTAATTTACCAGCATTAAATAATCTTCTAAAACCACTTGGTATTGCTTTTGGTGATACTGTTTTAGAAGGTAATTTTGATCTTGGAGAACATACAATTTATTATGCATCAGGTAAAAAAATTCTCTTAATCTTTTCCGTTGTTTGAATTCGAAATTTCATTTATTTGAAAAAAAAACACAACATTAAAAAATCGTAATAAGTAGCAGAGTATTATCGAAACTATTTTGAGTATCTTTCCAAGTAGAAAATACGTCATTAATTACTTATACAAATAGGAAAGTAATGTTGAATGGGAAATTGATTACTGAAGTTTTAATTGACTTGATGAAAGCTGAAGCGATTTATATTATTGATTAATAGGAAGAGAAAAATCACTTGAATTAGAAGACAGGAAAGAAAATTGATAATCTAATGAATAGCAAATATAAACAGGACAATGAAGTTATAGTTATATTTCCGAATAAACTGACTATTATTAGCACTAAAGTACTATTCAAAAATATAAGACCAAAATATTTTTTTTTTTTGTAAATGTCAAACATTCAACTCAAATTCAAATAATGGTTTAAATAGTCAATGAATTTTTCTATCAAATGCATTCGATATTGAATTTTCATAGATGAGTAAAGGAACAAAAGTTTTGTGAAAAACCAAATAAAATGACAGGATCAGTACATTTCCTACAACCTTTCCTTAAATTTTATAAGTATCGCAAAAAGTAGCTGAAAAAAAAGCAAAATTTATTATAACATCGATAAAAAAAAACGTTCATAAATTTTTAAAGAAAAGTCGTAGGATGTGTAGCACCTGAAAACTACCAATTTGTTTTTTCGGAAATCTTTCGATTATATTCCATCTATGAAATTTTGATAGAGAATTTGATTAAGTATTCAAATCATTATTTATATTTAAGTTAAATGCTGAGTAGCGTACAAAAAACCTTAAAAATACATCGGTATTATATTTTTGATCATTAATATATAACTATAAGTTGCGTTTTTGTTTATTATGAGCAAACATTATTATATTCCGATCAGTAATAAATGTTTTTTTTTCTATAGGTACACATATAGTTCGATTTCCAGCTGATGGTTATTTAATCTATCGTCCGTTAATTGATCAAGGTGAAACAATATTACGAATGCCTGGTTCTTCACGTATGCCTCAACAACGTCATTTAAATCTAGAAGATCATGAAAATCGCGTAAAAAATCAAATAGATATTGAAACATTAGTCAAAAGTCGTCCTATATCAATGCCAATTCTTGGTCTTGTAGAAGCATCTGGTGGTGGTCGTGTAGCAATATATGGTGATTCAAATTGTATTGATTCAGTACATCTTGTACGTGATTGTTATTGGCTTTTACTTGCTTTATTAGAATTTACAACATCAAGTCGTGTACCAAAATTATTTTTACAATTAGATGAAAATCGACAAATGGATTTAGATGTACCTGAACTTGAAAGATTAAATACAAGTCGTTTACATAAATTCTCTCGTGTTATTGAAAAAAATGATATAGATAATAAAAATAAACAAAGAGAACTACCGAAATGTTTTGTTAATCAACCTGTTAAACCATCTGAACCTTTGATGACTAATTCGGCATCACAAAAGTAAAATCATTTTTTTCGAGTTTATTTAAATTAATATAAATTCATTCTTTTTTTTTCTGTTATATTAGTAATATAATGAGATATCAAAATCGTTTAATATCAATTGAAGATGATAGTATTGAAAATAATTTTGTAATTGATAATAGTGAAACATCATCACGTTTAGTTCGAGCATTTTTTACATTACAAAATCCAATATTTATCCCATCATTAGTCGGTTCAATTGGTGTTTTTTTGGTTTTTATTATATTATGTCGATCACGACTTTATCGTATATTAATTCTTATGTTATATGGCAATGGGTTTTATTATCGAAAATCACCCAATTCAAGATTAAAACCGATGTCTAAAAATCGACAATATCATTTTATGTCATCATTGAGTAAACCATAAATTTAACAGTGATTGTTCTTCTCTTATTGTTTATTTGTTTTTTTTTTTTATATAATTTCGTTGGAAATATACTCATTTGTTTTGCTAATAGAACATAATTGTTCATTCACAACATTATATTCGACATGAGTCAAATTCAGAAACATTGACAAAAAAAAAAGAGAATTTGTTAAGTTTTCAAATATATAAAGATCGGTACTATTTGATACAAATTATTCTAAATGATATGAAAAAAAGTTTGATACGATTGACAATCATATATGAAGATAAAACATGTGAAAAATTAACATGAGAATCACATTGGCTGCTTTTTTTTTCTTTTATTCTCATGCTTCTTTCTATTAGGTTCATATGATCCACTATTTTGTACTCATTCATGTGAATTCGGGCGTTACTTTACTCAAGGTTTAACCCTGGGACGAAAGGTTTCACCTTGATTTCACTTTATAAGAACCTTTCATATTTGATTTATCTGAAGTATCAAACTCATTTATAACATTCAAGATATCCAGAGCAATTTTTTCGTGAAAATTTCCAACATTTCACTGTCTTCATCAGAACTCTATAACAAAAGAAATTTGTTAAAAACTACTCTTATGGGAAGAAAGCTATCAAACTTAAGTCTACATTTGAAAGCTGCAGAATTTGCTTCAAAAATGAAAAATTCTTTCTGCCATCAAAATGAAGGAAAATTCAGATTCTCTATTGGGTTTTCCACCTGATGGATAAAGATAAATCATGCAGAAAATTCTTTATTATATTTATTATTCATATTTTATTTGTTTAATGTAGAAAAATCTATAATTTAAAGGTTTTGTTTTACTTCAAATGATGTAGACCATACTTTTATTTTTCGATAAATGTTGTAATATTATTTTTCTGTAATTATTAGAGCAATACGTTCAAGTATTGCAAATATTGATTTTGAAGAAAGTATTTTTGATGAATCTATATCTAGCAAATGAGGCAAAAGAAATGTACGAGAAGCATAAGAACCTAAATGTTCAAATAGAAAAAGAATAGCATAAATAATAGACGATGGAGTGCTTGGAATAGTTAGTGAATAAATAAGTCGCGAAATAATACGAGTATAAAAAAGATCATAGACGAGAAAATTTGAACGTTGTAACATTTTAACACATGCTTGAGCAGCTAATAAACGAAGTGACCATACATGACCAGTATCAACAGCAGATTTCATATTATTATCATTATAATCTAATGGTTCATCAATCTGAAATATACAAACATAGAATTAATCTCTATAGTATTATTCTATCTGACCTCAAATTCATACAATAGACAAGTCATAATTATCGGTGATAGAATATGTAAATAATAATTAATAGTTACTAATGAATTTTGAAGTAAACAATCAATAAAAATAAGATAAGAAGCAAGTTGACGACGTTTCTTTAAACGACAACTATGTATAAGACATTCACAAATATTATTTCGACACCATTCAATAAGATATGAAAGAATAGTATTTAATGCAATATGATCATAACGTAAAAAATTCCAAATTTCTTCATTAAAATTCTTTGATTGAAGAAATGATAAATATAATTGTTGTTCTATATTTAATATTGATTTATTAAATAATGAAGATTTAATTTGAAGATTTTTTTGTTCACCAGCTATAGCTAACCATTCAACATGAAGAAGAATATCTCTATATGCAACAACACTATTTTTTCGTACCATTTTCGATTGAAAATTTTTATTTTGAGATGAATTACTAAAACAAATAGTCTTCTTTCTTTATATCATCTTTCACAATGATTCGATTACTTTATGTTAATTAAATGATTTTCATTCAAATTAATCATTGCATCAGCTTGAACAAATAACATACGTCCAAGTTGATGTGTAGTTTCAAACAATGGTAATTTATTTGTATTTACTGAACAACAATAGCCGTATAATGGAGATATACCTCGACATTTAAGTATTAATTGTAAATCATCACCTAATAATCGAGTTCGTTTTGATCGTAGTGCAATCGATAATGATTGTTGAATGATTTGTGTAACTAGGATATGAAGATTAGATGACAGATAGTCGAAACATTCATGTGAAAGAGATAATGAAGAACCAAATATAAGTTCACAGATAAAGCGAAGTGAATCAAACATGTAACAATAATAATTAGATTTAATCACCCGCCAATATAGATTAGTATCGAATGTTACATGAGTTCTAAATTCCTACTAAAATAAGTTTAAATGTAGATAGAGAATGATCTCTAATTGAATGTATTTATATAAAGTTTGCGGTGTCTTGTTGACATGTCACATAATATGATATTGAATGAAATCTTCCTTTGTAAGAATAATAAAATAAATATAGCAATTCAATGTACAGTTTTTCGCAATCGATCAGTAAAATTGTTTAATACAGAAAAGAAAAACACTATATTTGAATGATTCAAATGATAAGTCTATTACACGAAAAATGTTAATTAACTCTTATAGATTATTTTTCTTCATTCTGTGTTTAATATACTTTTATTAACTGTATAAAATTTGAAAATAGTCCGTTTCTTATATTTTCAAAGAATCAATCAAATTATATATAGAATAAGCAATTTAAAACGAAACAAAGATATGAATACTATTTGCAAAATGAAAATTTTTCATTTTGTACAATAATATTTTGTTTTTCTGTTGGGTACAAGAATATGTTCATGTACTTTAGTTCAGTTTATACCATTTATCCATCATACACTCATGAAAAGACTCAAATAAACATCCACAACAATGTCTCGTTAGTTTCTACTGTACTTTTTATCACAAATATGTTTCATCACTTTTAATAAAATAAAATCTCGTTGGTCAATCTTGATTAATTGAAGATTATATTCATATATCTGTATTAATATTTTTACAAAATGATAATTTTCTATTTGCATATAAGTTAATTTTCATCGAGACTTTGAACATATGAGACAGTCTATATAGAGAAGTACAACAAAAACTAATTCACTTCTTATCTTTTATTGTTTTTTAAATAGTATGTCATCTATTAGACAACAAAAAAAAACACAATATTGTTAACGCTCTTTCCTTGAATCTACTGTTTCTGTTAATGGTATTTTTGGCTGGTAAACAGTCGAAATATTAGTTGCATTGTTTCGCTTTTCCCATACTGGTACAACAGATCGATATCTATTAATTCGATAAGCACCAGGAAAATTGGGATGCATACCTGGAGGAGAAACAATAGGTCGTGTTGTTTGTTTACACTTCTGTTGATGTAATTCTATATTAGTATTAACATTAAAACCATCCCATGTGATTCCATCACCTTCTGGTTTATGTATACTTGGCAAAAGAACTCGTCGAATAAATTCACCTATCGTACGTACACCAAAAAATCGTTTCCAATTTTCTATACAACCAAAATCATAAGGATTAACAAAAATAAAACCTTGCCGATAACATTCACGAGCATGATGGAAATTAAGTACACGTTCAAGTGATGTCACACCTTTACTTAGCATTCGTCCATGCCAACAAATAAGACCCATGATTAATATACCACATGTTAATGCAGCAATAAAAATAAAATATGTTATAAAGCCAGGTATTTCCATTGTATCAAGAATAACAAATGGTTTTAAAAAAGAATCTTTATAATAGAATCTAAAACATATAAAATAATAAAAGAAAAAACGAAGGAATTTCAATATTATTTACATTTGTTCTCCAAGTAGAGCAATTTGATATTCACGATAACCAAAAAAACCAGCATACATGCATCCAATAGTCATAAAACAACAAAATTGAAAGAAATATCGATGATTATAAAAACCAACACAATTATTGAGCCCTATTCAATATAAACAAATTTTTAATATGAGATTAATTTAAGTTTTAACATGTCTTACATGGACAATGATGATCAAATTTTAAAATACATGCATTACACCAACTACAATGATGAGTACGAGGTGGTTTATTCACTGAACATTTTTTGCATTTAGGATATTGTGTTGTTAAATTTTGATAATCTTTTGCTAGACCAGGTGAAGATAACCATGCCATAATATAATTAAAATAAATATTGATTGCAAGCCAATTACCGAATACAAAGTGAAAAGCAAATTTTTTATATTCTCTTTTGTGAAGTACACTTGGAACAATTGTTTTATAAAAAACATAAACAACATAAGTTGTCAATGCAAAAAAGACAAATATACAAAAATAACCTATAGATAATGATAATGTTCTACATGTTCGAACACTCCATGCCATTTTGTATAAATATCAAGTTTTTGTTAACTATTTATTGCGTGTAATATAAGATACTAGTACACTTGTTAACCAACCTATTACAGTACAGACGTATATCGACATGTCCTTCTTTTCGGTGTATATGGGATACGGTTGATCGGTTTTCATAAGAGAACGAAAAATGAAAACGAAAAGAAAAAGAGAAAGAATACAAACAGTCGATCTCATTTATCATGTAAATAGAAAGATGAATATTACGATAGTGTTCATTTAGCTATTAAACTCTTGTAAAAGTTCAAATTAAATTAAATTATTGATTGATAGCTGATTGATATTTATTGGTTATTAATGATTCATTATAATGCAATGGTATGTTTCTGTGATACACTAGTGCAAAAATACATAAAAATAGACTAGAGAGTACAATTTCAAGCAGCAACATTAACTATTATGAAGAACCTATGTTGTTACTTTATGTTACTTATCACTGAAATTGATAAAAGTTAAGCGCAGAAATTTTAGTTCACAAAGGTGAATCATGAGAAACGATCAGTGCCACTAATAAGTGTATTGAGTAGATAATATTCATGCATGTCTAACTAAACAAATATTAAAATTGAATTGGTACGTCATGATAATATCAATATGATAAAGACTCCTAATAAAGATAAAACAACTAAAAGAACTTCAATTACTTATTTATTATTTATGCAATGTACTTCCCTCTAGGCAGTGCTGCGTTTGATTCAACAACATATGTATGAACAGGTCCGAAATGAGGGTTGCAAGACGGGAAGGATGTGAGAGGCCATGTGCAACAATGTATCACATGAGTACTGTAAATTTCAAAAAACGACTTACACCTTTTGCTGACTCATAAAGAATAACTAGTGATGTATCTCATTGTCGCAAACTAAAATCATAAAAGTGTATATCATCGATATACAGATCATCTTGAGAAAAATTATCAAATGTCTTTCAAGGATCTATATTAGTGAACATCGTTTCGCCGTAATTCAACAGTCTTCAGTTTGGTAATATCAGTTTCAGAGAAATATATGCTGACTGAATATTTTTCAATTATTACTATGGGTTAAAAGATGCATTCTCTACGCACTGCCACTCTTCTGTATGGTTAGTTTTCTTTTCAGAAAACTAGTCAAGCAAGACAATGTATGGCGATGTCGGCATGCTAGAAATCATTATTTATCAAAACTTATTTCCACTTATCATTTAGTCATTCTGATAAAGATTGATACACACACAAATAAGAATTCGCCAATACTTATTCTATTAAATATTAGTATTTTATTACGTTTTCATCTATAAATATTGTTCATTCAATAGACTTGTCATTTATGCAAATTGTTTTTAATGCTCAGCATTTTTGTGCTGATTTGTGCTTGCGACGATCATTTCGTGATTAAATGCTCGAGGTTTTTATTACTACTATAAGATAATTTGATTGATGAAATGTTTAAAGAGCTCAAAGTTATTGTAATTATTTTCATTTTCCAATTGGATATGTCTAGAAAATAATTTACATGTGTAGGTTTTGAAAAGACGGTTCAATCTATGAGAATTTTGAAGCATAGTTATATAGACAATATTAGAAATATTTCACAATATCGAAGAAAACTAATTTGATAAACAGCATTTTGCTATAGAAAATCAATAGTAAATAATGTATTAATAGATACTAAAAGTAATCATCTTTTAGTGAACAATCTGTAAGCGACATTTTTATCGATGACTAGATAATGAGAGATTAATAAAAATGTTTATTTTATAGAAAAGACTTACCGATACTATAATTCACCAATGAATCCTATATAAGGTATTAGATTTGAATGAACAATAAACTCGACATATAAACTAATCTTTTGTAAGTAGTGATGAGTATCTGATGATTGAATTTAGACTTCGATAAATATCGTGTACGGTAAAAAAACAACAAAGAATTCTCAAAAAAGATGCATTGGATACATGTTTGAATCCATCTATAAAATAAATCATTGTTTGTCTTGTTTGAATGAAAGGTTTTTTAATAAAATGATGTGCACAAAGAAAGATTTGAAATCACCTTTCTATGATATAATTACTATCCTCATTAGCCATGCTTATTTTAAGTTTATAAATCTATTCAAATCTATTTCAGATCGATTATGAAAACACGAATCTTGAATGATATGGATTATTTGATTATAGGTGCTTCGATATGAGAAAAATGATGATTGGTGCTGATGTGAATTTTTTTTTTCGTCTTAATTTTATTCAGATGGTCAGAGATTATCGTTTGACAGTCGTTATGGAATGTATGCATGGCTTACTTATTCTTCTTCTTTGACAAGAAATGTTGAGATAGTCAGGAGCAATATGAGCTTTGGAAAATAAACACTTTCCTTTGCATTTCATAAACTAATGTTTTTCTTCAAGTCAAAATGAAGTACTAAACGAGTTGAGAGTATCTTCCACTAAAACATATAATGCATCAATCTGAAAATTGAACGTAATGAGAGGATGTGGGTGTGGGTGCTGTCTTCTCTTTATCTACATTCACCCTTTTCTTTTTATCTAATACTCAGTTTATAAGAATACAGAGATATCCAACTAGTATTTCAGCATATATTCTATTAACAAGTTGTTATTCTATGAGATAGAAATTGATTAAATTCTATATAATCTTTTCAGTTATCAATAAGTGTAAAACTCTTTTTTCATCAATGGACCTTTATCTATTGTCGACTTGAGAATTATTGTAGTAAATTATACATCAAAAGGATTTGAGTATGAGTGATAGCCTTCTTTTCACTCTCACAAACATGCATACCCATGTCTGATTTCTTATTTTGCAAATATTTATTCAACTCAGTATTTGAAAGAATTTTTTTTGCAAACATATGTTAATCATGATCAAGTTGTTTATATTACATTTTCATCAATAGAACAAATTATTCATCGAGAAAGATTAAATTGAATTAATGAATTTGTTGAATAAAACTCATTCTTTAATGTATATTCGTTGAACATTTGAATGGCTTGGTATATGGAATACTAATACATATGCAGGTGTTTTTTATTTTCATTAGTCACAAACACTTTTATCCGATTGTAAAACTCATCAAAAAGGTTTCGTTTAATGCTAAGTGTATAGCTTAAATAATATTTCACAGAATATGATAATATTGTACTGAAACATTTAAATTATACAGGCAAACAAACCGTGTGTATTAGAGGCTAGACTTGAATTATTTCTCTAGTTATGGAATAATTAACACTGCTATTTAACAAAACCTATCTGTATGAAAGTGATCACCACTCATTAGGCATCATTTGTATCAAGTAGATTCTATTATGACAATCGACTAACATCATCAGCACACAATGTATCCAATGATCGGAAAAAAATTGATTTATTAAATCAGCTACTATTCTTCAACGAAGAATACCTTTGACAAGGTTCTATTTCATACTATAACCGAAGTTGTAAATATGTTCATAATCTCGTACTATAGAAAGTGAAAAAAACAACCGAATTTATTATGACAAAAAAAAATGCAACTCAAAACTTTGATACGTGTATCAAATATATTTTATTTCTTTATCAGGATTAAAAAAAAGAACTTAAATCAATGAGTAAATAGCGAAATTATGAAATTTTATAGAATTTAACGGGATGAATAGGATCCAAGAATTCGTTTTTTCTCTCGCAGATGACGTATCTTGAGTAATTCTTAAAAATGTCCTGAGAATCTTAAGAACTCATATTGAAAAAAAAAAACTAGAATTTCTGAATAATAACGTTATGTTTTCCTCTTTATTTTAATGTTCAGTCGACTATTTAATCTGTATTAATACGATGAAAAGTTGATAAAACCTACTGATAGATATTAATATACAATGGTTTTCACTATTAGTATTCGGTATACCCTTTATTTTTCTATTATATTATTTATACGCCTAACAAAAAATATCTTCTTGTCATAATAAATGTCATAATTATGATATATAATGAGGTAAAACGTAGACACTGATGTTCTTTCATTTATAATCGACGAAAACTACAAGCAATATTAATTTTCTATCTCATAATAGTACCTTTGAAAATACCAGTCAAACTTAAACGTGTCAGTAAAAGAGCTTGGTTCTATTGTTTACGTCCACGATCATCGCGGTAAAGATAAATTACCCGTCGTTCAGCATCAAATATTGTCTCAATCATTATTTTTTTTACATTTATCTGTGACATTATCATTACCATCAATAGTTGATCAAGGTAAATCTTTCATGACTACGATGTTCTTATTTTATACACATGGCCTCGAATAATATACATGAAGTTAGAATATACCGTTTTAATCTATTTATATAGAACGAAACATTTTCAATATATCATGAGAATTAGCTGATTTAATGAAAAATTCTTTATTTGCACTACTTTTTGATCCATTAAAACTTGGTGTTATTCAAACAAACATTTTGAATCAAGATAAACCAAAAATAGTTGCATGTCTATTCATCTTCCACTTTATATTTATTTATACTGGTCGAAAACAAGATCGATTTCTCGGTCGAGATATTATTGATTTGAGACTTGATAAAAGATTATCTAATGAAAATGTGAAATGAAATATAACTATTCGTACATAGAATGGAATAATCATATATTTAAGCACAATTTTACTATCGAATCTTAATGTCAGATACATAGTCTGTCATACAAAAACTTATATACAAGTGTGGAAAAAATATTTTCTACAAACAATTATTTATATTGCTAGTGATTTGAATCTTCATTCTATTCATAAAAATGTCTTTCTAGATCTAACGTCCCTTGATAGTATGAAATGATACAATTACGATAAAACTTTATTTATTAATAATATTCTAGAAGATAACAAACAATCTGTTCCTTATAATTATTTAGTAAATGCAACATCTACATCATTCTTTTTTCTTGTTCATGATAATTTTACAATAATAGACGAACGTTCACATATTGATTTTTTTATTAGAATCAATCTATACTTATAAACATATTGATATTAGTGCAGAAAAAAATACCAGAGAATATAGAAGAATTGAGTGATTAGCCTAGAGTTTATTTCTTTGTAACAATCAAACACATGAACTACTACATGACATGTCAGAAAATAGACAAGATCAAGTCTTATTCATTCGATCATCCGACGATAAAGTTGATCCGGATGAAACAAATCCATGTCATCAAGTTCATTTTGTGCTAGATGTATCTATGGAAAGAAAAGAATTAGTTCGTCAAATGGATTAAGATAATTTTATTAAATCGGAAAAATATGAAGATTTTTTTCATATAGCTTGATCAAGCTAATCGAACTGTATACACATGTCAATATATTTAAATTCATCATTATCAAGAGCTACGGTTGAAAAAATTTTAAATGACTTTTTTTTTTCGAACATTAAACACGTATACATAATTATTTTGTGAATATATTAATCAAAATTGAAGAAATATCATTGCTCGTTTATTTTTAGAAAATAAAAGTCTAACTTCCTTTTTTTTAAGAACGCGAGTAGTAAAATATTAAAGATAGACAACTGCATTCCTACTCTGATAAGGAACAGTGTCTATTCTGACTTAGAATTGGTCATCTCTGTAAAGTATCAAGAAACGATTGAAAATTTTTGTATGAGTTGTCACAATTATCTGAAAATATACTTATATAGTTTATGCATAATTAAATAGGGTTAAATAAAAGTAATTTATCTCCTAATCACAGAAGCACACTTCAACATTAGTATAAATTGTTTCATTCGCAAATACGATCGAATTTTTGAAAAATATGACGTGCTAAAACTACAAAAAAAATTCACACTAGTCAATTAAGAAATAGTTGTATCTATTGGCTGGTGAAAATTTATCTATTAAGACAGATTGGTTGTAACTGTTACAAGCTATAACAATAATAAATGTATAAAGCAATTATACATTGTTGTTTTATATTATTCTTGATTAGAAAACAAGAGAAAACCGAAAATTTTTCATGGTAGACATGAAGAAACTATGCTTAAATCGAACTACTGCTCAAATATTTTATCATTTTCTTAATATAGACTATTAATACTTGTCTTTTGAAGTTATAATCGTTGGATGAATGAAAATATGTAAATACAATTAAAGTAATTCAATAAAAAGAAATTGGTTCGTCATGTATGATGTTGTTTTTTCATTTCTGATAAAGTATTGACTATATTTATTAATAATGAGTCAAAACAAGATATAATTGAAAATGAAACAGCAGCATCAGAATTTGTTTTTATATACAGAGTAGAATATTAATTATTATCAGAACAAATCTTTATCTATTATTTAAAAATAAAGTTAATCGTATAGAATTTTCTAATTTTTTTAGAATCTTGACGAAACTGTTAATTATGACTTAAATTTTTGTCAAAATAAAAAACTTTCTATACCTTTTTCAATAAGTGTTCGTCTTCTTCGAATTCAATTGAATATTCAAAAAATATGCTTATACAATAATAATTCAACTACCATATTGTTTTTGCATGATATGAATTCTTAGTATTTGATGATTACATGAAACAAACAAAAGAAAAAGCTTTCTATTTTCTTTATTGTTATTTAAAAACTTTTTTTTTGCTCTAAAATCGAATCAAACCTTGAATAGTTGACAAAGATGAATATTTATTTATATCAAAATAAGCAATTATTTAATATTCTCCACTAATTATCATATAAAAAGAACATCAAATAGAATGACTAAACCATTTTAACAGTAGAAATCTATTTTATTCTTTAGATTCAAACAGAATCTTATATTAGAAGCACAATAATTTTCTTCTTTTATTTCATAATAAATATTAAACAAAACATAATGAATACATGGTTTCATTCATTTTTTCAATATAATGCAAAACATATTTATTAAAGATTTTCTTCAAAAAAAAAAAAGTTCGTATCATATTTTAATAGTGTCTTTTATTCAGAACTTTAAAACAAATAAAAATTATGATTTATTTAGAGTAAATCTTCTTAACATGTTGTTTTGAGAATGCAAGGACTATTTATTTCATTACTTTTCCGTATGTAGTCTTTGTCACAGAAGCAGCCAGAAACACATGGAAGAAGACAGTATATGCTGTTCTTGTTTGTACATGTTTGTCGACAAACTGTACCACATGTGTTATATAATCCATTGATTGTTTGGCAACAAGTTTCCTGTTTAACACATTGCTCATTCTCTCCAAGGACAAAACCCTTCTTACAAAAACAACCACTCCGACATACGGCTGAACAAAGTCGAAATTTTCGAATTGGATTACGCTCGTCATTACATGTTTGTGGACATGATGATCCACATTCTGTATACTCTGCATTGAGATCATAACATAAAGAATTGTTACATTCTGATTCAGGAATGCATGGACTATCCGTTTGATTATTTAAACGAATAAAACCATCCTTGCAGACACAACTAGGTACACACTGTTTAGTACATGATTGAAATCTAGCTGCACAAGTATCCGGACAAGCTGATCCACATTCGTTGAAATATTCATTTATAGGACAGGAACACTGGGAACGTGGTACACATTTGCTTTTATCATCAGTTTCACGTACAAAGCCTTCTTTACAAAAGCATCCTGGAACACATTGAAGTGTGCAAAATGTTGGTGTATGAGTACAATTTTCTTGACAAGCACTACCACATTCGTTGTACTCTTCATTATCAGGACACTCAATTTCTAGATGAATAACAAAAAAAAAGAATATATATGTAACAAACAAACAATAAAATATTTGTTATTTGTCGTACCAGTAGCATTGATCTTAATAAATAATAGTGCGAACGCCAATATAAAACTAATTCGAATAATGATAATCATATTTCCTTTTGATTATCATTAATCAATTGAATATATATATTTATATATGTGTGGTGTTTTAGACTATTCATGAGTAGTAATCCTTAGATATACATCTATCTCCTCCTACCATGTACATAAAGCAAGTAGGAATGTCACGATAAAAGTTTGATGTTATTGATGAATAATAAGGTAAAGAGTAGTGAAAGAGAACCTACCATTTAGATGCGTAAGAAGTAATCCACTTTGATTATCATATTCATCATTATGGGAGTAATTGTGGATAGAAGAGAACAAAATAGTTCATGAATACAGATCAAGAGTCAAGTATTTTATTCTTATCAGCTTAGTATTTTATAAAATAGTATAAAGACATAAGAAATTGAATAAGTATTTTATTATAAGATACA
>CAJNOP010000006.1:2998329-3038419 GCA_905250075.1 Rotaria sp. Silwood1
AAAACATAATTTATCATACCCGATGAAATAGTTGTGCTCATTAATTATGTGCAAGCGATCTATTTTCTTATGATTTCTATATATTGAGAAGCTTTTCTTTTATGCTTGCGTTCGATAATATAACTGCGTGATAGGAAATCTCCAATAATAAATTAAGATAGAAGTCATTGAGTATATTTTGTTTTGACAGTAAAGAGCTATTAAGCATAACTAAAAACCAAAAGAAAGGATTGTAAAGAATTTTCAAGAAATGTGTTTGCCACTTTTAATAATTACACTAATGTTCCTATTCGGCATTTCATAAGGATTACTGTCTTTATCTGCAACAATAAATTTCAAGGAACTAAAGACTCAATGAATTAGTCGAAAGAATTATTTTTGTGACATAAATTATTGAAAATTCCAATTTCTCATTTCACATTGCATTGATATTAAAACGAGGTATTCGAATTATTATTGAAAGACATGAAAACATTTTATATACAAATGTTCATTCATCTCTATTGATTTCTGTTCTTTATCAAGTATTGTCAGTAAATAGAAAAAGGGAAAAACATTCGAGGAAAGTTCTATCGTATTTTTTATAGAGTAAAACAATCAACATTTAATAATAAAATTTTCTTTTTCTATCTTTCTCACATTATAATTTGTTGCTATAACTAAATGAAAAGAAAAAGAAAATATTTTTACGAATATCCTTGAAACATGATTGTATAATAATAAGTGCAACTCAATATTATGTCTAGATATTGTAACGACATTAAAAAAACATGTAGCATGACCTTTTTATGGAATACTTAACAGAAAATATGTGACTAATGTAATAAAAACAGAATAAATATCGGAAATAACAGGGTAAGTTTTATTGACTACAGTCAAAATCATTGATGTTTACAATTAAATAAAAAAAAAAGAAAATGGATTGTAATTTATTTAATCTTTTAAATTTGTATAATAAATCATAAATTCAACAGAACATGTTAATAAATATTTTCCGATATAAACTCTTAAAACATATTCGAACCAAATCGATGAATTTGTTGTTTACGTAATCCTTGTGAAAATCATAGAAAATTTTCTGTATTATTATTATTGTTATTCTTATTATTATTCTCTCGAGTTTTTGTCTATGTCAAGTGTAGATTGAGTTCGATTTCCTAATCAATCATTTTTATTTTCTCTAATGATAAATTAATTAAGATCATTGGATAATTTTATTTATCCTATTGAATATTTCAAGTTTTCGTAACAATATAAAAATTTCTAGTATAAATTATTGTTTAATTCATTCTGAATGACTCTTCATTGTTTTTCTTTCTATCGAACGAGAGATTAAATTTCTGCAGGAAACAATTTTTATAAGTGTGCATTTGGATTTTCTGACCACATATAATTAAGTATTCATTAGAAACGCAAAAAAACAAAAGAGATCCAATGACAAAAGTTCAGAATTAATTGATTAAAACATAATTTATGAAAGAAACTAACCATACAAATGGCATATACTTTTTTTTTCTTTGTTTTTTTAATATAATAGAGATTAAGATTTCTTTGTTTAAATATTTTTCTTTCCGTGGGGAAATCTAGTTTATGCATTAGAGGTGATATAAGAACATAGTAGATTATATCGGTCAATCTAATCTTCTGAACACACACACACACACATCAATTTATCAAGAGTTTGTTATTGTACTTCTATTAGAGATGTATCTGACTGATTCGTTCTATTCTACTTTTCTTTTTACACTTGTTAACATCTCGTCTTTACTTATCATCTAGTCATTCGTCAATGGCATTCTCTATTCTATGAACGACTCATCTTTTTTTTTCTTCTTTTTTCTTCTTTTTTGTTCGTTCGTTCCATCTTAATGCTACTATTTGATGATGATGGTTAGAACGACAATATAGAGAAACTGTCGAAGGTGAAAGCATAGCACGTACAACCATATTCTGTTATTCTCTTTTCTCTTTTGCTCACACACTCGCTCTCTTTCTCGCGTATTTTCGAAGCTGAATCATCGTCATCGAAACAAAAAAAAAAAAAAGACGATAGAGAAAGAATCTGCCCGATGTTATAGTTGTTGCTTTAGGTCGGAAGAAACGAGAAAAAGAAAGAACGAAGAGGAAAAAAAATGAGAGAAACATGCGCAGCCGATTTGACAATCAACTAGAAGCAGCAGCATTCAAGATAGATTGCAATACATATCCGAATGAGAAAAAGAAATTTTGTTTGCTATTCAGTTCGTCAAAACGCACAATTGAATGACTGAACAATATATATATTTAATCTGCAAATAATGGCAAATTCTAAAATAATCCTAATATGGTGCTGGTGGTTACTAGTACTTATTCAAAATATCTGTTCAAGTTCGAAACAAGGTAAATTAACAAAAGAATAAGTAGGTGATTGGAGTTTTTTTTATAATATTAATTTTCTTTAGTTCAATTTATGTCTTTCTGTAATCAAACAATAAATATATCATATCCTTTATCAATTCTTTTCACACCAACTTCTTTATCTTATACAACATGTTGTAATATAACATTGGATAAATCATATTTATCTAATAGTTCAGAACAAATAATAATTAATATTAATAATATGTCAGAAATAAGTTCATCATTTCAAATATTTAATAAACAAATGCAATCAATAGAATTATTTAATTATTTATTATTAAATCGTACATTTATTAAAACAGATATTATTAATTTACCTCTTATACTTAGTTTATGTCAATTTAATATACAATCATTTGAAATTTTAATAACAAATATATCAAAAGGTAAATAAGTTTAATTTTTATGAAAAACAAACAAAAACTTGTTTTTTTTTTTTTCATATAGGTCCATGTATATCAAATCAATATCGTTGTTTAGTAAGTAGTCAAGATCAATGGTGCATAGATGACATATTTCATTGTGATGGTTATCATTCATGTCCACAAGGCATAGATGAATTGGGTTGTTCAAGTATGAAAGAAAAAAAAAAAAAAACTCTTGTTTATTTTTCTTATTTTTGTATTTCCATCAATAGAATCAATGTCTCGATTAACTATACCAAAAATGAAACGAACTATTCGTGGTGGTATTGTAACAACAATAATTATATTAGGACTTTTATTAATTATTAGTTCCGTTAGTATAGCAGTTGCATTTGTTTATTTGCAACGAAAACGTCAAAGACGAAGACAATTTACTTATTCACTTGAATCAACTAGTGATGATTGGGAACCATCAGGTACTGGTTATCATTTATTTGATAATTGGACAAATAATCGACGTAGTACAGGAAATAATATGAATAATGTTATTATTGATTCGAATGAACATATGCCTATAGCAACAACTATAATGAATCGGTGATGTCAGTTGTTTATTTTTCTGTATTGCGGATAGGTTTTTTTTTTCTTTTCTGTTTCGTTAAAATCTTTTTTTTTTTTCCTTTTTTTGCTCGTTTATTATTTATAAAAAAAAATATTCTCAATCGTGAATGAATATTCACTATGTTTTATAAAACAGTGTGAATATATTCTTGTTTATAAATCATACGTCTCAACTTTTAAAGAAATACTGAAGAATTTGAATGAATTGAAATTTTCATTGTTGAATTTATTGATCTCTTTTTTTTTTTTTTTTAATCTTTTAGTCTAAATTTCTTCTATTTATTCAAATCATGTCTCAACAGTTATTTACAGAAAATGTTCTCTTGTGAATTATGTTTTTAAAATTATTCAAAAACATAGTTCAATGAATAGTAATTACTCACAAAAAGAAAAACTACTAACAATGAATAATATAAGGAAATAATGTCGAATAGTTTTACTTCAATCGGAAAATAGTTCAATAGGTTCGTTAGTAAATTTTTTTAAAATTATTGAGTACACTATTATCGCCATAGGCAATACTTAAGTATAAAAAAATAATTTTGTTTAAAGTATTCTATTTATACATTTAAAGATTGATTTGTTATTTATAAAATATGTTCGATTTTATCATTCATTTGAGAATCTCGTCTAATAAAATAGTAAATTGACATTTATGAAAGATGATAATATATTCGCATCTGAATAAGAACCAGATGACAACTGAGACAAGCTTTATTAGGCTGCAACACATGCATACTAAGGATGAACAAAATGCTACAACTAGAAAACAGATGATTTTAAATGTCATTTTTATTGATATAATCTATATGCATGTTAGACATATAAATAATATACTACTATAATCTATTGCTCATTGTTTCAGTAGTCATGCTATCGAAATGCACATTTATTTACAAACGAAATTGATGATAAATTTTGACATCTTATTTTAATATATAATCATTAATGTTCTTGTCATAGCTATTGCTATTTGCTATAATCAAAAAAGAGATCTTATAAATATACGTATTTGAAAATTTATAAAATAACATGCAAGATCAATACGATCATTTCCATTTTTCTTAAATATCTTTTACAAATGATTTTAAATAAACGCGATTCACTCATCAACTCTTCTATTGTAATTATATACTTTCAATGAAGTTATATATTAGAATATTCTAAATCGAATGATAAATCTCTCTCTCTGCTTATATGATGTTATCTTGAAAGCACAATTCGTTGAACATAATAGAAGATCTTCTTAGTTAATTGATTTTTTTACAAAATTAGAATTCTAATTAGGATATTTACCAAGGGAGAACAAAACTGATTTCTTGAATTCTCTGATTTCGGATGAAATGAATTTTATTTGTTCATCACGAATCAATAGGAATAGCAACTATTAAAAATATTGGCAATCATTGACAGTCAAGAAAACAAATATAAAGCAGTAGAAATCAGGGCGTCACTTGTAATCTTATTATTGAAGATTTTCTATATTTTAAAGTGCTCTTTCATGGTTTCTCATGGCTTTTGATGATTTCCGATAACTTTTAATCGCTTGCAGTCATGAGTCATATTCTTAAAGAGTTATAAGGATTTCTAACATAGCACTCAGTTTGTTTCTCCTTTATAGCTACATTCAAATATGTTCAGGATTTCAGGTCAAAAATCTTAAAAGACTCTGACCAATCTTATATCTATCTTTCTAAGAATCATTTATTGAATCTACAATCATCACTTTACTTTTCTGAAAAATGCTTTTAAATAGAAACTATGAATATAGATTGGTCACAACAGAAGATTTCTTTAACAATTCAGTACACTTTGACATCATAAAATATCAAGGATCTGCTATTGTGAAGATCAAGTTTACTTAAGTAATTATCCATTATTTTATCAGTGCGACATCTGATTCTATTGAATAATATCTATCTATTGAAAAACACATTAGTTGGTCTAAGAACGACCCAATGAAAGACATAAGGAAAATTTGAAATTTTCTGATAAAGTAAACAAAAGAAAAGTAATTAAGTTAATTGCGTATTCTAATTAGTTAAATCACATTTTGAAAAAAAGAATAATTATCGTTTACTGAACGCTTGGTTTGATCCTGAACACAAGCCAATGTTTACTACTTAATAGCAATATAAATTTTACAGGGAAAATACAGTAGACACTTAATGAATTTACTTAACTAATATTGTTTGTTTTTTTAATTCAAACGACTTTATATAGAAGGTTTCTCACTATTACATTATATAAATTTTTCTCAATAATAAATATACATTAATGTTAACGTTCATTTACAAAAAAATTACTAAATAATATCTGTTTTTATTCAATATTCTTTTTAGATAGATGTACTAATACTATCTATTTCAATAGTCGATATTGTTTATTTTCATAAAATAACTTGATTTTGAAGTATGTATCAATGATATAAAATTTTTCCTAAGGATAAAATAATAAATATATTAATATGTTATATTCGTTGACATTCACTTAATACTTTATTTGATTATAGATTTACATTTGATTATAATGTCTACTATGAACTTATATTAGAATAAAACAATATTTTTGATTAGAAATTTTTTTTTTTTTTTTTTTTTTTTTTTTATTCGTAATACTTGCATCAATATTTTTTTAAAGATTCAGTTCAAATTGTTAGCAAACGTTAACAATAGAATTGATAATATATATGTGTTAGAAAAGAAAAAAGTAAACTTGATAAATACAATACCTTTTGTTAAACAAAGTAAAGTTGTCATGTTTGATTAATCATATTTTATATCTTGATTTGAAGCATCTATTTCATAGTGATATTTAATCTTTTTCAACTCAATCGACTGTATTTTATTTTGTACAGAGATATACACATCCACCCACACACGCATAGGCTAATTTACCTTTATTTTTGTCTTTTTCTGTTTTGTTTATTCAGAAAGGTGCAAACGGTAGCTTATTATTTATTCTTTTTAAATATAGAAGTGTATTTCAAAATAAGAACAATAAAAGATATTTGTTTATCATATATATTCTTCCTCTATCACTCTCTTTTATTTAAGTATGTATTTTATTATAAAAAAAAAAGAAAAATCTTATTTGATCTTTTCTTTCAAGGATATTATAAAGATACAATAAGTTGTGAGTTACAATGGTTGACTTGAAGTTATTTATTTATTATGCAAAAGAAAAACAGGATATAAATACACTCTTCTCATGTTTTTTTTCACACTTTCTCTTAATAGTAGATATTCTGATATAGCACTTTCTTTTCTTTCTTCTCTCTTTTTCTCATGTTACCCATCTTTTTATACATATATATTTATACGGTTGAATATCATCGCTATGAAATACGAAAGTAAGACTCACTGAGATATCAATAGCTATTGAATTATTTGTTGTCGTTCGTTTGCTAAATATACATCTGCGCACATCAGAAAACGATTATTCTCGCATTTATATCGTTGAATTGTACAATTGATTGTCATATCTCATATATATATATGGTATCCGAGGCAAGCAAGCAAATAATAGCCGTAGAAAAAAACGTGTGAGGCCAATGAATAGAACGATTTTTCAATCATCTGTAACTAATATACATCGAATAGAAATAGAAATTTCAAGCATACATCTTCTTTCACAAGGTAAATTGGCCCATCGCATTTGAGTGGCCTCGTTATTTTTCTTTTTCTATAGTTCTTTAGTTTTTGTCCAATAAATCATATAAATGATCTTCTTTGTGTATATATATGTATGTGCTGTTCATTGTAAGTATATCTATGTTTAATGATCTTGACTATTTCAGATAATTTATCCATCGATTTATTCAATAGACAACATCGATGGACGGGATATCATCTATCTCGGCAATTGATCAAAAGATGGCTGAAATGCGCATCAAAAACTTGGAATTATTGAAACGTCATCAGGTTTGCACTCGAGTATATACTAATTGTTTATATGAAACGTGTATAAAAGCAATCGACAAAAAGGCCAAAAAAATGAGAAAGAACGAGAAGAAAGAATAAGAGAGCTCCGAAGATTGATATGTGTTGGCTAAGAGGTTTGCTCTTTCTCTTTTATACTCAACATGCTCTCGAATGTCATTGTAATGAGAGAGAGATTTTTTTTTTTTTTTTTTTGACAGTTTCATTCCTTTCTTTTTCGTCGTCTTCTTTCGCTTCTAACAGGGAATAAACATGTGTACAGAACACGGGATATAAAGTTTCAATAGACGCTGTTACGGCAAATTGTACATCAGTAGCGATCGTGACTACGTGTCTGAAATAATGTTTTTCTCTACGCTCTGTCTCTCTTCCTATCGCCACTTTACAGTTACTCATTCATTCTGAAGTTGTGTGTTGCGTATTAAATGTATGTTTTCATAGAAGTGTCAACCTAAGGAAAAAGAATCGTAGTATATAGTTCACAGATGTATTCACTTTTTTCTTTTATGTTTATTTAAAGCTTGTATTTATTGAAGGAAATCGAGGAAGATCGACAGCTTGCTCAACAATCAGGTGTAACAACAGGAACTAAAACTGAATCTTCAGAAGACAAGACACAGATGAAGGGTGTAAGTTAAACAAAAAAATGTCATGTCTATCTCGTTGTCTGATCATCATTTTTTAGGGAAAAAAATCCCGTGGACGGAATGCAACAATTCAACAAAATTTTCAGGTATTTTTCTTTTTCATTTTTCTTTCAAAATTTGATACCATTAACAGAGAAATCCAAATGAACAAATGCATCGAGCACCAATAAGACGAAAATTTGAAAATGTAAATATTTTGAAATCATTTTAATTTGATAAAAATTCTATATTTCATTCAAGGATCGTATTGATATTCAACCACAGCGTGCTCAACGAGTTGATTACAATCGTTTAAAACATGAACGAGCACAAGAACTTGTAAATCAACAACAACAACATAATAACAATAATAATTCAATCAGTCCTGAATTACTTGAATATGCATATCCATTTCATCATCGAACAGAAGATAATTATGGTAAGATATAAATATCTTTTTATTTCAAAAGTATATGTAAAGTGAAATACTTCTTTAAATATTTAATTAAAAAAATAAAAGTTCAGTGAAAAGAATCTCATTTTTTTTTTTTTAATAATCGAGAATATTTATTTTATTTAATTATATGAAAACCTTAAATTGTTGTACAATTAATTTTGTGCACAGATGCCGACGAACCGGCTCACGCGAAAAAAATTGTCATTGTAAACAATCAAGGTAGGTAATGGATTATTTATTACTCATGAAATGAGTTGCTACTCTTTTTTTTTGATCATCTTGAATTTTCCTTCATATGGTCTGCGCTTTACATTGCATGATGCTATGGAAGATGCTTGTAAATCAGCTGATTAAATGCCTTGAAACTTAATATAAGGCATGTATATATGATATATAGATACATATATATATATATATGATGTTAAATGGTAGATATACCTGGATGATCGATGTGCACGTTTTTGCCGTCTTTGTCGATGGACGAAAAGAAAAGAAGAAAGAGAGAGAAAAAAAACGCGAGAAATTACTGTGCAATGTACATTGCATGTATATAATACATATTTTACTATGATCAGCAGTAGTAGACAATAGAATGGAGACACACCAATATACACTCTGTTATAGACCAGCGATTTAATTAGAATCAACAGGCAACGCCCGATATGTAAGCATATTGTCTTTTGGCTAATGATTTTATTTTAGTGCTCTCAATTTCTTTCTGACCATTTTCGCAAGAAAAAAAAAATCATTTTATCGAAGGTTAATGGTTTACACGATTGTAGCTAATCGGATAATTGCATGACTGATTTTTTTTCTTTTTTTTTTATTTCTTATTTCTCGTGCGTTTGCCTACATACTCACCGATTACGTTTCTTTTTTTTTCCAACTTATTTTTAGTTATAATATATGAAAAAGTAAATTTTTGTTTAACTTTTAGCTACTCGTGTGGGCAGTGGACGTTTAAATCAACAACAACGAACTCAAGACCAAGGACAACGTCGACGAGAAGGTAAAACTATTGATTTCTTCGTCATATGCAATACAAAAAAAAAAAAAACTTCAACTTTGAACAATTTATTTATAGAACGAATGCGTCGATCTGGAATACATACTAATGGTCATACAGGAGAAGCTTCCGAGTTTCATCTCGATATACCACAAATATCAATGTGGCAAAATGGTTCTCTACCACCTCCAATTCACGTACAACTTTTACCTACAAATATCAATGGACATCATACAGGTATTGATCATTTTATTAATAATGGTGGAGAACAAATAGATCGTAAGTTTTTGTTTATCTTTTTATTGTTATATAAATCTAAGTATTTTTCTTATAATTTTTTTTTTAAGAATCTGTTTATTCTCATAATTTTGTTTATCCATCTCCAGCTCAATCATCAACATTCAATGGAAATGGTCCTGTTTACTTTGCTCATCCATCTTCACCTCTGTCAACTGGTCTTCCTTCTTCACAACCATCACAACAACATTTTCATCAATATTATCCAACTCGTACATTTGAAAATTCGAATCGTCATCAATTTCATCATCCATCTCATTTTCAATCAACTTCCATTTTTCAACCACCATTACCACCCCATCCTCTTCCTCCTCCTCCTCCTCTTCCAACACAATTATCAACTCTATCAACTTCAAACTCTCATCTTCATCAAGAACAAGAAGATTCGTCCGTTGATTTACCACCACGATTTCGTCGTTTAAAAAATTCAGATCAAGACAATAAATATTCTAAACAAAGGCCAATGTCTGGTGATTTTGAACGTTTATATAATTCTTCTTTAATGTCGAATGATAATCGTTTTCAATCACGTCCACAATCATTTTATGATTTTTCATCTCAACAACAATCAAATGCAAATTGTTTTCGTCCATCAAACAACCATAATAATAATAATAATAATAATAATAATAACACGCGCTATCAACGATATAATAATAATAATAGTAGCCTACCACTTGCTGCATATATGAATACAAACGAATCATCATATCGCAATGATAATATCAATAATAATAATAATTATTGGGGAACATCATATCAAAAACGACGATCAACAAAACAACGAACATATCATCATGATAAACATCAATTTCCATTATCATCATATGATCCTCGTCAATATGGTTTTAATAATAATTATCAACGACGAAATGATTTTAATAATCGATCACATTCAAATCGACAAAATATAAATAATACTGAAATAAATGATTCAAATGATATTAATCTTATTGAAGAATGGTGGGAAGATGATAATCCGGAATTAATAGGAACAAATCAATTAATAGTTAATATTGATTCTCAACCAACAACAACAACAACAACAACAACAACAGTAGATGATAGTGGAAATAGTTCATTATCAACAAGTATACATTTAAAAGAATCAATATTAGATGATGAAGAAAATAATATATCAACACATGATGTTATTAGTCCACCATCGAATGTATCAACAACAGATAGTAAGAAGAAAATTTTTAAAAATGTACAAATTATGTTTTTCTATGATAAATTTTTTAAGGTAATATTATTGAATCACTTGATCAACTTCAACAACAATTAAAATTAGAAGAAGCTGTAGAAAAACAATTAGCAATAGAAAATGATCATAACGAAAGTGAATTATTATCGTCAAATAAAGAAGTATGTATTATTATATTTATTTATTGTTGTGTTCTTTTTAATAAGAAAAATAATTAATATTATCTATCAGCCGACGACATATGAAACAGCTCATTTTTTGGAATGGGCAAAAGAAAAATTTAGAGAGGAATTAGCAGTTCGGCTTACAGCTCAGGTATGATCATATGAGCATGACAAAAAAAAAAAAAGAATGGAAAAAAAAAAGACTATCAACTTTACGATTACGCTCTTATTCGCATGCTGATTCAATTTGCATGGCTTTCTTAAAAATAATCAATTTTGTATGAAAAATAAAATATAATTTTTTTATTTTTTATTTTTTAGGAAATTCAACAACACGATGCTGTATCAATTGATGAAGACGATGATGATGATGATGATATTGGTGTAACTACAGATGTTAAGATAGACAAATTTCATATTGATCACACAACTGATGAAGATATTGACAATACTATTGATAATATTGAAGAACTCGACGATGATCTTCATAAAAAATTATTAATTGTCGAAGAAAATTCGAAGAAATCAGTCGTTGTTGAATGAAATACGATGAAGAAAGATTTGTGCCATTCGTTTTAATTTTTTTTTTTCTTGTATACAAACGTATATATAGAGAAACATGCTTTATTGTTTATTGCTTTTATGTTTTTTCCTTTTTTTTTTCTTTTTGTAAACATGATGATCATTGTTTTAACAGGTATATTCATGTCAAACATTACATATTTATTTTCACTCTTCGCAAAAAAAAAAACATAAAGTTTATCATTTGCCAGAAGTAAATATGGATTCAATTTTGTTTCTATAGATATGAAATATGCCACTCACTTTGAATGATATTGATTTACCACCGACTGTTGAAGGAAAACTTTATCGAGGTTGATTATTTAATATATAAGTTATTTGCTATACACATATATATCTATATCTATATCTATAAATCATATGTTTAGCTTATGGTACTAAGTGTCCTTTACAAAGTTTTCTGGAATTGGATCCAGACGAATTAATACGTACAACTCGAATGGGAATATCAGAAATTGATATTGCATTAAAATGTATTTCGAACGCATTTTATCCGTTTACAAGACGACAAATGTCGGGTTTGTTTCATATATAATTAAAAATTCTTTTATTTAAATATGAAATTATTTGCAATTTAGTTTGGCAAATGATTGAAAATGAACGTGATTTGATAACAACATTTTCAACAGGTTGTCCAATCATTGATAAAACACTTGATGGTGGAATTCGACTTGGTCAAATAACTGAATTGTACGGTGAAAGTGGATGTGGAAAAACTCAATTATGTATTCAATTGTCGCTAGAAGTTCAACGAACATTTCGAGCTCGAGGACAAGAGGCTAGTAAGTTTTAACATATTTTTATTTTTATTTCTATTTTTTATATTGATTTTTTTTTCTTATAGAAGTAGTCTATATCAATACTGAATCTCAAATTGAAAAAATTGATAAACGACTAAGACATATTTCTTATTATCGTGCAAAAACTGATAAACCATTTAATATAGCTGATGCTCGATGTTTACAACAAAAATTTTTTGATAATATTTATCTTGATATTATTCGACATTATGTTTGTATATATTTTTTTTTTATTTCGAAATATATTTTAAATATCATTTTTGTATTAGCGTCATTTAGAAATAACACTTATTGATCGACTACCACTTTTACTTAGCCGTGAACCAACTATTCGATTAATTATTATTGATTCATTAGCTGCTCTCTTTCGTTCTGAAGATATTTTATTTGAACATCATATGAAAGCAACGACTCTACAATATTTTGGATTTGCTATGCATACACTTTGTCATCGATATAATCTTGCTATTGTGTGTGTTAATCAAGTATATATATATAATAAAAAATCGTTCTTTTAATTTTTAATAATATCGTTTCTCGTTTTAGGTACAAACTCAATTTAGTCAACAATTTGATTGTTCTTTATTACCTCCATCAATGACATTATGTCCAGCATTAGGCCTTACTTGGGCATTTCTGGTTCATTGTCGTATAAAACTGAGTAAAACTGGAAACATTGAAGAACATCATCCAGATTCTCAACAATCACAAATCGTCTTCGATGAACAAAAAGCATCAACGAGTATTAGAACAAACGTAGTTCATTTACGTTCATTATCAGTTGATTATTGTTATCATATACCAAGAATGAATCGATGTAATTATTTTATTGTGGATAAAGGTGTGTTCGGTAGTCAAAATTAATATTATTAGATGATTATTTTTCTTATTTTTTGGAAACTAGATAAATTTCAGATACAGATTTATAAAAAAAAAAAAAGAAATTCATTCTTAAGCATCTTAATCTACTATCGTTTTGTCTTCAGCAAGATCAAAAAATGGTCGTGATAACAAAAGTGAAGAGTTTTATAAATATTATATTGTATAAAGTAGAGATAGTCACACTGAGCACTGAAACCGCCTATTTATCACATGATTATCAATAGACATACAAGCCAGACACGACATTTCAATTTTGTGAGATCTGTTTGCTCAATCTTTATTATACATAAGTTAGTTAGTAGTTTTTTGAAGACGACAAAAAATGTATGTTTGTTCATAGAAGCTGGAAATCAAATATCTATGTATAAGTAGAGGTGCCCTAAACCATGTTGTTTCATATAATAATATAGATCTAAATGTGTTGAGCGTCTGATCTTTAATAATATTAGAAGCTTTAGTAGTAATTGCAACTTTCTAGAACGACAATGGTTCTAGAATTCCAATTTCTGCTTGGTTTAATAGAGCTTTGAATGATATTGGGCATCGAGAGTCTATAGATTTTCATAGGTCTCTAAGTTCACAACTCCGTCTTTCCACTTAATATACATATACAGTGGTATCATATAATGCTGATGTGATATTAAAACTATAAGAAAAAGAGAGAAAATTGTCAAAGTTATAATCTGCATAAAAGCAAAGTTTGTATATATATGATTTTCATAACTAAAGAGTTAACTCATCAATGTTTTCTTTAACCATCATTAATTTTGTTGTCCTCAAAAACATAAATATGGAGATGAACGTGTTAGAGAACAAGATAATAAATAAATTTCCATGAAAGTATATTATTTTTCTCAGTTTCAACCTTTTTATTTGTCAATTTAGATGTATGAGAACAGCAACGTATTTATGTAGAAATCCGAGTGAAGTCATAATCTCCGATTAAAACCTATATATAAAGCAAAATGGATCGAAGACTTTGTGAATAACTAACAAATATATTCTGATACTCTCATTTTTAATCTGTATAACAGATAAGACAAAGATGAAATGATCGACTTCATGACTTGTGTCCGATTTTGACGATTTACATAACTTTTTAATGATTTTTTATGTTCACGATTAATTGCAAAATCATCGAATTCTATGCATTGTTCAAATATGACTGTGAAACTTGAAACTCAGCGATGTGTTAAACAGTGAATGTATTCAAAATTATAAAAATGTCAGCTAATCAAAGGGATTAAAACCAATTGCAAGATTAATTCAAAAAAAAGAATATCCTACAAAAACATTGACAAGTCGATCGTAAATATTTGTTTTGACAAATTAGTTACTACGCTTGATCTATTGACTTTTTACTTTGAACAATAAAATACTCTTTGCATCTAAAAAGAAAAGTTCTGTTAAATTATTTTAATCACAATATTAGATATCAGGTCGGAATGTTTTACTTTTATCAAAGGATATCAATTGTTAAATTTAGAGAATATAACTCATGTAAGGCTTATTATTACTTTTTCTTTATAAAAGTTACCTATAGATCAATTTTATGTTTTTGATGACTAATAAAAATCATTACTCATGAAGATTGATTTATTTACATGTTTAAAATTATTAATTAATTAATATAATAATGATCACACATTACTGACATCTATCATTATACATTAACGCATATAGTACTATAATATAGTCCAATAAAAAGTTCGAGAAACATAAAGAAGATGTCAATATGGATAAACGGTCAAAATCAATCAAAAATAGCGTTCAAGTCTTTTCGAACCAAAAACAATTACTGCTTTATTTGGTTTGTAAAAATTTGTTTTATCTAATACAATATAAGCTGCATGTTTTTTATTTTCAAGTGGTTCAAATATAGTTAACAATGATTTCCATTCGATATCTTTATTGATAATCGAAAATTTAATTCGATCTAAGACATAAAAAAGTATCATATAACCATAAGATGAAAATTCCCATAATAATATAAGTGCTTGAGAACAATCAATTGTTTCACATGTATTTAAAAGTTCAAGTAAAACAAGAATTTTTAATCGAACATTATTAAAATATTTTAATATTTGAATAACTAATTTAATTGGTATTTGTAAATGTAATTTAATTTCATTAAGACGACATAGAATAAATGCAGCAAGACGAGATTCTTCATTTGAATTATTTTTAAATTCATCTAAAAGTTCAAAAAGTAATGAAAGAAAATAAGATGTATCCCATAATTCATTTCCTGAATGTTGTTCACATCCAAAATAAATTACATGACACATAGATTGAGAAGATACTGTCGATATTTCTTTATTATCAATTTTATTTGATAAAGATATCGATAAACTTGAATGTCGTTTAGTTTTTACTTTCGTTCTAAGAAAAAAACAAAATATGTACTGTTTCAGATTTTCAATGAATATACTATACTCTTCAGATTTTGATTGTTGTTCTTCCTTTGATAAGTGTACAGTTTGAGTAGTATCTTTTTGCTCATTATTTTCATTTTCCATCAAAATTATAGACAATGATAATGGCGCTTTTATTTAATTTTAGATGTAAAAATTAAAAAAAACAAACTAATCATGGGCATTAGCAAGGAAGAATTAAACGTATTATTAAAAGGTTAATTTTAATATAACTAGAGAATCTTATTTCATTTGCTAATTTATATAATAGAATGTCAATTGAATAAACATAATAATCCTTCACATTGTCTCTCAAAGCTACATACGACTATCGATGATCTTATTGTGTATGTATTATACATTTACCAGAAAAAAAAATAATAATAATAAATTTCATTCATTTTTAGGCATGTCGAACGATCACATGAAGTTCGAAAAGTATTTGGTGGTCTTCTCAAAGATGGTAAATAATCTAAATGATATTAATTTCTAATTTAGTCGAACGATAAAAGTGCTTGAAAAATTTGTAAAATAATAGTTCTGCACAAAGGTAGTTGTTCTTCTTCCTCGCAATGTGCCTGCAGATAGACATTCACTTAGAAAGAAAAATTATACATTTTCAAGATTCAAGTATACTTCATAATAGAGTCTATCGAATGGTATAGATAACTTTTTTTTTAAATACTCCTTAAAGCTATTGAAAAACTAGTTACTCAAAAGTTAGTTTGAAAATCGAAATCTCTAATCGTTGCTGCCTTGGACTACACAACAATTTTTCAAAAAACTTGAGTTTTTCTGGCTTTGCAAAAAGCTTCTAATCGACAAAAATATTATCATCAACATCAGTACATAAAACTGCATCGAATGATATATAGTGCAAAACAATTTTGAGGAAAAAAAATTTTTCGCAACAATGGTTTTTTTGTCTTCTGAAAAATACTTTTCTAGATCATATTAAATCATTTTGGAGCAAAGAAATCGGTTTTCGAGTAAGAAAGTTATATATGCGTGTGCCATGGGAAAGATCGAATTTGTGCTTACGATCTAGGTTTATTGCCGTACGTTTGCATTCAAAATATCAGCAATAGTAGCATTTCATCAGGGATGATAACTTTTGTTCAGGACTGTATAATGAGAGTCAAAGTATCTAGAAAATCTTTACTCTAGCTTTTGATACTTATTATTCTATTAAATATAGAATAAATTCTAAAATATATTTTAATAAAATGAAAGTACTTTTGTTTTTAGTCATACAAGATGAAATACAATCAATTAGTTCTCAACAACAAATTAATGCTGATGAAATTTATCGTCAAATGATTCTTTTTTCATTAGATCTTCTATGTCGATATTTACTTGTACTTGAACATTTAATTATGAATAATGATCAACAACAACAACATATTGGAACACCAAATAATAAAAAACAAAAACGATCTGATCAAAATTTTCATATTGATTGGTATATGAATGAACGTGATGAAATACTTTATTTATTTACTAATTTTATTAAACTTGATCTTCGTCAATTTTGGCATGAAACTGAAAGATTAGAAGACCAAGAAATTGGAAAGTAAGATAATGATTTATTTATGTTTTTTCATCATATTGTTTAATAAATATTTTAGTACAATGGTAGATGTATGCTTAACAATTATTCGAAATAATCAATTTTCATCACGAGCAAGAACAATGAAAGATTATTTATCATTTATATTAGCATTAAGTATTGGACTATTTCGTATTGAAGAAGGTAAATTAAGAAAATCAAGAAGATAGAGAGGAAAATCTTTACACGAATGATATAATGTTTATACACCTTTTTCTTTTAAAACAAAAATGCTCATCATTTATCATCGAATAGATTAAAATAGAATAGAATGATTCATGAGTCTCGAGAAAATTTATTTTTAATCACGTATAGATGGAAGAGTACTTATCTGAATAATGAATCAAATGTGATAACAATAAATGATAAGTAAAGCTTCCCCCTACAGTAGAAGACCCAAGATCTTCTATTGTACGGAAGGGTAAAGACTACTTTCACTAAAGTCCGTTATTTCATAAACGATAGCGATTAAGTTGATTAAAACTTTTTTTTTAGGAGAATATATACTGATTAGCTGAAGAGTATATATATTCAAAAACGAGTAGAACAATTTTTTAACATTATATGAAATCTTTAAAAAACAGAGCAATTTTTCATTTAGAGACTTAATTTTAACAGTATGAATAAAGAAAATACTATAAATACATTATATAGAATTTCGTGAGTTAATTCCTAAAGACACTAGGAGCACAACAGTCTGATGATTGTCACTATTTCACGAAATAAAAGTAATCAAGAAGTTTTTTCGAGAGTCTATTTAACAAATGTTTGTGAACATGAATTAAAATTTTCAAACTCCAGAAAATATCACCAAGCAATGTCAGCTGCAGTTGTTCAAGTGCAATTTTAATACTTAGTAAAACTTTCAAATGCCTAATAGCTACTTATTCGAAAAGGACATTAATCACTTATTTGATTAATAGATGGTATACTTCAAAAATATATAAAAATTTGAAATATTCAAAATAAAATAATACAGCAGATTCGACTGGTGAAATAATAAAAATTGTATTTTGAAGATTGCTTTGTTTAACACTGATTTAAATATTTTTTTAGATAAAAAGTATCTCCTTCTATAAGTATTTTTTTTCAAAAAATAAGTAAGTTCAAAGGATAATATGATGAGAAAAAAAAAGGTTTTCATGAATTAGCAATGGTATATATTAATAGATGTTTAGATATGAAATTCATTCCATTATTGATGAATTTTCGAAATCTAACCCGTTTTCTGAATCTTTGGCTTTGATTGCTCATTATTTTGCATAGATAAAAGTTCTTTGATTATTAATTTGTAGATTTTTAGTATAAAAATAATATAGAGAACCTTATGTAAAACAAGCACACTACCTGATTGGCTTCTAAAATAAATTCTTGCTGCTTTAAATAGTATCATCTAGAAACTCTTGTCTATTCAAAATAGAATTCTCTATTTGTTATTGAGAAAAATTGATTATAATTAAATAGTAACATCGATATGAGATACATTTACATATAAATATATATATTTCAATTTCGAAATGAATAATTTCATATCTTAGATTCGAGTATGAAAATAATTCAAATGTTACAAATTCAAGAACATACAGCAACAATTTATTCAGCTGCGATTATATGTCATGTAAAACATTTTCGAACGGATACTTTATTAGAAAGAATTATTAAGTAAGAAAATTTTACTTAGCAATAAAATAAGAAAAGAAAATAACTTATATTATTTATTATAGCGATATTTGTCATATTTGTTTATCACCTTCAATAATTCAATCATCTATATCAAATCATTCATGTCGTTCAAATACTTCTATATCAAATACTCAAACTGAACCAAATAGTTCTCGTACAATGGCTAAATTACTTGATGAATTATCAATTCATATATCTGATCATTTAATAATTTATATTAATCGTTTATTAGATTTATTTGATAGTGATTGTTTACAAATGCGTAATTGTTTATTAAATGTTTGTGTAAATATAATTCGTTATTGTTCATCATTATCACAATATAAAGAATTACGTGGTGAATTATTTTTTTTAATAATTGATCAATATTTTCTTGATTGTAATGTTCATGTACGATCACATGCTATTGGATTATGTATGAATTTAGTTGAATCAAAATTAATTCCAATTAAATTTTATTGTCATTTAACACAAGCAACATTAGAAAGAATGAATGATACATCGTGTATTGTAAGAAAACATGCTATACAACTAGCAACAAAATTACTTAAATTTAATCCATATACAGATCGGGTAAAAAAACAAAAAATTGTTTTTAAGAACTTTTTTTTTTATAAAATACAATGTCAAATGAATATTGAAGGATATGAGTAAAGATTCAGATCATTCTCCTGTATAACCAGAGATGTTCATCGCGGCTGAAAATCTGCCGCTGCCGCGCCGCGACGGTTTATAAAAAAATGTTGCCGCGACGCTGCCGCACCGCGATGACTTATAAAAGAAACGCTGCCGCGCTGCTGCCGCGATGAATTCTAAAATAAACGTGCCGCGACGGTTTTCAAAAAAGTGTTTCTAATTTCACTGCTGTGACTATATTTGACCAGAGATATGGGTACTAGTCCATCAGATTTATTCAATATCAGGGCGTTTCATTTGTAAATCCTGAAATTCTATTAAATTCATAGTTTTTCAATGTCCTCCAAGAAAAATCCTGCCGCGATGACTTTTTAAAAAACCTGCCACTGCCGCGGTGATTTTTTAAAAAACCCGCCGCCACCGCGGCAGCGGCAGCGGCAGCGCCGCGATGGACATCTCTGTGTGTAACAGACGTTGTTGATATACAATAAAAATACTGTATATAAATAAAATTTCATGCTAATATATGAACTACTTCTTTATTGCATTTCCGAAGGATTAAGTAAAGGTATGATGAAGAAAAGTGTTCTAAAATAAATAGAATTAAAATAATCTTTGTATAATTACTACCAACATCTACATCGTATTTCACATTTTAATCCTATGTTAATGGCTATTTTCTTTTTGTATTATTATTGTAGTTTCTTCCAATTGATGTAATGCTTGATGAATATAATGCTGAAATGAATAAATTAATACGATTACAAAAATTATTAGGACAAACATTAAACATAGCGAATGTTCAAAATAATGTGAATAGAATCAATGAAAATGAAGAACAGAATGATCTTGATAATCAACATGTTTTATTTGAACGTATTGTTGAACAACAACAACGTGTTTGTTCAATGTATTCAATTGATGAATCATTACCATCATTTGAACAATATAATGTTGAAATGAGTATATTAATACAATTACAAAGTAAACTTAATAATTGTTTACCAACACATTCACATTTGGAAATTGTTGATGATGAAGAACCAAGTGAAAAAGCAACAAGATTATTTGATAATATGGTTAAACAATCAAAACTTGTGTAAAATAATTATTGTATTTTTTTATTTTATAATTTGTTTTATTTCTTTAGATCTTATTTACATAATGCAACAGATTTTTGTAATCATCTTCGAAGATTTCTTGCTAAAGATACTTTCTATTTACTTAGTTCAAAAGTTACAAGTGATGTTCTTGAAATAATTGATTTTCTTGTTTTGGTATAATACTAAAAGAAAATTTTTTTCTTTTACACTTTTTTTTTTCTTTCTCTTTTTTATTAGTGGTCAACATTTGAATGTGAATCAGTTGTATATAAAAAACTTGAACAACATATGTTTTCATTAATATGGTCAAATGATAAAAATATTTCAAATGCTGTTCTTAATGCATTTAAAAGAATTTGTTTAAAAATTGATGAAGATAATAAAGATGAAAAGTAAGAAAAATAATTGAATGTATCAATTAATGAATATCATCTATCAAAATCTAAAAGTTAAAAAAATTTAAATTTTCTTCATATTCACTTTCAATTTCTTCAATGAATTAATTTGATCTATAAATTTTTTCTTTATAGAATATCATCAAAACGAATTATTGAAAAATTACTTGATCAAATCGATTTAAATATAACATTAACATTTGAACATATACTTAAACAACTTCTTAATGAATCAACATCAATAACAGCAAATATATTTTCTTTTATTGATATTCTTCTTGATTATTATTTGGAATTAACAACACATAATTCAAAAAAAAAATTATCTGATGATTTTTTAACACAAATTCATCAACGTCAATCATCATTTTTACAATTAATATCATTTGTTATTCCATATGATAAAAAACATCGTTTATCATCACATATCAATGGAATTATTCAAAATCTTCTACATAAAATTGATACAGAAAATCTTGATTATATTCGTTATCAAATGCAAATTATTTCAAATTTATTAATAACAAAAACTTCATATAATATTCCATATGAATTTTATGATTTAATTATTAAAAAATTACTTGATTCTAATATAAAATCAAATCAAAATTCATGGATTAATTGTATGAAACAACTTATAACTATTGTATTTCTTAAAGAACCTATTCAAATATCAGCAAATGATTTAATAATGAAATTTCTTCATTCATTAGCTGATCAAATTCATTGGCCATTAGATAATACAGATTATAGATCAAGATTAAATGATATATCATGGATAATAATATTTATTCGAATGTTAGCATCTATAAATACTTTATTAACTCAACGAGTACAAAAATATGAATCTATTAATTTATCATCAATAAGAAAAACTCTAAAACAAAAACATTCTTTTATTACAAATGATAATGATAATGATATTAATAATGAAAATTCTTTTCATTCATCATCAATATCAGTATCACGACAATTATTTAATGACGATGATGAAGATAAAATAGATAGTCCAGAAGATCATCTTACATTAATTCAACAACAATCTGATCTTAGCCATCTTGAAAATGATTTACTTCAATCACATTCATTTTTTTATTCAATTGAAAAATGGATTGAAACAGTAAGAATAATAATAATTGCAAATCTATTTCTTTGTTTCAATAAAATATTATGTTTTATTTTGTTTCGTTAATTCAGAAGTTATGAAAATTAGATCTTTGATTTCTTGATTAAGAATAACAATAGTGCTAGATTACAAATTTTTACTGATGGATTTAGTATTTTGTGCAAAGAAAGTAATCATGGTTACAAAATGTGTTTTTAAGTCCATTAGAGGTCGTATTGACTTCTTTTCGGGCGTTTTCTACTGAGAAAAAGTGACCAGTGATCATTGTCAATACTCTCTTTGAAGTGCGTTGAACCTGATCCGAATCCGAGAACTATGAACTTTACGGAGTCTAATCGTCTGAGAGATGTGTTGGGTGCACTAGCTACCAAACTCAAAGGATAGGATCAAACTATCTTCTATTTTCAGTACGACTATCTAATTTCGATTAGAATGTTTTATTGAGAGATGGAACAATTCGGCCTGTTCAATTAACATGAACTATCCTTGGCAAAAGTTGAGCAGAAGATTTCTCAAACACAAATCGATCGAACTTATTTATGCGAAATTTTTTAAATATTTTCATTTATTCCACATTGATAAATGTCATGTGTTTTGAACAGTGACGAAAATACATGTACTCGTCAATCTATTATTAATAAAAAATGGAAAGAATAGTAGTATGATCAACAATTAAGCTACAGTTTGACATTAGTAGCTTACTATTTGTTGTTAAAGTTGTAAAAACTATGTGTTTTAGTGAGTCTGAAAATAAGATCGCTACGTGTGTTACTGTAATCTTTTAGTTGTAAATGTTTCTAGGAACACACTTTAAAATAAACTTGTTGTCTTGGCTATAAACGTACATCAAAATATATTGTTTATAAGAAAAAAATTTTCAAGAATGTGATGAGCTTTTTTTAATACATTTGATGAACGAAGTCTTTTTGAATATATGAACTACGATGAGTTTCTACTTTTGTAAATTTGACAATATTCAACAAAATAAAATAAAAATTTTACTTACTCTGAAACGTTCATATATCTTGCTATAGTGTAAGTGTCCGTTCTTTGTATCACGTTAAGATATAACAAAGTGAAACTCAAAAATGAATGAAGGCGTTACTTGTGAATCGGCAGACTTGTAAAATGTCTATCCATTATAAAATATCCTATTAAAGAAAACAATTTAAAAATTCTATTCATTTTTTTTTGCGTTCTAGTTCATTTATGAAGATCATTCATTATATGATGAAAATCTTGTTTTAACAAGTATTTTAACTTGTACTCGTATGATGTATGTTTCACCAATTCTATGTTCAAAATATGTTGATCGTATCTTTGAACTTTCTAAAATATGTATATATTCATCTGTACGTTCTGCTTTAATTGTTTCTCTTGGTGATCTTCTTCTTCGGTAAGTTAATTTCTTATTGACTTCGTTATAATATTTTTTTTTTATTATAGACATCCAAATATACTTGAACCGTTTACACCACAATTTTATGCACAAATTCATGATAAAGATTTAAATGTTAGTGAAACAGCATTATGTACTATTGCAATACTTATTTTACGTGAAATGATTAAAGTATAAAGAAAAATTTTTTTTTGAGAAAACAAAAAAACAATCTTTGATTTAAAAATTTAATTTAATTAGGTTCGTGGTTATATTAGTGAAATAGCATTATGTTTATTTCATTCTCATACACCAATATCAAGTATAGCTCAACATTTTTTTGATGAATTATCTTTACGTCAACGTGGTATGGCTTTATTTAATGTTTTACCTGATATAATATCACGTTTATCAATGAATAATATATGTTCAATTGATTTATTTCAACAAATTATTTCTTATCTTTTTTCATTTATTAAAAATGATCGTCATTGTGAAATATTAGTTAAACGTCTTTGTCGACAATTTAAACAAGCAAGGTAATGATAAAAATATAAATAAATACATATATAAGATGTTATCTATTTGAATTTTTTTTTAGTGGTGATGATCGAAAACGTGCAAATATTGCATTTTGTCTTAGTAAACTTAATATAAAAACATTAGCATCATATCGTATATTAAAAGAAAATTTTCCAAATGTTATCGAAAAAAATCAACAAAACGAAGATGATTATGATAAAGAAGAACATTTAGCATGGAAAAAATATCTTATGGTATATATTTATATTTTAAATAGGGTTTTTTTTTCTTTCTTCAAACATAATTTAAAAGAAATTTTAAACTATCATAAACACATTAGAAACGAGTCAGCACAGACATCCTCAGTAGAATCTATCCGTTAATCTTAACGTTGGTCGAAAATCAAAATAGTGGAAAATAAAAATGTCCACAGAAATTTCAGGATGCTTATTTTTTCATTGAGTTCATGAAAAGATCACCAGATTAAATTGAATCAAATTTATTTATTAGAAAAAAAGACGGATGAAAGATAAGTAAAAATGTTCTTGATAAATCAAAGCGTAGGTTAAAGCTCATAGGATTCAACAATTTCAGATTCGGATCTGACAGAAACCAACTTGATAGACTCTAGTAAGGATGTAAATGCAGTTCTTCATATTTTTTCGAATGAATACCTTTCAACAATTTAAGCTTTTAACTTTACAATATTTTAACATTTTTATTTTGGTCAAAGGTTAGAATATCGTCTATCGTTTATGACAGACATCATTGACATATGATAAAACAACGTATATCTTAACTACTTTCTAATTACATTTTTCGAGGATTAATTCAAAGAATAGTGAAGAAATATATCCCGTGATATATATATATATAGAATACAAAATATCTTTATGATTAACAATAGCAGTTATATCGTGTTTCAAATTTTAATCCTATAGGGATTGTGCTAACAGCTTTTTTTCTTTTCTTTTTTAGCCTGTTCTTAATGATATTGAACGACGTTTAAAACCGACGGAACTGAATACATCAAAACCTTTTCCATCTTCAACAACACCAAAACGAAAACCTGATCGATCATCTTAAATTGCCAGATTATCTAAGCATTTCTAATAGAATCTCTTGTAAAAAAAAAAAAAGAAAAACACTTTGTTTTTTTTTTGCATTGTTTATATTAGAACATATTTTCATCTTGTTTTTTTTTGTTTTTTTGTCTAATTAGACAAAAAAAATGAATTGTTCTTATTATTTAGAACAATGATGAATAAAATTACTACAAAAAAAAAAAAAACTAATTTATTAAAAATTTCCTTCATCGATTCAGGCAAGTCCTGATTCAGTACCACATACAATAACTTCGATTCCTAATGCTTGAAAACAAGCTGCTTTAGCTGCCAATGCTTTTTGTGCATCTTGAGCAGTAGGTGCATATGCAACTTGAATATGATTAGCTTTATGTTTTGCCATTAATTGATCTCGACTAACACCAAGTAATTGTGCATTCATAATAGGCCATTGTGGTGTTGTATCACGCCAACGTCGTTCATTTTCTTCTTTTGGTAATTCAACAACATGTGCTCGACCAATATCAGCTTTTAATCGATTATCTTCTGTATATATACGACTCCAAACAACTTCACCAGGTTTTGAAACTCCACGAATTGTACCACCACCTTTATGAAAATACATTGGTGGTTGACGAAAACTAACAGCACCTTTATAACCATTAGTTAAATGTTCCGGTGGAACAGCACCCGATATTTCAAAAACCCATGTAAATACACCATTATAATCTTCACCATAACGTACATCATGTAATGTTGATTCAGGTGAGTAACCTAATTGATTCCAAACACGATTTGTAATAAATGCATCAACACCAGCACATTCATCAACTTCATTAAAATGTGGTACAGCAGCATTTTCAAAAAGTACATGTTGATTTGTACGATCTTTAACTGGTGGTCGATCAACATTATTTAATAAACCTTCAGCTAAATCTGATGCTGGTACTAAATCTTTTAAACCTTGTTGGTATTGAATACCAATTAAATCACAACCAAAATCATTTGCTAAACGTACAGCAGCAATATACATTTTACATTGCCAAAGAATTTGTTCTTCGGTTAAATCTGTTAAATCATTTGGTTGTTCTTTTAAATCAAATTTCATGCCTTTATTTTTAAGCCAATCATAAACGGCACGAGCTTCATCATCTTTTGTTTGTTGCATTTCAAAATAAAGTGCTGATTGACTAAGACGTTCTTTAAAAATACCTAATTTATGAAGAAGATCATCAGATATTATTGCATTATACATTCCCATACAACCCTAAATAAAATAATTGATTAAAAAACAAAAAAATGTAAAATTCAAAAATAAATCTAATATTCATACTTCATCAAATATACCCATAATGGCTTTATGTTTTAATATATTTTCGGCTACTTTTTTTCCAATTGCTTCCAAATCATCTGGTATTTTTTTACATTCTTTTAATGGTCGTGCATGTGATAGATCATGTCGAATAGTTTCCGTTTCAAGCCATTCTTTAAGTTTATTTAAAAAGAATTCATCTGTAAAATCAACTGACCATAATGTACTATATTTAACACCAGCTTTTGTTAATGAACCATTTAAATTAAGCATACCAACAAGACCTGGCCATTGTCCACACCAATTAGCTACAGTTAATATTGGACCTTTATGTGTTGTTAAACCAGCTAAAACATGATGAGAATATTGCCAAACAGCTTCAGCAACAATTAATGGAACATCATCAGATGGTAGATGTGCAAATACATTCATACCCATACGTTGACTATCAATAAAACCATGCTTTTTCTTTTCATCATATACATGTGCACGTTTTATTGTATGACCAAGTGATTGAAGAGCTTTAGCTAATGCTTGTTCAAGTTTATCTTGTGCTTCCCAACATGTTTGATTTGCAGCAAGACGAGAATCACCACTGGCGATTAAATAAATAGGTGATTTTATTGGCATTTTAAGAAATACAAAAATTATTGACCGACGTTTTTTTTTTAACCTAGATTTGCGATTGCAGTCTCACTTTTTTATATTTCTTTTGTTACAATCACAAACACACACACCTGTGTCTTTTTCGTGTTCGAGCCCCTTTATATATAATCAAAGAGCAACGATGATAATAAGAAAAATAAAAAGAATAGGACAATAAAAAAAAAATGTTAACATATTAAAAGATATATGGGTAGACAATATAGATAAGATAAACCTTTGGTTAAGGTGCATGTAATTGCATCCAAACATCGAACAAAAGAAGAGAGAACAAACCTTGCCCAATTATCATTGCAAAAAAAAGAAAAGAAATAGAAGATACTTGAGAATGATATGCATTTGATAATAAACACTTGTTTTGATAAGCATTCATGTTTAAGTGGTATATCGAATCCTAGACACCTATTAAAATATATTCATATGCCTTCTGCTCACGATTATTTTAACTAGAATATGATCTCTAAAACAAATTATTGAATTCCTAATAATCGTAATGCGAAATAAAATCATTATTCAAATGCAATACATATCATACAATAAATTATAAACTTTTACTAGAAAAATTCCATAACATATTTATTCGATATTTTATTGTTTATTTCTAATAAATATCTGTCATGTATCTATAATCATCTTTTAAATTATGAAGATGGTTGTTTCATTAGTGACGTGACTAAAGATGGGGCAGACTAGATGACATCTTTCCAATGATAGTTATTACTCTGACACCAAGAAAAATAAAAACATAATAATCTTCATCAATTACACTATTGCACACAAATTCTTTTGAAAAATTATGAGGTATTGCCCTACCATTGATGATTTCCTTGTTATGCTATACTATCTTTCATACAAAAAAACAACAGACAACTCGTTACACAGCGTCCTCTGTTACAAATTATAATATGATATTTAAGATGTCTCTCTGTATTAAATCAGAATATCCAATCAGTAAAATCAATAAATTAAATTGTCAAGTTGTGTATACATACAAAATCGATTTATTTCATATTAGCATTGATACGATTACAAAAGTGATCAAGTCAACATTTTACTTTTATAATAGTTTAAATATAAAAAGAAAAACAATATTCTTTTTATCCATTATAAATGATAATAAGTTGTTATTAAACAAATGGCTGAAAACGAGAATCATAATACGAAACTTAATTCAACTCGACAATGTAAATTTGAAAGAATTTTCTTTCTTATCAATACTTTTTATCTTAAAAAAAAAAACTATTTTATAGCTCATTCACAAACAGCTTCATTACTTCATATACCAAGAAAATCTTTTTCATCACCCAATAGTCCAATTAATAAAAGAAATTCAAATGAAAATAGATCTCGTAGTCGTCAATTATGGAATATAGCTATTGATAGTGTACTTGAACATGAAAAATTTACACCAACATCAACATCAACGACTGCAACAACAACTAATAATGCACCAATTGGATGGTATAATTTAACAAAGCGGTAAGGGCTCTAAGATCGATTCTCAGCATGTAATTTGATTCGTTCGTCTTTAATCTTATTTTATTAGGCTAAGCTCAATATGCTTTCGATTAATATAATCTAATATAACACGAATAACAAAATATAGAAATATTAAATTAAACTATAAATTTTTCATATTCCTCGAATAAATAGTCATCTTTTTTTTTAATATATGTTAATAATTATTTAAAGAAAAGTGTTGATTTATGATAAAAGAATTTTTGATAGAATACATACTTCATAATGAAGTCATTTTGTTTGTAATATTAATATACAAATTGATCGTTTATAGATAGTGTATTCGAGAGTAAAATCTTATTTCCGAATGAAGTATGTGAGAACAAAAGAATGGAAAACATCCGAAACTTTTCCTCTCAAACAGTTAACATTACTGAAAACTAATTTTTCTGAATATTATCAGCGAAAATACAACAATAGGAACAATAACATAAGAAAAACAGGTTATTAATCTCGTCGACAATTTATGTATCATTATGTCTAACTCATGAAAAAGACTGTCTGATACAACGATAGAATATCGTCGCATCTGAAAGAAATTCTGATATATAGAGTGATTGTAACCTATTGATAAGAGAAAAAAAAAAGTCGATATGATGATGTCTGCAATCGAACACAAATAAGGTCAGCAAGGAAAAAGAATACAAGAAAGAAAAAGACGTATGTAAGTAAGAAGTTTGCTTGCATACATGGAACAAGAATAGGATTTTTTTGCACACTCTTACAAACATATATGTGCATAGTACAGTTCGATAAGAACTGGTCAATAATGTAACTTGATTTCTTTCATATACATATCAATAACGAGTTGGTTGGTGAATATTATACAATAGAATCTACTAGTAATAACATGACATCGCCAATGTCTTCTATTATTCATTATCATCTATTATCCTGTGATATGAATGAAAACGAAATTATCGACCAAGATGATGACATAGAAAATAATAAATATTTATTTTTCTCATCATCAACTCCAACAATTATAAATAGCAATGATGTAATAAATAAATCGAATAGGTGAGAATAATATTTATCAATTTGTGTATAATAATAAACTGATGACAACAAAGAATAAATGTTTGTAACTTGAGTTTTTATAATTAGTTTTATATCTATATACTAAGATGTTCCAGTTGTACCATGTATTGATATTATTATATATATTGACGAATGATGAAACAGGAAAACAACAGCATAAAAAAAGAAATAGCAGCTGGATATACACAGTAGTATTATTACTACTATCTAGAGAAAGCAACAAAATGAAAACCATTCGTTTACATTTACTATTGTTTTATCTTTGCTATCAGTATTTTTATTGGTATAAAAAAGCAGTTACCATCAATAATAATCTATATGAAATTCATAATGTAATAATCGTATTTCTGCGTATATAGATATATATGAACTATTTTCGATATAATATAATCATTGAATAAAAGAGAAACATACATCTGTATTGATGATCAATTAGTGCTGTCAAAAACATAATTTTCTCTTAGGTTTCTGTCATTTAGCCTCAGAAAAATATATTTACCTATTTTTTTGTCGACAGAGTAACTAATAAGATCTAGTTCCTTTTTTTTTCATTGATAAGTCCAATGTCTTATACTTAATCGGATTAGACTCGATTCGATAGAACTCATCTTACTTTTTACTTTACTGCATTATTCATCTTGACTAATCACGATATAAATGCACAAAGTGTCTTTCATATATAAACCAGCAAAATTCTTCATCTATATTATTATATACATCATCAACTTTGTTTCTTGCTTGTCTAGCCAAGAAAAAAATTAATTACAATAATGAGTCTTTTCTTCTTCTTCTTCTTCGTATATTATTATTGATCGAACGTGTTTAAAAACTTGTTTTTTTTTTCTTCATTCGGGATTGAATAATATTTTTTTATTATAATAAATTTATTATCTCGTATCTTTTGATTGAAAAATCATTATTAATATCATTTCGTCTTTCAAGTTTGAAAATAAACATAGTCATGTATAATTCAGAATAATCATCAATATGATGAAAACATAGAATTTAGTTCTTTTTATTTACTCTTCATAGAAATCTTATTTTTCTATTTCTTACACGATTTTTTTTTCTATTAACGCTTCCTTTTAGTCTTTCTCATATTTTTCTCATAGATACTATTCAAATAACAGAACAACTGAAGTATAGCACTTCTTTCTTCGCAATTTTTTTTGTTAGAATACTCATAATTACATGTTTTACACATAAGTAAGCGTTTCTATTCAAAAGAAACAGATGGCTGACAATGATGATGATGGTGAACAACAACAAATCGAATTTACAATGTCAATGATGAGACATAAAAAACGACTTAAATCACAAGTACAATTACCTTCAACCACTTTATTTCTTCGGCAATTACCTGGAGGCAATGTAACAGTAGCACCTGTAAGAAAGAGACGAACGGTATCGGAACAAATTAATCGACATGATCGGTAGCTAATGAAAATAGTTTTAAGATCATAAATGAAAAAAAAAAAGAAAAAAAGACGATATTTCCTTGCAGAAAGAATGATTGTTTTATTCTTTTTCGAATTTTAGTGTAATGCAGTTGAACACTAGTCCACTTTTAGCAACAGCAGCTGCTCCAGCATTACATAAAGATAATTGGCAACAAAGACGTTATAATTTTCTAAGTAAATATAGTATGTTCGGTGGAGAATTAAAAGATGATGTTGTCGATCAAATTGGTGTGAATGAACAAGGTAGTGATGTTGAGCAAAGGTAAGAAAATTGTTTTTATTTTTAATTTAATAGATTGCTCATTTGAAATTATTAGTAGACCTATCATTCCAACATCACAAAATATTACATCTGGTAGTATCGATTCCGAAGCATTAAATGTTAAACGTGGATCAATTTTGGGTATGGCTGTTACCGGTGTTCGGAATTTACTTGCTGTAAGTTATCATCAACTTATTATTCTTTTAATTTAATTAAATCTTGTTTCAAGGTAGATGAGATGCCACGCACGAAATCCATACGTGCATCGACATCATTGGAAGAGGTAGACACATTATTTAAATGTGTAATTTTTATATATGAATAGAAAATTGCTTGCTCTAAGAAAAAAAAGCACTTGACCGATCATTAAAACCGTTTTGTTTGCTTTTTGCTGTTGCTTTTTTTTTCCTTCTTCTTTTTATTTTTGCATGTTTATTTTGAATGAAAATAAAATATTAGTTTTTTTCTTGTCTTATGAATATAGGAACAAGATGAAGATGAACAAGCAGATGAACCTAGTATTGGTTTGAAAAATATAATATTAACAAATAAAAGTAATCTACAAGATCTAACAACAACAGAACCTATTGGACTTAAGGAACATGATCATGTAGATACAGATCTTTGGTAAAATAAGAAATACTAAAAAACGAAAATTTTCTATTGTTATTCTATTTAATATTAGTAGTCAAAATACACCAACAGATAATGATCGTGTTCCAACTCCGATTATTTCTACTTCACAAACTAATACTTCTATGAATCAACGACCATCACATAGTAATTAGTTTTTTTTTTTAATTTTTGTTTATGAAATAAATTTTGTATTTTATAGCTGCTGTTAAAAATCGTCGATTCAATGCATTTTTTTCTCGTTCTAAACGTCAATCAATAAAACAAAAAAATCAAAAATTAGCTGAAATTCATGAATCTTATCGTTCACATCGTCCATATTTTACATATTGGGTAACATTTGTTCAAGTTCTTGTTTGTGGAATTTCATTGATTGTTTATGGTCATGCTCCATTATCATCAACTCAATCTGTAATTATTTAAAATTAATTTTTTTTTCTTTTTTTTTTTGCATATAATAAAAGAAAATCTATTCTAGAAAAATTCTTCTATATTTAAACAACAGAAATTTGATTTAACAATGAATCCATGGTTTGGTCCATATCCAGCTGATTTAATTCGATTAGGAGCAAAATATACACCATGTATTCGTACACATGATGACGTTAGAAGTCGATATGAAAAACAAGCAAGATTAGAAGCTATGTCTGGTTGTTGTATTGATTCAATAACTGGACGTTGTATGCAAACTTTATCTCAGCAATGTCTTGTACGAGTTACTAAATCATTGAATTTTAGATATACACTGTCTGTTTGATTCTTTTTTTAGCCACGATCAGGTTTAACATGGCATCAAAGACCACTCATAAGTAAAAATCTTAAAGATCAAAACAATGTTATTTATCCTGCTGTGTGTGGACTTACACCAGAGTAATAAAAATATTGAATATTATTCTTTTTATGACTTTATATTTTTTTAGAACATGTATAAAAAAATTAATTGGTAATACACGCCGAGAAGATGATAGATCCTGGTCATTAACATCTGTTAATTCAAAAATTTTAAAATGGTCTCCAAATGCTGTTAAATGGCCGGTACATTATTGATAAGTTAAAAGAAAAGAGAAATTTAGTTAAATCTTTTAGATTTGTCTCGAACAAGATAATAGTCGAATTGCTAATAATATATCTCTTTATCCACATATGCAATGTACAAACATAGGTAGACTTTTTTAAAAGAAATCTTACATTTCAGCATATATATATATTTTTAAAATTTTTTTTAGCAAGACCATGTTGTACCGGTGTACTTGGAGATTGTATATTGACATCAAGAGATGATTGTCGTCGTCGACGAGGAATTTATCATCCACGTGCTCATTTATGTTCTCAAGTGAGATAAAAATTTAAAAATAATTCAAAAGAAAAAGATTTATACATTTAGGTCGACTGTATTCAAAATGTTTGTGGTATGCTGGAATTTTTTGTTGGTAAAAAAAATAAAATTTTTGTTTTATATTAATTCAATGTTTCATGCTTTTTCTTTTTAGCTCGTTTACCTGATCAAGTCTATCGATTTTGGACAACTATCTTTATTCATGCGGGGTAGATATTCTATTTTAAAATCTAATACAAAATAGAAATATCTTATTTTTCTTTGATTTAGTATAATTCATTTATTAATAACAGTTATATTTCAATATACAATAATGCGTCCATTAGAAAAATTAGCTGGTTGTATACGTGTAATGATAATTTATATTGTATCTGGTTTTGTTGGAAGTCTAGGTAGTGCATTATTTTTACATGATTCAGTTCAAGTTGGTCCTGGTGGTGGACAATTTGCAATACTTGCTTGTTATCTTAGTGAGTTATTTCTTGGTTGGCGTTCATTAAAAAGACCATGGATACCATTCTTTAAAATAATTATATGTCTTTTCTTATTATTTACGGTTGGTTTATTACCATTAGTTGATAATTATTCTCAATGTTTTGGTTTTCTTATTGGTTTTATGCTAAATATGATCGTTTTTCCAGATGTTAGCTTTAAAAAAAATGTACGTCGTCTTGTTGTTATTACAGCAGCATTAGCAACAACAATTGCATTATTTATTGTATTAATTACATTATTTTATACAATACCATTTGAATGTACATCATGTAAATTATTTAATTGTCCATTGGGAAACACTTGTAGAAATGAAAAATATGATTTAGTCTAAATAGACCATGTATTTTTTTTTCGCTTCTTCTATAATGCTTGTTTTTGTCAGATATGAAACCAGTGAGAGCTTCTACTTGTTTATTCTACTTATCGGCAGGTCCGTTATTTCTTAATTTTCTTTTTTTTTTTTGAACATAATAGAACAGTTGTGTGCTTCTCTATCAATTTATATGTTCAATTATAATAACTATAAAGAAAAAGAAAATCTATTGAATTTAATGGAGAAAAATGAGTATTATGTCACAGCTGGTCATAAAGTGTGTTCATCCAATTCATGTACACGATTGAGTTAGACGCGACATACAGCATATGTTATTTTATATTACATTTATCTCCTGCTGCGCTCGAATAAAAATTCATCTTGTGTACATTATTGTTAGAGATAGTTATAATTTAATTTGAAAAGAGTTCATCTAAGAATGATCGCTCATATTTGTTTGTATTCATGCCAAAAATTATTCTTCCTTCCTTTTTTTTCTTTTTAATATCGCCGTACAAAGGATGCGTACGTGAAGAATGAATTACAAGTAACAACAATTAGAGAATGGTCAAGAAAAAAAGAAAAATGGTATAATGTTAATGATAAATATACATATTAGAAAAAAACTGTGACAAGAATAACAACAAAATCGTGATGGAATTCATACATAGTATAGATGATGCAGAAATAGGTTTAATATTATTTGCATGTATGAATTGTTCGATAGCCTTGGCAATTCGAACTGCTTCCAGTTTAAGTGTATGCGTCCTTAAACGTTCGATTGGATATGAAAACAAAATTGCATTAAAACGTTGATCAGCATGCATACGTGTGGAATGAGTTGATAAACGATATTTAGTTTGTCGTTGATGCTCCATTGGAATAACATATTGAAATCCATTATGATGTAAAAAATAACCAAATGAATTATTTCCTTTGATAACACTAGGACCAGAACGTGAAACTAATTCAGTTATTGTTGATTGAGATGGTTTACTGACCATTGATGAAGAACTTGGTTCAAAACCATAACCAAGTTGCACTGTTTGAGAATTTTTATGAAAAACAAATTCAATAAAAAGACCACGTGATGGTGGACGTATAGCTTCTTTAGATATAGCTATCAATCGATGGTAATCAATATAGACACGAGTAGAACTTTCGAGTAAAAATGTTCCAGCAAGTAGATCTTCTGCTGGATCAACATATTGACGAGTAAGTTTATTTAAAACTGTGTATGGACGGTATGCTGATGGGAATGCTTCAGCTATAGCTTTAGTTAATGAATGCATGGCTGATGTTGAACTACGATCGAGAATACATCGTGCGTCAGGATGAAAAGTCATTTTGTCACCATTATCACCATCTGATCTTAAACAATCTCGTAGTGTATATACACAACGATCTAGTGTATTGTTATAACAACCACCAATGGGTAATTGTACAGGTGGTTCTATGGAAACTCCATTTGCTAATGTTTTTCCTGCTTTTTTTGATGTGAATTCAGCTCCAAGAAAACCACCATGTGGTGATGATAATATCACATTTGTTGATGGACCACCACGATTAAATTCAACTAATGACAAATAACTTTGTTCATCCGTATATTGAGAAAAACATATAAAATTGGTAATGAATATAAAATGCACAATAAATAATCTTGTATCGAAATGCATTTAAATGAAACCAAAAGGATTCATCTTCGTGTCAACATTTACAGATTACTGAACAAAAAATAAATTGATGAATATGTTATTTCAATAAAACTTGCGGTTTCTTTCTCAACTTACTTTATTATAGTGGCAGCACATGGTAGAGAAAAAAGAAAGAAAAAAAATGTTTTCTCAGCGTCTTTTCTTTGTCTAGCGGGACAAAAATTTTTTTTTGTGTCGTCTAATAGATTTGTTATTGATAACACGAGATGAAGAAACTACGAATGTTTTGCTTCTTCTTTTGCGAACTAGATACTTTTTTTTTTATTTATCATGAACAGAAAGTAAAAAGAAACAGAAAAAGAGAGAAGAAAAGGAAGAAAAAAAGAAAAAAATTGAGTTGGCACACATAACTAACAGTCAAGTGTTGGTATCTTGATAGAAGATCAAGGTCAATAAACGCCCAAATAATTGTTTCGATAGACATTACGTCCTTTGTAATAATCTTCAGAAGAGATCATTCTTGCATCAATAACATTATTCATGATTAACAGAGGCTATGTTTTTTTATTAGATCATTTTCTCGTAATTCATAAAATCAGACATATCCTTTATTCATATGAAGATTTTTTTCGCATGTTTGTGTAAATTGTGACTACGTCTTGATGTAAGCAAAAAAAACGAAAGAGGAGGGAAATCCGATGTCATCTTGTCATCATTAACATAGATATAGAACTTGATTCAGATTATCAATCTATAGAAGGCGTCAGTTTTCTATATGCATATTACAAATGAGTTATAGATAATATTATCTATTTAGTTACCATGATTCACGAATAGGTTGAATAACTCATAAAATACTATATTTATTATAAACCTTGACAGTAAATGATATTAATGATATTACGAGAGTTAATTGACATTAGGAGAACTATAATATACAATCTGTTTGTTTTCATAAAGATGTCTTGCTTATTTCATTCAAGTAACCGTTACTGTTAATGTCAAGCTGTAATAATTTGATTGATTAATACGATTATTGATAATCATGAATTCGATTATATTTAGTTCAACAAATGGTATTCAATCGTTTGACACATACATATATCACTTATCAAAGACTATTGCATCATTATTTTCTTCTGAATAGACAACTATGCTTTTCAATTAATGTTTGTATCATTGATAATAATTTTCTCTCAAGTTTCATAAAAATAAAGCTATTTCTACAAACCTTATCTTTGTTGTACTTATCTTAATACTTATTTGTCTTTTTCAACATATATTCAATATAATATAATCATACGCATAGAACCCAATGTCAAGCATGAGTGTTAAGTGAAGTCATTACATTTCATTAAACGAAACATTAACCAAAAAAAAATGAAATTTATACTCTCATATTTGATCAGAGGAAAAGGTTTGTAATATTTCGATTAGGAAATAAGTATACTGTCATTAAAAACCAATGAAATGAATAAATCATATGAAATAGAAATTTATTGAAGAAATAGAAGCCTTGGTGAAATGAATCCATACTCGTAGATCAGTCAGTAAATATTCTTTGCATTCATTTTTTTGTATCAAACCAAGAATAATAATTACTACGCAAACAGTTTCATTTCAGTAAGTGAGACAAAGAGAGAGAGAAAGAACTTATCAATATCAAGAGTGATGATGTAATAAAAAATTTTTATTCAAATTATTTAAAACTTAACTCAGATGAGGTTGATTACTTTCTTTTGTTTAAATAGACAGGTTGAAGGATAAATTCTGTTCATTTTAAAATCATTACTACAAATATGAATGTATACGCACGCATTGTAATATTACTGATCATCTTCTGTGTTATTATTTTTAGATTACGAGAAACTTAAAATAGCATAAAAGCACTTCCGTCAAAATTAATATTCAATTTGTTTCATATCTATTTAAAATTTCTTTGTAAAAAAAAACTGTGCGATCGATGATCAATTGTTAATAACTGAAATGATTAGAAATTGAGCATGGTTCTTCACTCTAATAACTGAAGAAGAAGAAGAAGACTTCATCCTAAATAACGAATGCTTTGTTTTAGATGAAAGCGATTGTGTTCCGTTAAATTGAATTGAGTTTTTTTCTAGCGTTTTTATTTCGTTGAAATTAATCTTTTTTTTAATATTTAGTCATAACAAAAAAACACAATTAAGCCCTTCCTGGAATTGAAGAGGAGTGGTTGTCAACTTTCTGATACTGTAAGAGAAAAAATTAATTTAAGACCTATCATCTTCACAAACAACTCAAAAACACACATGACAAAGCTAAATCGTGCCATGAACTATAGAGATCTGAAGTTCCTCTATCTCAAATACATGTCGAAATAAAAATTATATTGAAATATAACATAGTTTTCATGCATCTTTTTAAATGTTTTACAAAGATGAGACGTTTGAAAATAATTTTGTCTTATACAGTATCAGACAAAAAGACGTCCGAAGTTCTCCTCTTTCTATTGTTACAAATGGCCAACCACTGACTGTTGTTGTTGTCAAGTTATTGCGCTCACAACCACTTCTGGTTAATTATGGCGCAAACATTAGTCAAAGATGCAGTTCATTGTCATTTTTTCAAACAAAAAAAATTTATACATAATATATTTTCAGAAGTACAGAGCTTAATTTGAACATACGATGTATAGACATTAGAGTCCATCGGGTCGGGTCCGGGTCTGAAAATTATATTTGACCGGGTCCGGGTCTGAAATTTTTTTGCCCATTGGGACCAAATCAAAAAAACTTTTGATGAATATAATGAAATTTTACGAATTTCTGTAAATTTTCGGTCGTTTGATTCAAAAAAGCTTAATTTGTTTATAAAAAAATGTGAGATTTTCTGGCTTATAAAATGTGATTGACTTGTCATAAAAATGATCTATCAGTTCCGAGTCTGAAAATTTTGATCGACCGGGTCCGGATCCGGATCCGGGTCCAGAAAAATTAAATTCACCGGGTCCGGGTCCAAAAATTTTTAATCGGCCGGGTCCGGGTCCAGAAATTCTTGGACCCGATGGACTCTAATAGACATAGTATTGTTTACTCTAGATCATATGTCATCATTACTGGACCTAATGTATTAAATCTTATGATAGTCTTTCTATAATTCAGTTCATCACTTCATAGATATGTTTTGTCTTGATAATGAATGCTATTGAAGTTATTTAAACTTAGTGCTTGGTCAGAAAATTCAATAACAATTTACATATCGATTAAAAATGATAATGTCTCTAACATATTGATCAAGATTCAAATTACTAAAAGAATAAGTGTAAGATTAACAAAATATTAATGATAAAATATTGTTATTTATATATCTTTTCGACGAAAATGTTTTTAGAATAAGAAATACATTTGGTTATGAATAATAATTGATCTATTCAAACACGACGGAATCACTGTCAATAATGGATTGCCTTTGCTAAAATGAAAAAACGTCTTGAAAGATTGCTTTTTGAGAGACCTAAATATCGATAATGAGATGATATTTCAGATTCAACTGGTTTTTCTAATATGTTATAAAATAAAAATAATAAGTTTCGTGAATTCCCAAATCATTCAAGTTTTGTTTTTAGAAATATTAAGTAGGTGAATAATTGTGACACTACGAGTACGACAAGCTAAATCATATCAAATACGCTTCATCTTGCAATGTATATATCATCACCAAATAATAAATCGATCAAAAATAAATTTCTCTTTATCTTCTTTATCACAGACAAAGTGGTATATGTTTCACTAATGAAAACCAGGGAGAAACTACTGATTCAACTCAGATGAAACTCAAAATAAATCACTCAAACTCAAAATAAATCACCAAACTCAACTGAACTCATTTTAAATCAGATAAATCATCCAAACTCATATTCGATCACTAAACTCATTTTAAATCAGATAAATCACCCAAACTCAACTGAAACTCAAAAATAAATCATTTTAAATGAGTGGTTTGTTTTTGAAAAAAGAATTATTTTATTCTCAAGATACAATCAAATTTGATATTTTTATTCAATCACTATTTAAGATCTTGCTAATTTATTCAACTTGAGTAAAAGAAGGCATTCTATTATACAGTTGTTGAATATTATTTTTGCA